>CM035153.1:138732932-139332932 GCA_020205615.1 Panax quinquefolius | reverse complement strand
ATAACAATACCTATATTTATATCAAAAATTGAATAAATATTTACCATAAATTATTTATCTTTAATAAACACATTTTTAATCTATTAACAATTATTCATCATTAATATTATAACTCACAATATTTAACAACCAGATCTTTTCCAGGAAAGAGGGGGTTTTTCGATAAGGATTTCTCCTTATTGGCGCGTAATTAGGTGACCAAACCTCTCCTCGACAGAACTTTCTAGACATCGTCAATATTACAAATAAAAATATGATTAACTTTGTCGTCTCAATTATTGATTTAATAATATAAAATATTAATATTGTGACAATAATTGAATCAATAATATGAGAGATATTATGCAGCAATTACTATAGCAATAATTGAGTATAACTGAGTGACTTCTCACGTAAGAATCAATAATCAATACCGTGTGTTACTATGCAACCACGCCAGACATCGTATTTTTACTACTGAAAGTAGTTCAACAGTTTAACAGTAAAACTTTCGCCGTTATTTTTATAAAAAGATAATTATATCATTTTCTAACTATGACAATACTTTTGTTGTGGGGTCCACCAATGATTGTGTCATCGTACGAATATTCCCTGTTAAAACGAATATTCTCCGACACAACGAATATTTTATATCAACTTGCTTACTTTGCAAAATTTTCAAATATTACTCACAACTATAACATTATATCATATCCACACCATAATATTCAAAAATATATTTCGAGAAAAATTATTCTTTATTCATAAAAGTTGGGGTCTAACACCCTCCATTTTTAAAAGATTATCATGTTAGAAGAAAAAATTTGTTCCAAATTATTCGTTGTTTACAACTTTTTAGGTGAATAAATTATTTACTTTCTTATATCACCCCTACCTTCTCTCATTGTCCCAAAAAATTATCTCCCTTATATTAATAGTTTTCAACTTTCCATAAAGGGATAGTGATGGAATTTTAAATAAATTTTAATTATTAAATGATAGTATTAAATGACTTTCTTAATCTATGTGCAAAAATCTTAATTTTAGACCTCTCAGAAACATCCGCGTCATACGTTCCTCATTTTCTACCAAATGAGGTGCAAACCTGGATAACTCTGCGAACTTCACTTCATACTGAGACACCGTCATGTTATTCTGTTCCAGTCTAATAAACTCTACCTCCTTCATATGACGAATACTTTCGTGAAAGTACTTGTCATTGAACGATTCAAAATCTTTCCTAAGACATGTTGAGTGCGTACCGGTCAAGTACGCTTCACGATTCCCACCAATAATCGCCTCTCCACGGAACATAAAGGTTGCGAATGGAACCTTCTGTTCCTTCGTACATCCCAAGACATCGAATATCTTGGTAATTTTCTTGACCCACATTTTTGCCTTAATCGGATCGGGCTTTTCCCAGAAATCTGGTGGTCCCAACTCTTTGAATCCGCTTGGTCATGTGATAGATCAAGCGTTGCTATCACTTCCACCGTATTTTGTACACACGAGTCTCCTCGCCCGATTTTTGCATGAACCGCAAAAAGCTCCTAAACATTCTATCATTCATCGCTTGCTCTTTAGCGTTGTTTACAGGAGGAATATTGCCTTCATGTTGCACGTTCTCCTGGTTTATGACTAAAGGTTGTTCCACGGTCTCATACACTCCATTGTTAACATTCTCAGCAGCCATTCTTAAATACTGTCATAAAACAAGGGTTAATTAAACAAATTAACATATCACATAATATCCCTATATTATGATCGATTAACAAATAAGCTTAGATAGGACATACTAGCGAAGGATTTACTCATCTCTCCCCTCCTAGTTCTATTCCCCGATCTCCGTCAGAGACCATATCCCTAAGCTTTGATACTAACCGTGATGCCCCCAAAATAGGTATACAACACCCATTCTCGAGTCACAAATACATGGTACGTAAAGCAACTACAACTTCAATAATACAATTGTCGTGCAAAATACGACAACACATACTGTGAGTTTAAATACAAATATTGTCTTCTAGACAATATCAACACTCAAAAAAATCCTCATTACAATTATTCATACACTATTTTACAGAAATAGTGAGGACTGCCAAAATATCTTTTTAGAACCATCACTCCATACCCCGACTAGATCCTGCTATGTTCTCACCTCCTGAGAAGAAAAATGGAACAAAAAGGAAAAGGGTGAGCTCAACTAGCCCAGTAAAGAATATTATGACTAAGATAATATACAACAAATTATCATTAGTCTTCAACAGGGAAAAATCTGATAAAACATAATAGACAACAAGTTTTAGATCAAAACTGTAGCGGAAACAGCAATCCATTAGAAGAGTCAAGTAAAGAATGAGTTCTACTATCTTCTAAGATTTAAAAGTCCATCATCAATATTTTATCCCTATAACAACAATCAATATACATCTTTAATCGAATATTAATCTTTGCACTACAGGCCAAAGATATTCATTTGTATCACCAGTTGGTCATGTTTATCTCAAAACTTGTTCATCTTTGCACTACGGGCCAAAGATATTCATCAGTTAATCATTCATCTTTGCACTACAGGCCAAAGATATTCAGTAATATCATCATTTAGGACTGAGGATGATGAAAAATATTTTAAAGAAAACGAATCCAATGAGACAGAAGGACAAATATTAGGGATTCATATAACAGTTTATCCAAGATCAATAATACTTCATAATAACCAATTGTGAAGCAGAATTCAAAAATAAAGATCAAAACATGGATACAATCAAAAATAGTAACCATAATAGACATCTTGGACAAAAAGAAGAAAATTTTATTTTTCGGTGAATAGTGTTGTATTCGTGAATAGTGTCGTATACGTGAATAGTAATCCCGACACAAAAAAGTTCCAAATTTGATTAAAAAGTTCACCAATATCTCGGCATAATGATATTGAAGAAAATAATATCATTTAAGAAGAAAATAGCATCCCTTACCTCAAAGAAACAGTACTTCGGAATGAAAGGTCGAAAGTGATGCTGAATGAAACTTGTACTGAACAGCAACTCTCAAAGTATCTAAATACTCACAAAATACGCTCAATAATATAGAGAGAGAAAGAGAGAAAACTTTGTTTCACGTGTGATTTTCAATTCTAACTTAGCCCTCTATTTATAGGAAAATGTTAAGACGCCAAGCGCATTTTGACTCTACACCGATGGCTTTACCTACTACTATTGCCACCCACCACAATTGAAATTCAATTTGAGCACATTTCTCACCAACCAAAAGTGGGGCCCACCAATTTTAAAATTTTCCACCAAAATGATAAATTCGAGTACTTCAATAATTTTTGAACCAGTTACCTCTTAAAATTCATAACAAATCATACGTTCATTTTTAACGGTTCAAAATTTGTGGACATATACTCAACTTATATATGTATAACATATCCAAAAATCACAACGATCCAACGGTCGGATCAAAAATTATAACTCACGCAATATATCTCAAGAACACTGGTTTGATCTTTTAATACATCCAATCCGACAAAATACTGATAAAACACCTCAACATTAATTCCTTTATTTATAACCACATAAATAAATCCATCATTTATATCTGCATCAAATAAATATTTTCTTATCATATAAATCAATAATTAATTATTCACAAATAATATTACAGAATCATAATTATGATGAACCAGTGCGAGCCCTGTGAAAGAAGGGCTTTCAATAAGAATTTCTCCTTACTAACGCACAATTAGGTGACCAAACCTCTCCTTGACAGAACTTTCTAGACATTGCCAATAATGCTATCTAATAATATTATTCAAATAATATGAATTATTGATCTGATAATGGGAAATACTATGTAGTGACAATTATTGAAACAACAATAATATAAAATATCAACGCAAAGAATTATTGAATCAATAAAATAAAATATTGAACAAAGAATTACCGTGTAACAATTATTGAGTAGTGTCTTCTTTACGCATTTAATTAATAATTCAACAATACTTGTGCAATACCGTGTAGCTTTCGCAAGCAACTACGCCAGACATCGTATTTTAACCACCGTGTAACCCAACAAAGGTTAATAACAGAATAACTACTACCCGTTATTTATAAAAACTCAAACTTTGTCGTTTTTTTCATACGACAGTTATTCCGTTATGGGGCCCACAATTGACTGCGCCGTCGTACGGATATTCTCGGTAAAAAAGAATAATCCACGATCAAACGAATATTCTCCGACAAAAGGAATATTTTATAACTACTTGCTTATTTTGCAAAATTTGCACATTTCACCCATAACCAAAGCATTATATCAAATTAACACCTTATTAATTTAGAATAATGAATAGAAGAAAATTTAATTTTATTTATAATAAGTTGGGGTCTTACAGTTAGCATGAGATGAACTTCATAGTAAGTTCACTTTATGCCCAATATTGACACGCAGACAAAGAGATCGTCTTTTTGTCTGTGTATAAATATTACTCCCTCGATTCCATATTAAGTGTCGCTTTAGAGAAAAAAACTGATTCCTAAATAAATGTCGTTTGCAGATTTTTAGGAGAAATTTTCTCATATTTTCATGATTTACCCCTAAATATCTCTCTTTTCAAGTGCAGCACTCCTATTTAATTTCAACTTTTTCTTTCTTAATTTTGTCCAATTACGTTCCCAATTTTCTCATACTTACCTTCCCAAATTTTTTTTCCTCATAATTTTAAAGGTCGCTCAAAATTCTAAAGTTCTGATGGATTCTTTAAATCATCTCTCTTCATCTATGTTTTCTACAAAACTCTATGACAAATAAAGAACAATTCCATGACAGTGAGAAAAATAAATTTTCTTTTGATCTAAATGAGGAATCAAACAATGACTTTGAGAAGGTTGTACAAGATTTTAATTTAAATTTGTCGGCGGATTTTGGAATTGATTTGAACACGGTTCCGGATGATGATGGAGAGATTTCCATGGAAGAAAAGCTACAACAGACTATTTTTGAGATGCTAAGAATTTTAAAATCAATTCAAAAGTAGAGGCAAGATTTTAAAATTTTAATTTTTTTTAAAAAAGAGTAAATTTAAACTTTATTTTTTTGGAGAATTGACTTTGTTTAAGTTAGAAAAATTTCATGGAGAAGAGCAAAGGTTGTATAGTGGAGTTAATGGCAAATGAATTCTTAGTGATTACTCTTACAAAAAATAAAAACAAAAAAAGAGTAATTTAGTAATTTGATTTTAATTTTATACTTTACAATGAAAAATAATTACTTTTTTTAAAATATGAGATTTGGCCTCCAACGACCCTTAATATAGAACCAAAAAAATATATTGAACATGAAATAAACTTACTATAAAATTCTAACCGAATCCATTATTTACGTATGTTACTTGTGAGAGGGCCAACAACATTACATGTTCAACAAGTGTAAACTTTTCACATCACATGCCCCAAGATCCTTAATTGATTTGTTAGCCCTTTTTGACAATTATTAATGATCATGTGCATGCACGGTGTACACAATTCGTAACATGTCTGTAGATAATCTTGAGATTGCATTTGATCAAATCATTGTTTCCCTAACGGCTAACAAAGACACCTTTGCTTTAATTTTTATCATAATAATGTGGATATGTAATTAATATTACTGTATATATGACGCCTATTTTGTGAAAGCAACTTATTAAAAGATATATTACTATATAGCTACATAGCAGCTGGTATGACAATAACAAAAATAAATTCTTACGTACAAACCAACGCAACTAAAGCAAAGCTTACCTGACACGGTGATCCAAACTCCAAACCGAATCATAGCACAATTTTTATATTTCTATTGTAAAATAATTAACAGGCGTAACGAGTATTGGTTAGTGTCATCTATAACATTATGATTATGTTCGGTTATCGATGTTTAGAACACTTGCAGCGGTAGCATTCAATCTCTAAACGCATCACATCATTTTTAGAATCTTGTGTTTGGACTCCAAATGCAATACATTTTACGTTTGAAATAAATTATTTGTAAACGAACAAGATTTTTAACTGTGTTTGAAACCTCCAAACGCACTAAACGCGATAGATCAACAACTATTATATGGGGTGACGATATTGTTGATATTTTTTAAGATGGACGAAAGATGTTATAAGGTTAAATGTGTATCAATTGGTACTTTAATTGAAATTCTGATGTTTACTTGAGCAAGTAAACAGCCTAACTTGCTAAAAAGGCTATTTAATGGCCGAATTAAAATATTAACATGCGTAACGGGTATTGGTCAGTGTCATCTCTATAACATTATGATTATGTTCGGTTATCGATGTTTAGAGCATTTGCAGAGGTAGCATTCGATCTTCAAACGCATCGCACCATTTTTAGAGTTGTGTTTGGACTCCAAACGCAACACATTTTATGTTTAAAATAAATTACTTGTAAACGAATAAGATTCTCAACTACGTTTGAAACCTCTAGACACACTAAACGCGGTAGACGAACAACTATTATATGGGGTGACGATATTGTTGATTTTGCAAAGCGAATATATTAATATGATCTCATAACTGAAACATTAGGAATCCACATCAATTGTAAAGACAAATTGAGAACATTTAGGCTTTGTTCGATAATTTTACACACTAAATTTTGAAATTCACATGATATATGAGATGGTTATATATATATAAAATAAAGGGGGAGTGACTTCCGACTTCCAAACACACTCTTTAGTTGTACTTGCTGGACCACATAATTAAGGAATACTATATGTTTATAAATTATTCAATTATATGGATTATATCATCTGATATTCTCAGACAAGGTGCCTCATTTGCAGCTGATCCTAGGTTTGTTCCCTCAAATTTAAAATCAAACACATCCCATGCATGTGACTTTCCAATATTGAAACTTAGTCTTATAAAAACTAATGAGATGTGCATATTAATAATTTTTAATATTGCATGATCTTAATTATGATGGAGAGGGAAATTTAACTACTACTACTACTACTACTACTACTAGTCTTATAGTAAGAGTAAGCTTCGTACTTTTAAGCTATAGAATTCTATGGATTTGGCTCTCTTTTTTTTAATTTCTTTTTAGCTAAATTTTGGATTGGCAAAATTATGTATTTCATCACTATATTTGGCAAGTTTTACTTAATACACTACTGAACTTTTAATTTTTCGAATTACATCACTGAACTAATTATTATTTTACAATTAAGTCATTCCCTTAAAAAATTCTGAAAGGCGTTAAAATATTGCTTATGTGGCGCTGACGTGGCAAAAAAAATAAAAAAATATTGCTTATGTGGCAAAAAAAATAAAAACAGATTTTAAAAATAAAAAAATACTCATTTTAAAGTTTTAAAAATAACAAAAACATAATAAAATAAACAGATTTTTTAAAAAAAAAGCAGAATTTTTAAAAAACGATTTTTTAAAAACAGAATTTTTAAAAAAGCGAAATTTTTTAAAAAACAGATTTTTTTAAAAAAGAATTTTTTAAAAAGAATTATTTTAAAAACAGAATTTTAAAAAGTTCCGCTTTTTTAAAATTCTATTTTTTAAAAAATCTGTTTTTAAAAAGTTTCGCTTTTTAAAAAATCTGTTTTAAAAAAAAATCTGTTTTAAAAAAAATCTGTTTTTTTAAAATTCGCTTTTTAAAAAATTAGGTTTTTTTTAAAAGCTATTTTAAAAAATTATTTTTTAAAAAATCTGTTTTATTTTATTATGTTTTTGTTATTTTTTAAAATGAGTATTTTTTTATTTTTAAAATCTGCTTTTGATTTTTTTTTAATACATAAGCAATATTTTTTTCATTTATTTTTCCACGTCCATATACATAAGCAATATTTTAAAGTCCTATATTAATTTTTTAACGAAATGACTTAATTGTAAAATAATAATTAGTTCAAAATTATGTAATTCAAAAATTAAAATTGATCAAGAATGTATTAAGTAAAATTTGCCAAGATATATTCACGTAAGACCATTATCGAAATTTTATGAAATAAAAGTATTCAATTTTTTTAATTACTATTCATGAGTTACTATTCATGAGTTACTATTCACGAATTAGTTACTATTCACGAAGTTACTATTCATGAGTTACTTATTCACGAGTTACTATTCACGAAGTTCCAAAATTAGGTATACGCCACCCATCTTGAGTCGCCACTTACATGGTACATAAATTCAAATACAAAATTTTATTAATATAACTGCTGTTTTTAAAGTACAATTGTTGACATAAACCATGAATATTTGAATACAAATATTGTCTACTAGATATTATACAAACTCAAAAGGAGTCCTCATTACAACTATTATCACACTATTTCACGTAATAGTGAGGACTATTAATGCTATCCTCCTTTTTTGATAAAAGGCTACCATTACTGCTCCCCGACTCGTCTCAAATTTTGGAATAAAAATGTTCTCATTTCAAGAGAATTCAAAACTTGAAAGAAAGGGAGAGCTCAACTAGCCCAAAGAAGAAATATTACTCAACTAGCCCAAAGAAGACTAAGATAATGCGTAATAAATTATCATTAGCCTTCAACAAAGTGTTAAACCCGATAAAATACAATAGACAACCAGCTTTAATCAGCAGCTGAATAAGCAATCCATTAAAAGAGTCAAGTAGAGAATAAAGTCTACTATCTTTAGGTTTTAAAAGGTTTTCATCAATTTTTATCACCGAGACTCAAATTTTAATAAATAAACCACCACATCTAATCATCCCCGTATTACTACTTAAGGATTTTCATCAAATTATCAATGGTCATGACTATACCGAATCACCCCGGGTCATAATCATACCAAAAATTATCCATCATCGCATTACATGCCATCGAGGACTTTGTCACATCATTTATATCAAGTCATGATTATACCGAATGATCCTCGGTCATAATCATACTAAGTTCATCTACGCACGTAAGCCAAAGATAACATAATATAACATGAGGATGATGACAATGACATAATAATTCAATAAAACAAGTTCAAGAATTATTTAATCCATGAATTATTAACGCCCAAATTGTCAACATGATATCGCTTTCAGAGAGTAAAATTCAAGAATGATCGTAAGAATATTTCCATGAAAAGATATCGATGAAACGCAAATATCAAGGATATTCTACTAATTTCATGGAGTATAAAGTCAAAGTTTTAACCAACCGGGTATAATAAAGAATGGAATAACAAAAGAAATCACCACGCATGCGATTTCAGATGTATAAAGTTATTCCAACATAATAATAATAACGGAACCAGTCGTGAAATTCACAATCGATGTGATGTTCCAATGTAATAATAAAGATGGAACTGCATCCTGTAAAACACATGATATAGATATTCCAAAACACATGCATCCAATAATAAAGATTTTAACCAGTCCTGTAAAACACACACATGCATGTGATGTTCCAACAGAATAATAAAGATTTTAACCAGTCCTGTAAAACACACGCATGCATGTGATGTTCCAATGTAATAATAGAAGAATGTCACCAAGTATAGGGTAAACTCACAGATATAAAAGTTATTCCAATGTAATAAATAAGAATGAAATAACATAAGGATTTCACCAAGTATAGGTATGCCACATATACAAGTATGTATAGGGTATGCCACTTTTTACAAAGTTATTCCAATGTAATAATAAAGAATGGAATAATGTAAGTTCTCTCAAGAAGAAAGAATAACACCCTTACCGTAAAAGAACCTAATATAGAAGTAGTGAAGTAGCGTAATACTCTTCTTCTTTCTATAATTTTCTCTATAGTTTCTCTCTATAATTTCTCTCTCTAGTTTCAATGAATTCGTAAGAAAATAATGAAGGAAACGAGCTTCTATTTATAGGAAAATGGAATGCATAAGAATTAATCCATGAACTATCCCGATTGATTTACTTTTAATCGACGGTCCATATTTAAAGAAAAATCTTTTAAATAAAATATAATATATTCTATTTATATAAAAACATTTTACTATGCAAACACTATGCAATACTATGCAAAACACTACGCAAAACACTACGCAACACTATGCATAATAAAATATAATATATTCTATTTATGTAATAACTTTAATAAAGTATTCTATTTTATATAAAAGATGTTTCGCTTTATTACGCTAATAATACTTAATAAAACAAAACGTCATTATCGCTATAATAATTCATATTATTAATCGACAATAATGGAATCAAACCGAGTGACTTCTCACATAAAGATCAATAATCAATACCGCGCGCTACTATGCAACCACATGACATCGTATTTTACTACCGAGTAGTTCAACAAGATCAACCAGAAAACTTCCGCCGTTATTTCAATAAAATATTTTTGTCGCTTTCTCAATCCGACAATAATTTCGCTAGGGTCCACCAATGATTGAGTTGCATTACCTAATATTCCCTCGCTAAACCGAATATTCCCCACCAATCGAATATAATATAACCACTGCATACTTTGCAAAATTTATAAATACTACCCACAACTATAATATTATCTCAAATTCACACCATAATATTAAAAATTATTTCACCAAATTTAAATCTTTATTAATAAAATCTGGGTCTCACAATCTCCCTCCTTATGGAATTTCACCCTCGAAATTAGGGTACGATACTGTATGATAAAGAGATGAGGATACCTTGAATACCTTTATCGCTTAAAAATATTAAATTCATCTTTGAAATCACAAAAGCTATTCATTAACAATTCATCTTTGCACTACAAAGCAAAATATACAACCAGAAAACCAATAATGCTAAGACGCACCTTAATAGTATTACGACCACGAATTATCCATGCACCAATCGCCAAGGATATTCGTGCTTTCAATTACTACTATGATTATACCCAATAATCCCGGTCATAATCATACCAAGTCCATCTATGCACGTAAGCCACGTATGACTTTGAACGCATCCATGAATTAATATTTCATTGTCAGACTCACCAATAATTAATCCACATCATCGAATCATCCCCGCACTACGTGCCAAGGATATTCATTAGTATCACGACCACAAATTATCCATGCACTACGCCAAGATAATTGTGTTTTCAATTACTACTATGATTATACCGAACAATCCCTGTCATAATCATACCAAGTCCATCTATGCACGTAAGCCACGTATGATGACTTTGAACACATCCATGAATTAATATTTCATCACGACTCATAATTAATCCAATAATTAATCCACATCATCGAATCATCCCCGCACTACAGCCAAGGATATTCATTAAGATCACGACCACAAATTATCCATGCACTACTACCAAAGATAATTGTGTTTTCAATTACTTGCTTATGATTATACCGAACAATCCTCGGTCATAATCATACCAAGTCCATCTATGCACGTAAGCCACGTATGACTTTGAACACATCCATGAATTAATATTTCATCATCATGTTGAGACTCACCAATAATTAATCCACATCATCGAATCATCCCCGCACTAAAAGCCAAGGATATTCATTAAGATCACGACCACAAATTATCCATGCACTACTACCAAAGATAATTGTGTATTCATTTACTGCTATGATTATACCGAATAACCCGTGGTCATAATCATACCAAGTTCATCTATGCACTACAAAAGCCACGTATGACTTTCAACATAATATAAAAATATTTCATAGGATAATGATATAAAGAATCAATCAAATGAGATAAAGGATAAATATTAAACATTTATAATATAATTTATCCAGATTCAAGAATATCCCCATGTTATCAATCATTTAATAATCTCATAATCTAATAACATTAATATTATAACAATATTTTAATCACTTCTTAAATTTATAAACAATTTATCTTAATTGTTTACACTTTACCATATAATGCATTTAATCATTCAAAATGTCATACTCATAAGATATCATCACCAATTATCAAATCCTCATCAAAAAATATGCATATACTATATATAGGATTCTCTAGCCATAAAATCCTATTTTCAACTTTGTTACTTTCACATAACATATTTAACTCATATGTTCAGAATTAAACTATTTTCATGAAAAATACCAAATCAGCCCCAAAAATATTTCTTTTCTGGGATTTAGCATAATATAGTCCCATAATGAAAATATATTTTCTCGAATTTTAAAATTTATTTACTATTTTTAAAAATCAATTTCCACTTAATTCCTTAAGAAATTAGCTACCTCAAGTTTAACTCCAAAATTTCCCAAATCTTGGCAGGACCTTACACATGTTAACGTGAGCTTCCAGTTTAAATTTCATGGTCATCGGAGTTATAGAACTCCTAATAGCGTTTTTTAAAAACCTAAATATTGAAATAGTCATAACTTGCTCATTTTAAGTCGTAATGAGCTCATTTTTGGACAGGAGGTACTTTATACCATATACTTTCATGTCCCAAAAGGCCAGAATTTTTCTCATAATTTAAGTGGCCGAAACAGCCTCTCTAAAATCATGGCAGAAGCTTTTTTCGGTTTTTGCAGCTTTGCACCTTTTGCTAAAATCAGTCCACACAAAAATCTACAACACCTTTTCCAGTAATTCCACTTGGATTAGTTAGGTAACTCATAGATCTAACTCTAGGACTTGACCACATTCAAAAATTCAAAATATAATAGGAGATATGGTCAATTTAATTTCATGTTACGCTTTTCACTAAAATCTGATTTTCAACTCTTTGTGATTTCTAAGAAACTTTCATGTTTTTACGCATACTAACCAACATAACTCATCATAAAATTTACTAATACTTCATATACCCATGATTTTCATTATTCCAATGCTTTTATTATGACTTTCATCATAAACCACGTAAACCGCTTATTTTAGTTGAAGAAATATTTGAGGGTTTAAGAAATGGGTTTTGTACTCGGGTCAATACAAAAAATTCGATTTCACGCCTAGGGTAGGCTAGGAAATCTTCAAGAATACGTCAAGAAATTTATTAATGATAGAAATATCATTCAAAATCATTATTTTATCCAAGACTTGATAAGACGTCACATTGATACCAACTGTGACTTCTATCCCTTAACCTAGATAAAGACCTCACAATGATACCTATAAACTTGCCATCTTCATTCATTCGCGCTTACGTAAAGTCCGGCTTCGCATTCCACACAAGGAAGTCAACAACGAAAGGTTCGGAGCTCTTTTCTTATGGCTTGATATAACAAAGATTAACTTTAGGTTTGGTTACTTTGAATTCAGATAATGTGTTGGTTATGAATATAAAAGCTAACAACCTTACGAAAAAGCATGATGATTAGCTAACCAATTGATTCCTAAAAATCACATCAAAGGCAAGTATTTTCAAAAAGATAAGATCGACAGTAACGTGAAAATGTTTATTTGAATCAACAAGATTTAAAAATAGTAGCGGTAACGAAAGGCTCTACTAACGGTTTCAACCAATAAGTCAAAGTTTAACTTCTTCTGAGTCAAATTTAAACGCTTGAACACAACTAGGTGAAATAAAAGAGTGGGTAGAACTTGTATTGAATAAAGTATAGACTTCGCATTAATTTATAATTAACTTACCCGTAATAACTTCGCTCGGTTTTTCGACAAAACGCCTCGCTTAAATTACCGAAGTTCGACTTTTACTATAGGGTACATTCCACCCTTAAGTGCTTCTTCACATTCCCGATCCATTATTTGAATCATTATTCTCCGATCCATATCGAATTCGGGTTGACCGCTATGCATGTGGTAATTCAATTCGATGTTGGTTCTCCCAATTGTCATGTCCAAAAAGCAAAGTCCATTTCATCTATTTTGGCTTTATTGATCGGACGCCTTTTTTCTACACTATCAACGCTACAGCAGCCTTTTTACCCATGCATCGCCTATTCTCTCGCTCGCTCTTGTTTTTCTTTTAGTGATCTTTGATTTTAAATTCTCGATTCCAACTTTAATATCTTACACCGCCAAAGCGTGATTTTGTTCGAGCATCACATATCGGGTAACCCAATTTTGAATTGTTGTATCCTTTTGTTCCACTACCGCTTGCCGTTCTTCAACCTCGTTCTTCTAGCTCACGAACACGATTTTGTAATTCTAAGTTTTGATCATAAATTTCTTCTAACCAATTCTCCTCTTCTTCTTCTCCTCTTCTTCTTCTTCTTCTCACTTTCACCGCTACTCGCAACTAGCTCTGGTGCAACAATTAGTTCTTCATTCACTACGTGGATATCTCTAATTTGTTCCTCGTCTGACAATCGCATTAACCTCGATTAGTGATTAAAGGTGTCACAACGGTCACATTCACTCCATTGTGAATATTTTCAATTTTATTTCCAAACACCGCCACAACACAAGGGTTAATTAATATATCACATATTATCCCTATACTCGACCACCAATTAAATACCAAATAAACTTAGGTAGGTCATACTAACAAGGAATTTCCCCGCCTCCCCTCCTAGTTCTTATCTCACATCTTAGCCAGGATCATATCCTAAGCTCGATACCAACCGCGACGCCCCCCAAAATTAGGTATACGCCACCCATCTTGAGTCGCCACTTACATGGTACATAAATTCAAATACAACTTACTAATATAACTGCTGTGGTACAATACGACATAAACTATGAGTTTGAATACAAATATTGTCTACTAGATATTATACAAACTCAAAAGGAGTCCTCATTACAACTATTATCACACTATTTCACGTAATAGTGAGGACTATTAATGCTATCCTCCTCGACCATTACTTCGCTCCCGACTGTCTCCCAAATGCATGTTCTCATTTCCTCAAGAGAATAAAGAGAAAGAAAGGTGAGCTCAACTAGCCCAAGAAGAAATATTACGACTAAGATAATGCGTAATAAATTATCATTAGCCTTCAACAAAGTTGTTAAACCGATAAAAAATACAATAGACAACCAGCTTTAATCTGCAGCTGAATAAGCAATCCATTAAAAGAGTCAAGTAGAGAATAAAGTCTACTATCTTTTAGGTTTTAAAAGGTTTTCATCAATTTTTATCACCGAGACTCACTTTTAATAAATAAACCACCACATCTAATCATCCCTCGCACTACTGGCCAAGGATTTTCATCAAATTATCAATGGTCATGACTATACCGAATCACCCCGGGTCATAATCATACCAAAAATTATCCATCACCGCATTACAGCCACCGAGGACTTTGTCACATCATTTATATCAAGTCATGATTATACCGAATGATCCTCGGTCATAATCATACTAAGTTCATCTATGCACGTAAGCCAAAGATAACATAATATAACATGAGGATGATGACAATGACATAATAATTCAATAAAACAAGTTCAAGAATTATTTAATCCATGAATTATTAACGCCCAAATTGTCAACACGATATCGCTTCAGAGAGTAAAATTCAAGAATGATCGTAAGAATATTTCCATGAAAAGATATCGATGAAACGCAAATATCAAGGATATTCTACTAATTTCATGGAGTATAGAAGTCAAAGTTTTAACCAACCGGGTATAATAAAGAATGGAATAACAAAAGAAATCACCACGCATGCGGTATTTCAGATGACATGTGTTATTCCAACATAATAATAATAATAACTAAACCAGTCGTGAAATTCACACCGACAGATGTTCCAATGTAATAATAAAGATGGAACCGCATCCTGTAAAACACACAGATAGGATATTCCAATGTAATAATAAAGATTTTAACCAGTCCTGTAAAACACATGCATGTGATGTTCCAATGTAATAATAAAGATTTTAACCAGTCCTGTAAAACACACGCATGTGATGTTCCAATGTAATAATAGAAGAATGTCACCAAGTATAGGTAAATCACAGATACAAAAGTTATTCCAATGTAATAAATAAGAATGAAATAACATAAGGATTTCACCAAGTATAGGATATGCCATATATAAAGTTATGTATAGGGTATGCCACTTTTTACAAAAGTTATTCCAATGTAATAATAATGTGAATGGAATAATGTAAGTTCTCTTCAAGAAGAAAGAATAACACCCTTACCGTAAAAGAACCTAATATAGAAGTAGTGAAGTAAAGAATACTCTTCTTCTTTCTATAATTTTCTCTATAGTTTCTCTCTATAATTTCTCTCTAGAGTTTCAATGAATTCGTAAGAAAATAATGAAGGAATGAGCTTCTATTTATAGAAAATGGAATGCATAAGAATTAATCCATGAACTATCCCAGTATTGATTTACTTTAATCTGACGGTCCATATTTAAAGAAAAATCTTTTAAATAAAATATAATATATTCTATTTATATAAAAACATTTTACTATGCAAACACTATGCAATACTATGCAAAACACTATGCAAAAAACACTATGCAACACTATGCATAATAAAATATAATATATTCTATTTATGTAATAACTTTAATAAAGTATTCTATTTTATATAAAAGATGTTTCGCTTTTTATTACGCTAATAATACGAATAAAACAAAACGCCATTATCGCTATAATAATTCATATTATTAATCGACAATAATGGAATCAAACCGAGTGACTTCTTCTCACATAAGATCAATAATCAATACCGCAAGCTACTATGCAACCACACGACATCGTATTTTTACTACCGAGTAGTTCAACAAGATCAACGGTAAAACTTCCGCCGTTATTTCAATAAAATATTTTTGTCGCTTTCAATCCGACAATAATTTCATTAGGATTGGTAGTTGTATGCGAATATTCCCTCACCAATATTCCCGGACCAATCGAATATAATATAACCACTTGCATACTTTGCAAAATTTATTCCCCACAACTATAATATTATCTCAAATTCCCCACCCAATTTAAATCTTTATTAATAAAATCAAGGGGTCTCAATATAATATAAAATCCACTCAAGTTTCTCTCTCTATATTATCGATATTCTTTGAGTATTTTGAATACTTTATAAATACTACCCACAACTATATATATTATCTTAAATTCACACCAAAATATTAAAAATTTGATTTTTATATATTTTGTCCAAAATTAAATCTTTAGTTATAATTTTATGAAAAAGACTATTTTAAAAGTAACTATTTATAACTCCTTGTGATTAACTCCAAAATTGATGAAATTTTTATTCAATATGGGACTATGTTATGCTAAATCCCAGAAAAGAAATATTTTTGGAACTGATTTGGTATTTTTCATGAAAATGTTCTAGTTATGAGTAAATGAATTAAATATGTTATGTGAAGTAAGAAAATTGAAAAATATGATTTATTGGCTTGAGAATCATATATGAGGTATATACAGATTTTTATGAGGGTTTTGGTTAATGATGATGAAATCTTATGAGTTGGCATTTTAGATGATTAAATGCATTAATTATTAAAGTGTAAATAATTGGATTAAATTATTTATAAGTTTAAGAAATGATTAAAATATTATTATAATATTAATAATATTAGATTATGAGATTTCTTAATGATTTATAACATTTGGATTAAGGTGTTATAAATATGGATATGAATTTTATTATGAAACTTTATCTTTTAGTGTCGAGGTTATTTATGCACGTGATACGATCTTATGTATTTAAACGGGTACTATTTACGACAAAATTGATTTCTTCTTTGACCAAATTATCGTTGATTTATGAATCTTACTTTTGAAATTAAAACCATGTTTTGATTATATTGTTTTTATATAATATTTTATAACCCTAATGATGATATTTCCTTCGACTTTGAGTGTAAAGATGGGTAGATTATTGGTATGATCGTGACCATAGGTTCTCTTTTGGCCAATGGTGCAAAAGTTGAATTGTTGGTGATATGATCATGACCATTGAATTTATAATTGAATATTTTTAGCTTAAGTGCAAAGGTGAATTGATCAACATGGTTATAATTATTGTTATATAACTTCAAATGATTATGTATTTCTTTGATATATATTTAATATCTTTGGCTCGTAGTGCAAAAGATGACTTGTTGATGAATATCTTAGCTTTGTAGTGCAAAGATGAATTATTAATGAATATCTTTTGCTCAGAATGCAAAGATGACTGTTGTTGAATATCTTTGCTTTGTAGTGCAAAGATGAATTATTGATGAATATCTTTGGCTCGTAATGCAAAGATGACTGTTGTTGAATATCTTTGCTTTGTAGTGCAAAGATGAATTATTGATGAATATCTTTGGCTCATAATGCAAAGATGACTGTTGTTGAATATCTTTAGCTTTGTAGTGTAAAGATGAATCTGTTGATGAATATCTTTGGCCGTGGTGCAAAGATGAATTTATTAGTATGATTATGAACAAGAACTCGTGATTTGGTATAACCATGATCTTTGATGTTTCGGTAAAGACATGTGATGAAATTATCTTCGTCTGGATGAGAAGAGGATTTAGAACTACAATTATGATTATGAAGTTATACATGTGATTGTGGGCGATGAATTGTTGATTGATGTTACTGAGGATAAAACATTGTTGGTGGACTTTTAACATGGAGAAGATAATAGATTTTATGGTCTATTTGACTCTTTTAATGGATTGCTCGTTCCGCTGCAACTATGAAAAGTTTTATCATCTACCATATGTTCTAAATCTCTGATTTATTATTGATGAAGACTATTGATAATTTATGTATCTTTAGTTATAATATTCTTTACTGAGCTAGTTGTGCTCACCCTTTTGTTTCACAATTCTTTTCGTGTAATAAAAGTGTAGCCGGGGTTGAATGGGGATAACAAGGAATAGAACGGTGGTCTATAGTTGTTGAGGTTCTCCCAAAAGAGTATGGAAATAATTTTATTTAGGGCTTTAGTGTGTTGTATTTTATACATCATTTAATAGTTATTTTGGTGAATTAAATAGGGTGAGCGCGAACCCAACTTTGGAAGGGTGTTTTGTCACTATCATACAAGATGTCTAATAACATACAAACTCGTGTTATCATAAGACATGGTTGTGCTCATCCACTTCTTTGAGTATATTTACAAGCACTACCTATATAATCTTGGTGTTTGTTTGGAGTATAATACCCAATTAGAGACAGTGGAGATAATGATATGTCGAAGAGAAGACTCACCATTGGGAAGAATATGATAGTAATCTTCTCTCGTTTTTCTTTGGGGGCTATTAGGTCAACCAAGGATAATTACGTGGCCATATGATATCTACCATAACCTAAAAGCATGGCCTCCCATGTATGCGAAGGTTTCCTTGAGCACTTCCCAAAGATTCTAATTTCTAAAACAGCTTTTTGACTATACCTTTATGTAAGGTGTCATTGTGACGTCTTCTGATTGTATATATTTGTATCCAAACTCACAAAGATATATGTTGTTGTATTTTGCACGACAATTATTGTAATAAAGTTGTAGTTGTTTTTCGTACCATATATTTGGCGACTCAGAATGGGTTGGATGGAATGGACCTATTTTGGGATCGTCACAATAGCGGTGATTCTGGTGAAATACATAATTTTGCCATTTTGGATTACTTTGATCATTCAATTTGGCTCTTTTCCATTACATATTTTTTTAATTCCATCCAATACATCAATTTTTTGTTACTAAAGAACAAAATATATTAATAGATAATTGATACAAAAAATTAGAATCTTAAAAACTATTTTCACCATTAAAAGTCTAATTGAATTTTTTTTTATTGAAATTTTTATAAAAAAAATTCACATGTTCATGATCATATGGTGGAAAAAATGTCGGATTACTTTTATTTTTGAAACAATTATGTTATTCAATAGTTTAATAAATTAGTCGACCAGTATCAATTTCAATTACACTATTCACAACTATAAAAATATAGGAAACTGATATTTTTATATGAAAACTGTCGATGTAGATCCTATAGCGACAAATTTTATTGTCGCTATATGTGACGCCCCCAAAATTAGGTATACGTCACCCATCTTGGGTCGCCACTTACATGGTACAGAATTTAAATACAACTTACTAATATAAGCATGGGTATGCAATACGACATAAGCATGAGTTTGAATACAAATATTGTCTACTAGATATTATACAAACTCGAAAGGAGTCCTCATTACAATTATTATCACACTATTTCACGAGAATAGTGAGGACTACTAATGTTATCCTCGGACCATTACTCTCGTTCCCAGGCTCGTCCCGGCTATATTCTCATTTCACTGAAGAAAAGGTGAAAGAAAGGGTAAGCTCGACTAGCCCGAAGAAATATTATAACTAAGATAATGCGAGAATAAATTATCAATAGTCTTCAACAATGTTAAAATGATAAAATACAATAGACAACCGGTTTAAGCTGTGGCAGAATATGCGATCCATTAAAAGAGTCGAGTAGAAAATAAAAGTCTACTATCTTTAGGTTTTAAAAGGTTTTCATCAATTTTTATCACTAAGACTCGGTTTAATGAATAAACCACAATATCTAATCATCCATGTACCACGGTCAAGGATTTTCATCAAATTATCAATGGTCATGACTATCTTAGAATCACCCTGGTCATAATCATACCAAAAAACTATCCATCACAAGACATTACAGGCCATTTGAGGACTTTTATCACATCATTTATAACAAGCCGTGATTATCTTAGAATGATCCACGGTCATAATTATACTAAGTTCATCTATGCGTAAGCGAAAGATAACATAATATAACATGAGGATGATGACAATGACATAATAATTCAATAAAACAAGTTCACGAATTAATTTATTCAGGAATTATTAACGTCCAAATTGTCGACATGATCTTTGTTTTGTAGAGTAAAATTCAAGAATGATCGTGAGAATATTTCCATGAAAGATCTTTGGATGAAACGCAAATATCAAGAATATTCTACTAATTTCATGGAGTATAGAAGTCAAAGTTTTAACCAACTGGGTATAATAAAAAATGGAATAACAAAGGAAATCACCATGCATGCGGTACTTCGCATAGACAGGTGAAATTCACACCGACAGGATGTTCCAACAGAATAATAAAGATGGAACCAGATCCGGTGTAAAACACACATATAGGATATTCCAACGAGAATGATAAAGACGGAACCGGTCCTGTAAAACACATGACGTGGATGTTCCAGCGAGAATAATAATAATAAAGACGGAACCAGGTCTGGTGTAAAACACACAGACAGGATGTTCCAACAGAATAATAGAAGAATGTCACCAAGTATAGGGTAAACCACGTATACAGATTATGTATAGGGTATCACAGTATATGAGTTATTCAACATAATAATAAAGAATTGAATAACGGAGGATTTCACCAAGTATAGGGTATCACGTGTATCTGAAGTTATTCAAACAGAGTAATAAAGAATGGAATAACGAAAGTTCTCTTCATGAATAAGAAAGAATAACACCCTTACGAATACAACAAATAATATCTCTTCTTAGTAAAAGACACTTTGGATATCAAAGTAGTGAAGTACCGAATCTACTCTTCTTCTTCTCTCTCTATAGATTTTCTCTCTATAAACTTCTCTCTATAATTTCTCTCTCTAGAGTTTCAATTGAATTAAGTAAGAAAATAATGAAGGAATGAGCTTATTTATAGGAAAATAGAATGCATAGTAATTAATCCATGAGCGCGGTCCAGATTGATTTACTTTAATCGGCGGTCCATATTTAAAGCAAAATCTTTTAAATAAAATATCATATATTTTATTTATATAAAAACATTTTTACTATGCAAACACTATGCAACATTATGCAAAACACTATACAAAAAATACTATATACAACACTATGCATAATAAAATATAATATATTCTATTTATAGAATAACTTTAATAAAGTATTACATTTTATATAAAAGATGTTTACATTTTATTACGTTAAGAATACTGAATAAAACAAAACGTCATTATCGCTATAATAATTCATATTATTAATCGACAATAATGGAATCAGTGAGACCCTAGATTTTATCAATAAAGATTTAAATTTTGTTGAAATAATTTTTTAATATTATGGTGTGAATTTAAGATAATATTATAGTTGTGGGTAGTATTTATAAATTTTGCAAAGTATGCAAGTGGTTATATTATATTCGATTGGTCTGGGAATATTCGGTTTAGCGGGGAATATTCGTATAACTACTCGATCATTAGTGGACCCCATTAATGTAATTATTGTTTGGATTGAAAAACGACAAAATATTTTATTGAAATAACGGCGGAAGTTTTACCGTAGTTCTTGTTGAACTACTTTCAGTAGTAAAATACAAGAATACGTGTGGTTGCATAAGTAGCACCGGTATTGATTATTGATGCTTATGTGAGAAGTCACCAACTTTGATTCCATTATTGTATTAATAATATGAATTATTATAATGATAATGACGTTTTGTTTTATTCAGTATTATTAACGTAATAAAACAAAAACATCTTTTATATAAAATAGAATACTTTATTAAAGTTATTCTATAAATAGAATATATTATATTTTATTATGCATAGTGTTGCATAGTATTTTGCATAGTGTTTTGCATAGTATTGCATAGTGTTTGCATAGTAAAATGTTTTTATATAAATAGAATATATTATATTTTATTTAAAAGATTTTTCTTAAATATGGACCGTCAGATTAAAGTAAATCAATCTGGACCGTTCATGGATTAATTCTTATGCATTCCATTTTCCTATAAATAGAAGCTCATTCCTTCATTATTTTTTTTACTTAATTCATTGAAACTCTGAGAGAGAAATTATAGAGAAGCTATAGAGAAAGTTATAGAAGAAGAAGAGTAGATTCTGCTACTTCACTACTTCTATATTCAGGTTCTTTTACGGTGAGGTGTTATTCTTCTTCTTGAAGAGAACTTCACATTATTCCATTCACTATTATTCATTGGAATAACTTTGTAAAAGTGGCATACCTTATACATAACTTTTGTATACGCTGGCATACCCTATACTTGGTGAAATCCTTATGTTATTCCATTGCTTATTATTACATTGGAATAACTCAGATACGCCGGTTTACCCTATATACTTGGTGACATTCTTCTATTATTCTGCTGGAACATCCTGTCTGTATGTGTTTTACACCGACCCGGTTCCGCTCTTTATTATTATTCTATCGAACATCCTCGCATGTATGTTTTACACCCGGGACCGGTTCCGCCTCTTTATCATTCTGTTGGAATATCCTATCTCGTGTGTTTTACACCGGATCCGGTTCCATCTTTATTATTCTGTTGGAACATCCCGCTTGTGAATTTCACCCGACCGGTTCCGTTATTATTATTCTGTTGGAATAACTCGTCTACATGCGAAGTACCACATGCATGGTGATTTCTTTTGTTATTCCATTCTTTATTATACCCAATTGGTTAAAACTTTGACTTCTATACTCCATGAAATTAGTAGAATATCCTTGATATTTGCGTTTCATCCAAAGATCTTTTCACGAAAAATATTCTTGATCATTCTTGAATTTTACTCTACTAAACAAAGATTATGTCGACAATTTGACGTTAATAATTCATGGATTAAATAATTCTTAAATTTGTTTTATTGAATTATTATATCATTGTCATCATCCTCATGTTATATTATGTTATCTTCGCTTACGTGCATAGATGAACTTAGTATGATTATGACCGTGGATCAATCGATAATCACGACTTGATATAAATGATGTGACAAAAGTCCTCGAGAGCTCATAATGCAAATGATGGATAGTTTTTGGTATGATTATGACCAGGGGTGATTCTAAGATAGTCATGACCATTGATAACTTGATGAAAATCCTCGACTGTGGGTATACAGTGGATGATTAGATGTGGTGGTTTATTTATTGTCGAGTTTCAAATGATAAAATTGATAAAAAAACCTTTAAAACCTAAAAGATAGTAGACTTTTATTCTCTACTGACTCATAATGGATTGCTTATTCCGTGCAGCTTAAACTTGTTGTCTATTGTATTTTATCGCTTAACACTGTTGAAGGCTAATGATAATTTATTCGCATTATCTTAGTCATAATATTTCTTCTTTGAATAGTTGAGCTCACCCTTTCTTTCACCGCTTTCTTCGTGAAATGAGAACATAGCCGGGACGAAGCCTGGGAACGAAGTAATGGTCCGAGGATAAGATTAGTAGTCCTCACTATTCTGCGTGAAATAAAGGTGATAATAGTTGTAATGAGGACTCCTTTTGAGTTTGTATAATATCTAGTAGACAATATTTGTATTCAAACTCACGCTTTATGTCGATTGTACACCACATAGCTTATATTAAGAAGTTGTATTTGAATTTATGTACCATGTAAGTGGCGACCCAAGATGGGTGACGATACCTAATTTTGGGGCGTTATATTGGTATCGAGCTTAGGGATATGATCCCTGGCTAAGATGTGAGAATAGTACTAGGAGGGGAGAGACGGGGAATTCCTTCGCTAGTATGACCTACCTAAGTTTATTTGGTATTTGATTGGTCGGTCAGAGTATAGTGATAATATGTTGCATGTTAATTAACCCTTATTTTGTGACAGTGTTTGTATTTAGATGTTGTGAATAGGGCTCGGTTATTGGAGCGCGATAATGAGTCAGCTCAAACAAAAGGTAACGACCAACAACACGATAATAATCATACTGGTGGCAACGGCCATCGAAACAATGATAACCATCGTGGGGAAATTATCATGCTAAGAATGGTAACCACTTGATTGGTAATCATGGCAAAGATAATAGAAGTGGAAATTTCAAGAAGAGAAGGTCATTTAGCTCGATTTTGTCGATATAGTGAAGTCAAGTCCAATTTGGGATAGTGGCACCAAAGGTCATCCCGCACAAACCAAAGCCGTTAGTTTAAGAGAGAGCGTTTTTTCTCGTGACGAGGAACCCGAATAAGATTATCACGGGTAAGTAATCATAAGCTCTTGCGAAGTCTATACCGTGTTAGATCTTGGTTCTACCCATTATTTTATCTCGCTTGCTTGCATGCGTTCAACATTTAAATTTGACTCGGAGAAGTTAGACTTTGACTTATTGGTTGAAACTTCGTTAGTAGAGAGCCTTCGTTACCTCTACTATTTTTAAATCTTGTTTGGTTCAAATAAACATTTTCACGTTACTTCGTCGATCTTATCTTTTTGAAAATATTTGCCTTTGATGGGATTTTAGGAATCAATTGGTTAACTACTCATCATTCTTTTTCGTAAGGTTGTTAGCTTTTATATTCATAACCAACTTGTTGTGCGAATTCAAGTAACCAAACTACTAAAGTCAATTATTGTCATATCAAGCCATAAGTAAAGAGCCCCGAACCTTTCGTTGTTGACTTCCTTGTATGGAATGCAATCGGGCCGGACTTTCTGAGGCGACATCGTGAATGAAGATGGCAAGTTTATAAGTATCATTGTGAGGTGCTATCCAGGTTAAGGGATAGAAGTCACAGTTGGTATTAATGTGACGTACTATCCAAGTCTTGGACGAGAGTAACAGTTTTGAATGATATTTATATCATTAATAAATTTCTTGACGTATTCTTGAAGATTTCCTAGCCTACCCTAGAGCGTGAAATCGAATTTTGTATTGACCCCAGTACAAAAACCCATTTCTTAAACCCTCAAATAATTCTTCAACTAAAATGAACAGTTTACGTGGTTTATGATGAAAGTCATAATAAAAGCATTGGACTAATGAAAATCATGGGTATTCATGGTATTAGTAAGTTTTATGATGAGTTATGTTGGTTAGTATGTGAAAACATGAAAGTTTCTTAGAAATCACAAAGAGTTGAAAATCAGATTTTGGTGAAAAACGTAACATGAAATTCAATTGACCATACCTCTTATTATATTTTGAATTTTTGAATGTGGTCAAGTCCTAGAGTTAGATCTATGAGTTACCTAACTAATCCAAGTGGAATTACTGGAAAAGGTGTTGTAGATTTTTGTGTGGACTGATTTTAGCAAAGGAGGCCAAAGCTGTAAATTTCGAAAATGCTACTGCCCAGAAACTTTAAGGGACTGTTTCGGCCACTTAAATTATGAGAAAAATTCTGGCCTTTTGGGACATGAAAGTATATGGTATAAAGTACCTCCTGTCCAAAAATGAGCTCATTCTGACTTAAAATGAGCAAGTTATGACTCTTTCAATATTTAGGTTTTTCCGACGAAAAACGCTATAACCGGAGTTCTATAACTCCGATGATCATGAAATTTAAACTAGAAGCTCACGTTAACATGTGTAAGGTCCTGCCAAGATTTGGGAATTTTTGGAGTTAAACTTGAGGTAGCTAATTTCTTAAGGAATTAATTAGAAATTGATTTTTGAAAAATAGTAAATGAATTTTAAAAATTCCGGGAAAAATATATTTTCATTATGGGATTATATTGTGCTAAATCCCAGAAAAGAAATATTTTTGGGACTGATTTGGTATTTTTTATGAAAATAGTTATGAACATATGAGTTAAATATGTTATGTGAAGTAACAAAGTTGAAAATAGGATTTTATGGCTAAAGAATCCTATATAGAGTATATGCATATTTTTTATGAGGGATTTGATCATTGGTGATGATATCTTATGAGTATGGCATTTTTGAATGATTAAATGCATTATATGGTAAAGCGTAAACAATTAAGATAAATTGTTTATAAATTTAAGAAGTTGTTATAATATTAATGTTATTAGATTATGAGATTATGAAGTGATTGATAACATGAGGATATTCTTGAATCCTGGATAAATTATATTATAAATGTTTAATATTTATCCTTTATCTTATTTGATTGATTCTTTATATCATTATCCCTCATGTTTATATTATGTTGAAAGTCATATGTATTCTGTAGTGCATAGATGGACTTGGTATGATTATAACCAGGATTGTTCTAAGATAATCATAACAGTAATTGAAAACACAATTATCTTTGGCCGTAGTGCATGGATAATTTGTGGTCGTGATACTAATGAATACACGATTATCTTTGTCGTAGTGTATGGATAATTTGTGGTCGTGATACTTAATGAATACACAATTATCTTTGGTAGTAGTGTATGGATAATTTGTGGTCGTGATACTAATGAATACACAATTATCTTTGGTAGTAGTGCATGGATAATTTGTGGTCGTGATACTTAATGAATACACAATTATCTTTGGTAGTAGTGCATGGATAATTTGTGGTCGTGATACTAATGAATACACGATTATCTTTGGTAGTAGTGCATGGATAATTCGTGGTCGTGATACTAATGAATACACAATTATCTTTGGTCGTAGTGCATGGATAATTTGTGGTCGTGATACTAATGAATACACAATTATCTTTGGTAGTAGTGCATGGATAATTTGTGGTCGTGATATTAATGAATACACAATTATCTTTGGTCAGTGCATGGATAATTTGTGGTCGTGATACTAATGAATACACGATTATCTTTGGTAGTAGTGCATGGATAATTCGTGGTCGTGATACTTAATGAATACACAATTATCTTTGGTAGTAGTGCATGGATAATTTGTGGTCGTGATACTAATGAATACACGATTATCTTTGGGTAGTAGTGCATGGATAATTTGTGGTCGTGATACTAATGAATACACGATTATCTTTGGTAGTAGTGCATGGATAATTTGTGGTCGTGATACTAATGAATACACGATTATCTTTGGTAGTAGTGTGCGGATAATTCGTGGTCGCGATACTAAATGAATATCCTTGGCACAGTAGTGCGGGGATGATTCGATGATATGGATTAATTATTGAAATGAGTCTCAAAGATGAAATATTAATTCATGGATGTGGTAAAAGTCATCTTTGGTCAGTAGTGCATTGATAGACTTGGTATGATTATGACCAAGGATTATTCTTGCATAATCATGATCAGTAAATGAAAACACGAATATCCTCGCCAAATTGGTGCATGGATAATTAAGTGGTCGTGATACTATTAAGTCGCGCCTCTCGGATTATTGGTTTTACAATTGTATATCTTTGGCTTGTAGTGCAAAGATGAATTGTTAATAAATATCTTTGGCAGTAGTGCAAAGATGAATTGTTAATGAATATCTTTGGCGGATTACGAAGATGAATTTAATATTTTTAACGATAAAGGTATTCAAGGTATCCTCATCTCTTTATCATACTGTGTATCGCATTCCTAATTTCGAGGGCTAAATTCCATAAGGAGGGAGATTGTGAGACCCTAGATTTTATCAATAAAGATTTAAATTTTGTTGAAATAATTTTTAATATTATGGTGTGAATTTAAGATAATATTATAGTTGTGGGTAGTATTTATAAATTTTGCAAAGTATGCAAGTGGTTATATTATATTCGATTGGTCTCAGAATATTCCGTTTAGCAGGGAATATTCGTATAACTACTCGATCATTGGTGGACCCCACAATGTAATTATTGTTGGATTGAGAAAACGACAAAAATATTTTATTGAAATAACTTGCGGAAGTTTTACTGTGGTTCTTGTTGAACTACTCTAGTAGTAAAAGTACGATGTCGTGTGGTTGCATAAGTAGCACACCAGTATTGATTATTGATGCTTATGTGAGAAGTCACTCGGTTTGATTCCATTATTGTCGATTAATAATATGAATTATTATAATGATAATGACGCTTTTGTTTTATTCGTATTATTAACGTAATAAAATGCGAAACATCTTTTATATAAAATAGAATACTTTATTAAAGTTATTCTATAAATAGAATATATTATATTTTATTATGCATAGTGTTGCATAGTATTTTCCATAGTGTTTTGCGATAGTATTGCATAGTGTTTGCATAGTAAAATATTTTTATATAAATAGAATATATTATATTTTATTTAAAAGATTTTTTTTTTAAATATGGACCGTCGATTAAAAGTAAATCAATCTGGACCGCTTCATGGATTAGTTACTATGCATTCCATTTTCCTATAAATAAAGCTCATTCCTTCATTATTTTTTAACTTAATTCATTGAAACTCTAGAGAGAAATTATAGAGAGAAGCTTATAGAGAAAGTTATAGAAAGAAGAAGAGTATTCTCGCTACTTCACTACTTCTATATTCAGTTCTTTTTACTAGTAGGGGTGTTATTCTTTCTTCTTGAAGAGAACTTCATTATTCCATTCACTATTATTACATTGGAATAACTTTTGTAAAAGTGGCATACCCTATACATAACTCAGTGATACACACTGGCGTACCCTATACTTGGTGAAATCCTTATGTTATTCCATTGCTTATTATTACATTGGAATAACTCGTATACGCTTTTACCCTATACTTGGTGACATTCTTCTATTATTCTGTTGGAACATCCTCATCATGTGTTTTTTACACCGACTGGTTCCGCTCTTTATTATTATTCTGGCTGGAACATCCATGCATGTGTGTTTTACACCTACACTGGTTCCGCTCTTTATCATTCTCGTTGGAATATCCTATCTGTGTGTTTTACACCGATCTGTTCCATCTTTATTATTCTCTGTTGGAACATCCCGCTTGGTGTGAATTTCACCGACTGGTTCCGTTATTATTATTCTCATTGAATAACTCTTTGTACTGCACAAGTACCGCATGCGTGGTGATTTCTTTTGTTATTCCATTCTTTATTATACCCAAATAAGTTAAAACTTTGACTTTATACTCCATGAAATTAGTAGAATATCCTTGATATTTGCGTTTCATCCAAAGATCTTTTCACGAAAATATTCTTCCGATCATTCTTGAATTTTACACTACGAAACAGTATTATGTTGACAATTTGGACGTTAATAATTCATGGATTAAATAATTCTTAAATTTGTTTTATTAAATTATTATATCATTGTCATCATCCTCATGTTATATTATGTTATCTTTGGCTTACGTGCATAGATGAACTTAGTATGATTATGACCGAGGATCAATCTCGGTATAATCACGACTTGATATAAATGATGTGACAAAAGTCCTCGATGCTTTGTAATGCGTTGATGGATAGTTTTTGGTATGATTATGACCGGGGGTGATTCGGGTATATAGTCATGACCATTGATAACTTGATGAAAATCCTTGACCGTGGTAATGCGAGGGGATGATTAGATGTGGTGGTTTATTTATTAATTGTCGAGTTTCAAATGATAAAATTGATAAAACCTTTTAAAACCTAAAAGATAGTAGACTTTATTCTCTACTTGACTCATAATGGATTGCTTATTCCGCCGCAGCTAAAACTTGTTGTCTATTGTATTTTATCGCTTTAACATCATGTTGAAGGCTAATGATAATTTATTCTGCATTATCTTAGTCATAATATTTCTTCTTGGGCTAGTTGAGCTCACCTTTTTCTTTCACCGTTCTCTTCGAAATGAGAACATAGCCGGGACGAGCCGGGGAACGAAGTAATGGTCCGAGGATAGCATTAGTAGTCTTCACTATTACGTGAAATAGTGTTATAATAGTTGTAATGAGGACTCCTTTTGAGTTTGTATAATATCTAGTAGACAATATTTGTATTCAAACTCACGCTTTATGTCGATTGTACCATACCTACGCTTATATTAGTAAGTTGTATTTGAATTTATGTACCATGTAAGTGGCGACCCAAGATGGGTGACGATACCTAATTTTTGGGGGGCGTTCTGAAATCAAACCGAGTGACTTCTCACATAAGCATTAATAATCAATACCGTGTGCTACTATGCAACCACACGACATCTTTGTACTTTTACTACCGAGTAGTTCAACAGTATCAACGGTAAAACTTCCGCCGTTATTTCAATAAAATATTTTTGTCGTTTTCTCAATCCAACAATAATTCTGTTGTGGGTTCCACCAATGATTAAGCCGTTGTACGAATATTCCCTGCTAAACCGAATATTCCCCGACCAATCGAATATAATATAACCACTTGCATACTTTGCAAAATTTATAAATACTACCCACAACTATAATATTATCTCAAATTCATACCATAATATTAAAAAATTATTTCGACAAAATTTAAATCTTTATTGATAAAATCTGGGGTCTCACAATCTCCCTCCTCAGGAATTTAGCCCTCGAAATTAGGGTATGCGATACTGGTATGATAAGAGGTGAGGATACCTTGAATACCTTTATCGTTGAAAACATTAAATTCATCTTTGCAATCCGGCCAAAGATATTCATTAACAATTCATCTTTGCAATACAGGCCAAAGATATACAACTGTAAAACCAATAATGCTGAGACTCAGCTTAATAGTATCACGTCCACGAATTATCCATGCACTACTGGCCAGGGATATTCGTGTTTTCATTAGTATCACAACCACAAATTATCCATGCACTACGGCCAAAGATAATCGTGTATTCATTAGTATCACGACCACAAATTATCCATGCTACTACTGAAAGATAATCGTGTATTCATTAGTATCACGACCACAAATTATCCATGCACTACGACCAAAGATAATCGTGTTTTCAATTACGGTTATGATTATACCGAACAATCCCTGGTCATAATCATACCAAGTCCATCTATGCACGTAAGCCACAGATGACTTTCAACACAATATAAGCATGAGGATAATGATATAAAGAATCAATCAAATGAGATAAAGGATAAATATTAAACATTTATAATATAATTTATCCGAGATTCAAGAATATCCTCATGTTATCAATCACTTAATAATCTCATAATCTAATATCATTAATATTATAACAATAGTTTAATCACTTCTTAAACTTATAAACAATTTATTTCAATTGTTTACGCTTTACCATATAATGCATTTAATCATTCAAAATGTCATACTCATAAGATATCATCACCAATGATCAAATCCTCATCAAAAAAAAAATATGCATATACTCTATATAGGATTCTCTAGCCATAAAATCCTATTTTCAACTTTTGTTACTTCACATAACATATTTAACTCATATGTTCAGAATTCAAACTATTTTCATAGAAAATACCAAATCAATCCCAAATATATTTCTTTTCTGGGATTTAGCATAATATAGTCCCATAATGAAAATATATTTTTCTCAGAATTTTTAAAATTCATTTACTATTTTTTCAAAAATCAATTTCTAATTAATTCCTTAAGAAATTTGCTACCTCAAGTTTTACTCCAAAAATTCCCAAATCTTGGCAGGACCTTACACATGTTAATGTGAGCCTCCAGTTTAAATTTCATGGTCATCGGAGTTATAGAACTCCAGTTATAGTATTTTTTGTCAAAAAAACCTAAATATTGAAATGGTCATAACTTGTTCATTTTAAATCAGAATGAGCTCATTTTTGGACACGATGTTCTTTATACCATATACTTTTATGTCCCAAAAGGCCTGAATTTTTCTCACTAATTAAGTGGCCGAAACAGCCCTTACAAAAACGTGGCAGCAGCTTTTTGGACATTTTGAAGTTTTGACTCCTTTGCTAAAATCACCCACACGAAAAATCTACAACACCTTTTCATTGATTCCACTTGGATTAGTTAGGTAACTCATAGATATAACTCTAGGGCTTAACCACACTCAAAAATTCAAAATATAATAAGAGATTTGGTCAATTGAATTTCATGTTATGTTTTTCACCAAAATCTGGTTTTTAACTCCTTGTGATTTTTAAGAAACTTTCATGTTTTCACATACTAACCAACATAACTCATCATAACACTTACTAATACCACGTATACCCATGATTTTCATTAGTCCAATGCTTTTATTATGACTTTCATCATAAACCACGTAAACTGTTCATTTTAGTTGAAGAAATATTTGAGGGTTTAAGAAATGGGTTTATCTTTGGGTCAATACAAAATTCGATTTCACGCTCTAGGGTAGGCTAGAAATCTTCAAGAATGCGTCGAAATTTATTAATAATAGAAATATCATTCAAAAACTCGGACTCTCATCCAAGACTTGGATAAGTCGTCACATTGATACCAACTGTGACTTCTATCCTTTAACCTAGATAGCACCTCACAATGATACCTATAAACTTGCCATCTTCATTCACGATGTCGCCTACTGAAAAGTCCGCTTCGATGCATTCCACACAAGGAAGTCAACAACGAAAGGTTCGGGGCTCTTTACTTATGGCTTGATATGACAATAATTGACTTTAGTAGTTTGGTTACTTGAATTCGCATACAACAAGTTGGTTATGAATATAAAAGCTAACAACCTTACTAAAAGCATGATGAGTAGTTAACCAATTGATTCCTAAAATCACATCAAAGGCAAATATTTTCAAAAAGATAAGATCGACGAGTAACGTGAAAATGTTTATTTGAATCAAACAAGATTTAAAAATAGTAAGCGTGAACGAAGGCTCCTACTAACGAAGTTTCAACCAATAAGTCAAAGTTTAACTTCTTCGGAGTCAAATTTAAACGTTGAACACAACTAGGTGAAATAAAAGAGTGGGTAGAACCGGTATCTAACACGGTATAGACTTCGCAAGAGCTTATGATTAACTTACCCGTGATAATTTTATTCGGGTTCCTCGTCACGAGAAAAAAAACGCTCTCTTAAACTACCTGGCTTTGGTTTGTCTCGGGACACCTTTGGTGCCTCCATCCTAGTTGAATTTGTCTTGATGGCGACAAAATCGAACTAAGTGACCTTCTCTTCCACAATTATAACATGCTTTGACGGCATGGCGCGATTGATTGATGTGTCCCTCTCCTCCGCATTTGAAGCATATGATAGTGGTCTTTCTCCTTCCTTAACAACGGTCTTTGGTGCGATGTCTTTCCATCATTGTTGAATCTCCTTTTCTTGAAATGTCCATTCTTATTGTTTTGGCCTCGATTACCACCGGCGTGGTTACCATATTTGGCCATTGATTCCTCCACGCTTGTTGTCACCGCCGATGATGACTACTCTCGCCGGTATTATAATTTTGTCATTTTGCTCTCTTTTAGTTAAGCGTTGACTCGTTATCGCTACTCCACTAATCGAGCCCTATTTACAACATCTCGAATACAAACACGCTTTATGAGAAATAAGATGTTGACGTATCTCCCGCTTCAAACCTCTTAAAAACATTCGCGCCATTCTCTCTTCATTATCCACCAAGTGGGGCCGAAATCGTGATAACTCATAAATTTTGCCTCGTATTGCGACACGGTCGTATTATTTTGTTCCAACTTGATAAACTCCACCTCCTTCATGTGGCGAATACTTTCGGAAAGTATTTGTCGTTGAATGACTCTGGAACTTCTCCCAAGATATCTTGATCTGACAAAGAAGTTGAGTACGTTTCTGGAATTCCCACCATGTCCGCCTCTTGTATGAACATAAAAGCGTGAAAGGGAACCTTTTGCTCCTCGGAGAATCCCAAGACATTAAATATCTTGGTAATCTGCTTTATCCATGCTTCCGCCAAGTGGTTTTGGCTCGCCTTAAACTCCCGGTGGTCCCAACTCCTTGAATTGTTTAACGGTGACCTTGAGAGTTTTTCGTGTTTCCACCTACGTTTTGGATGATGAAGTCGCTTTACCGATGTTGCATGAATTCTAAAACCTCTTAAACGTCATCACGTTCGTCAATTGATCGGTGTTGTTGTTTACTGAGAGGATTATCGCCATCCTGTTGCACATTGTCATGATTATTGATTTGTGGAGAATCAACAGCCTCAAAGTGCTCCATTGCTATTCTCAACATTCTCGGATGCCATTTTCAAACACCGCCACAAAATAAGGGTTAATTGACGTGCGACATATTATCACTATACTACGGCCCACCAATCAAATACCAAATAAACTTAGGTAGGTCATACTTAGCGAAGAATTCCCTATCTCTCCCTCCAAGTTCTAGTCTCACATCTTAGCTTAGCCAGGATCATATCCCTAGCTACGATACCAACCCTATGGCGCCCCCAAAATTAGGTATCGTCACCCATCTTGGGTGCCACGTACATGGTCCGTAATTTAAATACAACTTACTTAATATAAGCGTAGCCGTGCAATACGACGTAAAGCGTGAGTTTGAATACAAATATTGTCTACTAGATATTATACAAACTCAAAAGGAGTCCTCATTACAATTATTATCACACTATTTCACGAATAGTGAGAGGACTACTAATCTTATCCTCACGGACCATTACTCCGCTCCCCAGGCTAAATCGTCCAAATTATATTCTCATTTCCTAAAGAAAATAAAGAAAGAAAGGGTGAGCTCAACTAGCCCGATAAGAAAATATTATAACTAAGATAATGCAGAATAAATTATCAATAGTCTTCAACAATGTTAAACGATAAAATACAATAGACAACCCGGTTTAATCTATAATATACAATCTATTAAAAGAGTCAAGTAGAAAATAAAGTCTACTATCTTTTAGGTTTTCATCAATTTTTATCACTAAGACTCGGTTTAATGAATAAACCACAATATCTAATCATCCACTGTACCACGGCCGAGGATTTTCATCAAATTATCAATGGTCATGACTATACTTAAGAATCACCCTTGGTCATAATCATACCAAAACTATCCATCACAAACATTACGAGCCAATTTGAGGACTTTTATCACATCATTTATAACAACCCATGATTATCTTAGAATGATCCTCGGTCATAATCATACTAAGTTCATCTATGCACGTAAGCCAAAGATAACATAATATAACATGAGGATGATGACAATGACATAATAATTCAATAAAACAAGTTCACGAATTAATTTATTCGTGAATTATTAACGCCCAAATTGTCAACATGATATCTTGTTTTGTAGAGTAAAATTCAAGAATGATCGTGAGAATATTTCCATGAAAAGATCTTTGGATGAAATGCAAATATCAAGAATATTCTACTAATTTCATGGAGTATAGAAGTCAAAGTTTTAACCAACCGTGAGAGACCCCAGATTTTATCAATAAAGATTTAAATTTTGTCAAAATAATTTTTAATATTATGGTGTGAATTTAAGATAATATTATAGTTGTGGGTAGTATTTATAAATTTTGCAAAGTATGCAAGTGGTTATATTATATTCGATTGGTCTGGAGAATATTCGGTTTAGCGAGGAATATTCGTATAACTACCAATCATTGGTGGACCCTACGATGTAATTATTATTTGATTGAGAAAACGACAAAATATTTTTATTAAATAACGGCGGAAGTTTTACTGTGGTTACCGTTGAACTACTTCATTAGTAAAAGTACGATGAATACGTGTGGTTGCATAAGTAACATCTGGATTGATTATTGATGCTTATGTGAGAAGTCACCGGTTTGATTCCATTATCACGATTAATAATATGAATTATTATAATGATAATGACGCTTTTGTTTTATTCAGTATTATTAACGTAATAAAATGTAAACATCTTTTATATAAAATAGAATACTTTATTAAAGTTATTCTATAAATAGAATATATTATATTTTATTATGCATAGTGTTGCATAGTGTTTTGCATAGTGTTTTGCATAAGATTGCATAGTGTTTGCATAGTAAAATGTTTTTATATAAATAGAATATATTATATTTTATTTAAAAGATTTTCTTTAAATATGGACCGTCGATTAAAGTAAATCAATCTGGACCGCTTCATGGATTAGTTACTATGCATTCCATTTTCCTATAAATAAAGCTCATTCCTTCATTATTTTCTTACGAATTCATTGAAACTACAGAGAGAGAAATTATAGAAAGAAGCTATAGAGAGAAAATTATGTAAAGAAGAAGAGTATTCTCGCTACTTCACTACTTCTATATTCAGCCTTTTTACGGTAAGGGGTGTTATTCTTTCTTCGAAGAGAACTTCACATTATTCCATTCACTATTATTCTGCTGGAATAACTCCGTAAAAGTGGCATACCCTATACATAACCTCGTATACGCCAGATACCCTATACTTGGTGAAATCTTTATGTTATTCCATCGCTTATTATTCTTTGGAATAACTCAGATACGCTGATTTACCCTATACTTGGTGACATTCTTCTATTATTCTCATTGGAACATCCTGCATGCATGTTTTACACCTGACCGGTTCCGCTTTTTTATTATTCTGTTGGAACATCCTCATGCATGTGTTTTACACCTAACTTCGATTCCGCTTTATCATTCTCATTGGAATATCCTATCTCATGTGTTTTACACCGGATCTGGTTCCATCTTTATTATTCTGTTGGAACATCCTGTCGGTGTGAATTTCACCTGACCTGGTTCCGTTATTATTATTCTGTTGGAATAACCTGTCTATGCGAAGTACCGCATGCATGGTGATTTCTTTTGTTATTCCATTCTTTATTATACCCAGTTGGTTAAAACTTTGACTTCTATACTCCATGAAATTAGTAGAATATCCTTGATATTTGCGTTTCATCCAAAGATCTTTTCACGGAAATATTCTTCTGATCATTCTTGAATTTTACTCTACGAAACAGTATCATGTTGACAATTTGGACGTTAATAATTCATGGATTAAATAATTCTTGAACTTGTTTTATTGAATTATTATGTCATTGTCATCATCCTCATGTTATATTATGTTATCTTTGACTTACGTGCATAGATGAACTTAGTATGATTATGACCGTGGATCATTCGGTATAATCATGACTTGATATAAATGATGTGACAAAAGTCCTCGAAGGGGCTGTGAATGCAATGATGGATAGTTGTTGGTATGATTATGACCGGGGTGATTCGGTATAGTCATGACCATTGATAATTTGATGAAAATCCTTGACCGTGGATACGGGGATGATTAGATGTGGTGGTTTATTATTAAAGTTTGAGTCTCAAATGATAAAATTGATGAAAACCTTTTAAACCCTAAAGATAGTAGACTTTATTCTCTACTCGACTCTTTTAATGGATTGCTTATTCACCGCAGCTTAAACCGGTTGTCTATTGTATTTTATCGCTTTAACATTGTTGAAGGCTAATGATAATTTATTCTCGCATTATCTTAGTCATAATATTTCTTCTTCGGGCTAGTTGAGCTCACCTTTTCTTTCACCGTTTTCTTCGTGAAATGAGAACATAGGCCGGGACGAGCCGGGGAACGAAGTAATGGTCCGAGAGGATAGCATTAGTAGTCCTCACTATTCTGTGAAATAAAGTGATAATAGTTGTAATGAGGACTCTTTTGAGTTTGTATAATATCTAGTAGACAATATTTGTATTCAAACTCACGCTTTTTGTCGTATTGTACACCTACGCTTATATTAAGTAAGTTGTATTTGAATTTATGTACCATGTAAGTGGCGACCCAAGATGGGTGACGATACCTAATTTTGGGGGCGCCACAATTGGTATCGTAGCTTAGGGATATGATCCCCGGCTAAGATGTGAGATAAGAACTAGGAGGGGAGAGACGGAAATTCCTTCGCTAGTATGACCTACCTAAGTTTATTTGGTATTTAATTGGTCATCGAGTATAGGGATAATATTTGATATATTAATTAACCTCTTGTGTTGTGGCGGTGTTTGAAAATGGCAAATTTAAAATATTCACAATGGAGTGAATGTGACCAGTTGTGACACCTTTAATCACTAATCGTGTTAATGCAAAGGTGTCACGAGGAAAAATTAGAGATATCCACGTAGTAAATGAAGAACTAATTGTTGCACCCGAGCTAGTTGCGCAGGAAGGTAGCAAAATTTGAAAGTGAGGAAGAAGAGGAAGAAGAGGAACCTGAGGAGAATTGGTTAGAAGAAATTTATGATCAAAACTTAGAATTACAAAATCGTGTTCGTGAGCTAGAAGAACAGTCAAGAACGCAAAACGGTCGTGGAACAAAGGGATACAACAATTCAAAATTGGGTTACCCGATATGTGATGCTCGAACAAAATCACGCTTTGGCGGTGTAAGATATTAAAGTTGGAATCGAGAATTTAAAAATCAAAGATCACCAAAAGAAGAAACAATCGAACGAAGGAGAATAGACGATGCATGGGTAAAAGTCGCACAACGCGTTGATAGTGTAGAAAAAGACGTCCGATCCAATAAAGCCAAAATAGATGAAATGGACTTTGCTTTTTGACAAAATTGGGAGAACCCAACATCGAATTCAAATTACCACATGCATAGCGGTCAACCCGAATTCGATATGGATCGGAGAATAATGATTCAAATCATGGATCGTGAATGTGAAGAAGCATTTAAGGGTGGAATGTACCCTATAGTAAAAAGTCAAACTCGGTAATTTAAGCGAGAGCGTTTGTCGAGAAACCGAACGGGTTATTACGGGTAAATTAATTATCATAAGTCTATACTTTATTCAATACAAGTTCTACCCACTCTTTTATTCTACCTAGTGGTGTTCAATGTTTAAATTTGACTCAAAAAAAAAAAATAGACTTTGATTTATCTATTGAAACTTCGTTGGGAGAAACCTTCACACCTCCACTATTTATTAATCTTGTTGTTTCAAATAAACATTTTCACGCTACTTGTCGTCGATTTTATCTTTTTGAAAATACTTGCCTTTGATGTGATTTTTAAGAATCAATTGGTTAACTACTCATCATGCTTTTCGTAAGGTTGTTAGCTTTTATATTTATAACAACCTCATATACCTAATTCAAAGTAACCAAAACCTAAAATTAATCATTGTCATATCAAGCCATAAGTAAAGAGCCCCGAACCTTTCGTTGTTGACTTCCTTGTGTGGAATGCACCAAGCTTTACTTTCTCAGAGACAACATCGTGAATGAAGATGGCAAGTTTATAGGTATCATTGTGAGGTGCTATCTAGGTTAAGGGATAGAAGTCACAGTTGGTATCAATGTGACGTACTATCCAAGTCTTGGATGAGAGTCACAGTTTTGAATGATATTTCTATTATTAATAAATTTCCGACGTATTCTTGAAGACTTCTTAGCCTACTTAGAGCGTGAAATCGAATTTTGTATTGACCCCAAGATAAAAAACCCATTTCTTAAACCCTCAAATATTTCTTCAACTAAAAGGATCTGCATTTCGTGGATTATGATGAAAGTCATAATAAAAGCATTGGACTAATGAAAATCATGGGTATACGTGGTATTAGTAAGTGTTATAATGAGTTATGTTGGTTAGTATGTGAAAACATGAAAGTTTCTTTGAAATCACAAAGAGTTGAAAATCGATTTTGGTGAAAAACGTAACATGAAATTCAATTGACCATATCTCCTATTATTTTTGAATTTTTGAATGTGGTCAAGTCCTAGAGTTAGATCTACGAGTTACCTAACTAATCCAAGTGGAATTACTGGAAAAGGTGTTGTAGATTTTGTGTAGACTGATTTTAGCAAAGGAGGCCAAAGCTGTAAATTTCAAAATGCTACTGCCCAGAAAATTTAAGGGACTGTTTCGGCCACTTATATTATGAGAAAAATTCTGGCCTTTTGGGACATGAAGGTATATGGTATAAAGTACCTCCTGTCCAAAATGAGCTCATTCTCGACTTAAAATGAGCAAGTTATGACTATTTCAATATTTAGGTTTTTCGATTTAAAACGCTATAACCGGAGTTCTATAACTCCGATGACCATGAAATTTAAACTAGAAGCTCACGTTAACATGTGTAAGGTCCTGCCAAGATTTGGGAATTTTTGAGTTAAACTTGAGGTAGCTAATTTCTTAAGAAATTAATTAGAAATTGATTTTTGAAAAATAGTAAATGAATTTTAAAAATTCGAGAAAAATATATTTTCATCATGGGACTATATTATGCTAAATCCCAGAAAAGAAATATTTTTGGGACTGATTTGGTATTTTTCATGAAAATAGTTTAGTTACTTAACATATGAGTTAAATATGTTATGTGAAGTAACAAAGTTGAAAATAGGATTTTATGGCTAAAGACTCCTATATAGAGTATATGCATATTTTTGAGAGATTTGATAATTGGTGATGATATCTTATGAGTATGACATTTTTGAATGATTAAATGCATTATATGGTAAAGCGTAAACAATTAAGATAAATTGTTTATAAATTTAAGAAGTGATTAAAATATTGTTATAATATTAATGATATTAGATTATGAGATTATTAAGTGATTGAAAACATGGGGATATTCTTGAATCTGGATAAATTATATTATAAATGTTTAATATTTATCCTTTATCTCATTTGATTGATTCTTTATATCATTATCCTCACGCTTATATTATGTTGAAAGTCATCTCGTATTCAGAAGGTATAGATGGACTTGGTATGATTATGACTGAGGATTGTTCGGTATAATCATAACTGTAGAATTGAATACACAATTATCTTTGTAGTAGTGCATGGATAATTTGTGGTCGTGATATTAATGAATACACAATTATCTTTGGTAGTAGTGCATGGATAATTTGTGGTCGCGATACTTAATGAATACACGATTATCTTTGGTAGTAGTGCATGGATAATTCGTGGTCGTGATACTAATATCCTCGGCACGTAGTGCGGGGATGATTCGATGATATGGATTAATTATTGAAATGAGTCTCAAAGAATGAAATATTAATTCATGGATGTGGTAAAAGTCATCTTTGGTAGTAGTGCATTGATAGACTTGATATGATTATGACCAAGGATTATTCTTAAGATAATCATGATCAGATTGAAAACACGAATATCCTCGCCAAAATGGTGCATGGATAATTCGTGGTCGTGATACTATTAAGTCGCTACCTCAGATTATTGGTTTTACAGTTGTATATCTTTAGCTTTGTAGTGCAAAAGATGAATTGTTAGTGAATAGCTTTGGCAAGATTTCAAAGATGAATTTAATATTTTTAAACGATAAAGGTATTCAAGGTATCCTCATCTCTTTATCATACCAGTGCATTACCCTAATTTGAGGGCTTAAATTCTATAAGGAGGAGATTGTGAGACCCAGTTTTATCAATAAAGATTTAAATTTTGTCAAAATAATTTTTTAATATTATGGTGTGAATTTAAGATAATATTATAGTTGTGGGTAGTATTTATAAATTTTGCAAAAGTATCAAGTGGTTATATTATATTCGATTGGTGGGAGAATATTAGGTTTAGCGAGGAATATTAAATGACAACTACTCGATCATTGGTGGACCCCACAATGTAATTATTGTCGGATTGAGAAAACGACAAAAATATTTTATTAAAATAACGGCGGAAGTTTTCTACAGTGGTTCTTGTTGAACTACTCGGTAGTAAAAGTAATGATAATACGTGTGGTTGCATAAGAGTAACATACTGGTATTGATTATTGATGCTTTGTGAAAGTCACTCATTTGATTCCATTATTATTGTCGATTAATAATATGAATTATTATAGCGATAATGACGTTTTGTTTTATTCGTATTATTAACGTAATAAAACAAACATCTTTTATATAAAATAGAATACTTTATTAAAGTTATTCTATAAATAGAATATATTATATTCTATTATGATAGTGTTGCGTAGTGTTTTTTGCATAGTGTTTTGCATAGTATTGCATAGTGTTTTGCATAGTAAAATGTTTTTATATAAATAGAATATATTATATTTTATTTAAAAGATTTTTCTTTAAATATGGACCGTCGATTAAAGTAAATCAACTGACCGCTTCATGGATTAATTCTTATGCATTCCATTTTCCTATAAATAGAAGCTCATTCCTTCATTATTTTCTTACGAATTCATTGAAACTCTGAGAGAGAAATTATAGAAAGAAGCTATAGAGAGAAAATTATAGAAAAAGAAGAAGAGTATTCTCGCTACTTCACTACTTCTATATTCATTTTTTACGGTAAGGGGTGTTATTCTTTCTTCTTGAAGAGAACTTCATTATTCCATTCACTATTATTCTGCTTGGAATAACTCAGTAAAAGTGGCATATACCCTATACATAACTCAGATACGCTGCATACCCTATACTTGGTGAAATCCTTATGTTATTCCATTGCTTATTATTCTCATTGGAATAACTTTTATACGCTGCTTTACCCTATACTTGGTGACATTCTTCTATTATTCTGTTGAACATCCTCGTGCGTGTTTTACAATTTGACCGGTTCCGCTTTTTATTATTCTGTTGGAACATCCTCGTGCATGTGTTTTACACCTTACTTCGATTCCGCCTTTTATCATTCTCATTGGAATATCCTATCTGTGTGTTTTACACACGGATCCGGTTCCATCTTTATTATTCTGCTGAACATCCCATGCTTGGTGTGAATTTCACCCTGACCTCGTTCCGTTATTATTATTCTACATTGGAATAACTGCTCTATCGCCAAGCACCGCATGCATGGTGATTTCTTTTGTTATTCCATTCTTTATTATACCCAAATTGGTTAAAACTTTGACTTCTATACTCCATGAAATTAGTAGAATATCCTCGATATTTGCGTTTCATCCAAAGATCTTTTCACGGAAATATTCTTCCGATCATTCTTGAATTTTACTCTACGTAAACAAAGATCGTGTTGACAATTTGGACGTTAATAATTCATGGATTAAATAATTCTTGAACTTGTTTTATTGAATTATTATGTCATTGTCATCATCCTCATGTTATATTATGTTATCTTTGATTTACGTGCGTAGATGAACTTAGTATGATTATGACTGAGATCATTCTCGATATAATCACGACTTGATATAAATGATGTGACAAAAGTCCTCGATGGCGCTCTCAGAATGCACGTTGATGGATAGTTTTGGTATGATTATGACCGTGGTGATTCGGTATAGTCATGACCATTGATAATTTGATGAAAATCCTCGACCGTAGTACGGGGATGATTAGATGTGGTGGTTTATTATTAAAATTCGAGTCTCAAATGATAAAAATTGATGAAAACCTTTAAAACCTAAAAGATAGTAGACTTTATTCTCTACTGACTTTTTTAATGGATTGCTTATTCCACCGCAGCTTAAACCGGTTGTCTATTGTATTTTATCGGTTTAACATTGTTGAAGGCTAATGATAATTTATTCTGCATTATCTTAGTCATAATATTTCTTACTTTAATTAGTTGAGCTCACCTTTTTCTTTCACCGTTTCTTCGTGAAATGAGAACATAAATTTGGACGAGTCGGGAACGCAAGTAATGGTCCGGAGGATAGCATTAGTAGTCCTCACTATTCGTGAAATAGTGTGATAATAGTTGTAATGAGGACTCCTTTTGAGTTTGTATAATATCTAGTAGACAATATTTGTATTCAAACTCACGCTTTTTGTCGATTTACATACCTGACGCTTATATTAGTAAGTTGTATTTGAATTTATGTACTACGTAAGTGGCGACCCAAGATGGGTGACGATACCTAATTTTGGGGGCGTCACAACCGGGTATAATAAAGAATGGAATAACAAAGAAATCACCATGCATGCGATTGCCATACACGAGTTATTCCAATGTAATAATAATAATCGGAACCAAATTCGTGAAATTCACAATCGGCAGGATGTTCCAACAGAATAATAAAGATGGAACCAGGATCCGGTGTAAAACACATGATAGGATATTCCAATAGAATGATAAAGATTTTAACCAGTCCTGTGTAAAACACACGTATGTGGATGTTCCAACAGAATAATAAAGATTTTAACCAGTCCCAGTAAAACACACGCATGTGATGTTCCAACGTAATAATAATAGAAGAATGTCACCAAGATAGGGTAAACCACGATATCTGATTATGTATAGGGTATCTGACGTATCTGAGTTATTCCAACATAATAATAAAGAATAATAAGAGGATTTCACCAAGATAGTAGGTATGTCACAGATATACAAAGTTATTCCAATAGAATAATAAAGAATGGAATAATGTGTTTCTCTTCATGAATAAGAAAGAATAACCCTTTACGGTACAACAAATAATATCCCTTACGGTAAAAGACATATTGGATATTAAAGTAGTGAAGCACTGTAATACTCTTCTTCTTTCTCTATAGATTTTCTCTCTATAAACTTCTCTCATAATTTCTCTCTGTAGTTTCAAATGAATTCGTAAGAAAATAATGAAGGAATGAGCTTTCATTTATAGGAAAATAGAATGCGATAGTAATTAATCCATGAACTATTCAGATTGATTTACTTTTTAATCCGATTTTATTCATATTTAAAGCAAAAAATCTTTTAAATAAAATATCATATATTCTATTTATATAAAAATATTTTACTACGCAAACACTACGCAACACTACGCAAAATACTACGCAACACTACGATAATAAAATATAATATATTCTATTTATGTAATAACTTTTAATAAAGATTCATTTTTATATAAAAGATGTTTCGCTTTTATTACGCTAATAATACAAATAAAATAAAACGTCATTATCGCTATAATAATTCATATTATTAATCGACAATAATGGAATCAAACCGAAATGACTTCACACATAAGATCAATAATCAATATCGCGCTGCTTACTTACGCAACCACACGTGACATCGTATTTTTACTACCGAGTAGCTTCAACAAGATCAATTCAGAAAACTTCCGCCAGTTATTTCAATAAAATATTTTTGTCGCTTTCAATCCAACAATAATTTCATCATGTGGGTCCACCAACGATTGAGTTATTGCATTTAATATTTCCTCGCTAAACCAATAATATTCCCCACCAATCGAATATAATATAACCACTGCATACTTTCAGAAAATTTATAAATACTACCCACAACTATAATATTATCTCAAATTCACACTATAATATTAAAAATTATTTCGACAAAATTTAAATTTTTATTGATAAAATCTGGGGTCTCACACTATATATCTATAGCGACACTTTTTATGTAAAAATATTAAAAAGTTATGGGCAAATATTAATTTCTAAAATATAATGTAATAGATGAAATTGAAGAAAAAGTGTAATTGAGGGATTCAAATTCCTAGAAAACCAAAAAATTATGGTGGCCCCTCTATATAATGACTCTAAAAATATTATTTTTTTATTATGAATTTATCGACTATCTCGTATATATTTTATTTGTTTTTTAATAAAAATTTCATGGGCTTATTAAAGCCCGAGTATTTTAAGGGAGAGAGAGGTGATGGCGACAGAATTGGCAGCATGTGCTGGTGAGTTTGAAAACAGGCAGACCGGGATTCCTCAGGCTGGGCTACCACCCAAGGACAGCTCAAACAGTGGGACCTGAAAACAAGGATCCTTCACATTGGGGCCCTTTGCACAGTACACACGCCCAAGGAGCCCGGACAAAAGGACCCATTGAAAGCAACGGTTAACAGGGCCTATTCATATAGCCTTGTATCTAATTGTCACGCGCAGTTTGGGAAGGGTCATACACTTTCTGACCTAGTAGTATTTTTTACGACGTAGAAGTGTCGGAATGGAGTAAACTTGTGGAATGTTAAAATGCATTTAACTCTAATATATGTTTCAATTTAAGAGCAGCAGCTCAACGCCCGACTACAAAATCATATGAAAATCATTTTGATTATACACTATAACTCTGTTTATTTATGTTTTTTCATTGATAATTTTTAATTCTAACTTTTGAGAAAGATACATATGACACAATGATATAATTATAGATTGTATAGATAAATATGAGTTTGAAGGTTACTCATGTATTCATATATTATTCGGTTGAGACGTCATTTTTAATATCTCAAAATTATATTCTCTTTTGTAAAATAAGATAAATTTCTCCCAACATTAGGGCAGGGCAAAATTTTTTGATTTTTTTTTTATTTTTGGCCAAACTAAATTGGTCCGAACTGGCCAATTCGAGACAAATGGTAACCAGTTTGGTACACGAAACTAATATATCGGATTTTTGGTATCAGGAACAGGAAGGGATTTGACTCGTTCGGTATATACCGATTTGAGCCAGTTGTACCGAGCTAGAATTATAATTACCCATGGCAGCATAACCTAATGGCCCAGAATCAAAGTTACCATCGGATTTTGGGGACTTTGTGGTGCCTCCACTTTATGATTTTATTAAACATCTTAGCCAGTACAATACAATTAAACCCTAACCCAAGCTCCTTTGTATCTTTCTCTTAAAAAAACAATCAAATCATCAAATTGATTGGTAATTATAAGTTATTACACATCAACATCCATAGAAAAATATAACATTAAAATTGAATTCACTTTCAGATTGATCTACTATACAAACGCAGTGGGAAGAAACCGTTGGTAATTTGAGATTTGATCGATGGCGAAGGTGATCATCGATCGCTGGAATGCATGTGAGGCGATCGGAGGGGTGTTAGTTTTATGGCGATCAACACAAATAGATGGAATGCAAAAACATTGTAAAGGGAGAGAAAATGTGGATAATTAAAATGAGGGGATGTGTTAATGAATCCAAATGAAGACCTGGACTTGACAACCGGTACAAAAGTAGTAAAAATTGGTGCCGCTTTGCCCGGATCGATTAACCTGGATTCGATAGATCGTATGCAAGTAATCGAGACTGATATGTCGATCTTCGATTTTAAGTAAATTCGATAACTAGTTCGCTACAAATCGATTAATTACCCATGAACAACCCTCCCCAACACTTAACTTCACAATAAAAGCTCGTATCAACCTAAAACTTAAATTATGTTAAAATATTGAAAAGAATTTTTGAATTTATATTACCTACTCTTCCCCCTTTATTTTATGGCCAATGAAAGATAGAAAGATGGCTAACAGCCCAAGAATATTTTTCAATTAGGAGCGTGAAATCAACTCATAGTATAGAAGAGTGAAGGTGAGATGTGGGATGGGAGTGTGGGACCACACCATGACTCACAAGTCTGGTTGGTGGGAAGTAGTCCCCACACCCTAAAGAAGAGAAGAAGTAGAGTGCAGTAGTGGCTTTTGGCGTTTGGATCCATTCAATGGATGAGTTCCCTTATTTAATAAGAAGACTTTTGTATGGATTCAAAATTACTTTCCTAGTTCAGTAAGAAGGATAACACGAAAGGGGAAGAAGGGATATAAGGGTGGATCTTCTTATTTTATTTTATTTTTTAAATTTATATCTTATATTTATAGAAGGATCTTTTTATTAATAAAATTCCAATATTTTTTTTTTTTTTTTATATTAAATAGAGGGAGTATTAAAAATGAAAATAAGATAATACCAAGAAAATAACTCTCCACCTTTACTATCTTTATCTCACTCTGTCGCCCTCTGGCGTCACCCATGTTTGACTCCTGCCCAACTCATTCAGTCTGTGTGTGTAAGTTGCGCAGATCCCTATAAATCGTCAGAGCCATATGAAAATCAGCTTGAGCCAACATACCCAACTATCCCAAGCCGATCGATCATTCCCGCTTGACATAAAAGACGTAAATGTGTAAATAAATTGAATTGAGTCGAGTATTGAGTTACTCAGATTTAATTAGGAGTGAAAATGATTTATTGTGTAAATAAATTGAATTTGAATCGTGTGGTGCGATTTCGATTTCGGTTTCAAAATCAATTGAAATAACAAATTAAATTTTATACAATTTAACATCGCATAATATTAAAGTTATAAAAGAGATCAATGCAAAGGCACCGAAGTTTTTATTCCACGTTCTACACATCCAAAAAGAAAAAATAAGCCGCAAAGTATATATCTAATTTCAGAAGCACGCTGATAACTCAAGAGAGTTTGCCTCATGATTTATCTAATTTCAATAACTCCAATTCTTTTAACCATAAAAAATATTGAATCCAAATAATTATATATATATATATATATGTATATAATTTATGAAGTATATATACATATATATGCTCAAGCCGTGTGTAATCCAATAATTTTCTACAATTAAGGGATAACTGTATGAGATTTGTATGGTGATGAGAATTAGTAGCTTAATTTTCATGGGAGGTTCATTACACAAAATTAATTGAAACATCTCTAATGTAATAGAATTGTATAACTAATTAATTTTCATGGTGCGAGTTGGTTTCGATTTTATGTGTGTGGTTTTGGCTAGTAACTAAACTGAAACCGTAAATTTAATTTTTCAACCCACTTAAAACTGACACATTTGTCGGAGTCGTTAGTGCAATTTTTGGTGCGATTTCGATTTCAATTCGGTTCCTTGCTCGGTCCTACATTTATCTATCGAGCCGAGCACGATCCCGAATCGAGTATGAACAGTTAATTTGAATTTTTCGAACGAATATAATCCGAATATCAATAGAAAACTATAATTTGAGGAGGTTCGAGCAATTTTTCGATCTTTAAAATTTGATCATATTTGACTCATTTATATTTCGTTAAAATTTTTTAATCGAACTTTTAATCGAAATGAGTCGAATCGAATTTCAAATTGTTTTTCATTTTACGTACTTTAAGAAGAAGTGTGGTGGGAGAAAATATTTCTATATATAAATATTGTTTTGCTAAAAGTATTTTTTTTATAAAAAGTTGAAATAATATTTAACTACATAATTTCAAAAATATGTTTCTTAAAAAACAAAAGACTAAATTATGCAAAAGTATATTTTATGAACTTTTAATTTTTATTTATCAATTTTGTGGACAAATTTGTAAACTATATTTTGGCTTAAAAGTGCTCCCGTCAAAAACATTAATAATTTTTTTTTCTAAACATGATTTTTAGCCAAAAAATCTACTCATTAGAAAATCTTTTTAATATTTTGCTAAAAACTAAAACGTTATCCTGATTAATTTAAAATTGTTCTTACTTTGCTGCTCTGTCAAATTGGGAAATTATATATAACTATTTTTTTCATCGAGGGTATATACGATTAACATAGCATTTAGTGTATTTAGAAGAGGCATTTGAATTTTAAATTCTCTCATCTCATGCATGTCTTTCTTTACTTACTTTCACTCAAATGTGACAAGAGTGTCGCGCTTTTATTTAAGGGTTAAATACATTTATATTTTTTGAAGTATGATTTTATTTATATTTATAATTTTAACGTTTAAAATTTTATATTATTATATTTTAAGAACATTTAAGTAAATAAAAGTGATCCTAAATCCATTTTCGACTAAAAAAAATGCTTGAATGTTAACGTGTCACCGGAAGCCATATTTTTATAATTTTCAACGTATTTGAGTGTATTTTATCATTTAAAATATTAATACGTATGTATACTTATTAAATTCGTATACTTATATTAAATTCGTATAATTTAATTATAAAATTATAAATACAATTTAAAATTATAAAAAACACGAGTTAGACTTGAGTTCAAATTTTTTAAATTATAAGAGAGTTAGATTTGTTGTAATCGAACCGGGCTTAGTTTAGCCTATTTAGACATGAGTTAGAATTGAGTTCAAATTTTTTAGACTTGAAACCCATAGGCCATACCCATTCATGTGTTATTTCAGCCCGGCTAGACCATTGGTCTTTTGAAATAAAAAACAAAGGACTATTTATAACGACTTTTAGGTCAAGTCGGTCCAAAGTTTTTCAGGTCGAACCATACTTTCAGCATAGGTATCACGAGTGGTCCTTAGTTTAGTCTACTGCTTTTGTACTTCAATAATATTAAGCCAATACTTTTTTATTACCCCCGCAATAGGTTATTTATATTCTTAGTATATTTTTAGAAAAATTTATAATAAAAATGTATCTAAAAAAATATTTATAGAATTAATACATTATTAATATTTTATTTACAAAATTAGTATATTTAGTATCTTTTTAATTTAATTGAGTGTTTTAATGGGTTGCTGATGTGGCAAATCAATTTTGTAATGGTAACTGTTCCCGGTTGGTTGTCTAATCTGTGACAATTTGAATTGCATGTCTTTCCCTTTTGTCGTTTCTCTCTCTTTTTTCTAAAGGCTTCTTTAGTTGGAAACCCTTATTTTCTAATTTGGGAACTTAGAAACCAAATTTCTCTTCTTCTGTTTTTAGATTCCTGCCGGCGTTCTTTTCGTTCTTGTCAGCGTTGATCTCCCGTTGTCGCCACTGTCCACTCCATCTTTGCCGGCGCTCGTTTGCACTCGCCGTTAGTACATTCTTTTGCCTGTTTTCGCCGCTCAGTTTCCGAGTTCAATGTGTCGCCGCTTTGTTTCTAATTTTTCAGACACCGCTTATTCGTTTGGTTCGTTTGTGGTCATCGACGTTGCTTCGTTTGGTTATTGTTATATTCTGATTTGGTTACTAGGTACTTTTTGACAATATGAAGGTTGATTAAATTGGTTTTGGAAACATGTTGATTGTGTTTTGGTTACTAATACTTATATATTTGGATACTGCTGATTGATCTTTGATTCTATTACCAGTAGTTTGACATTGTTTGTTTGTTCATATTAGGTTTTTTGGATTCTTTCTGAAATTCAGATATGGCACACTTAGAAGGGGGGTTGAATAAGTGTGGGAGCAAACTATGACCAATTTTTGAACTATAAATTCAAACTATTGAATATGGCCTCTTGATCAAAGAATGCGCACTTGCTAAATGAATGCGATACCTAATTGAATTTTTATTTAAGAAAATATCTTGGTGAATTTATAAGTCAGACTAAAATACTTGATGAAAATATAATATCTCAAGATGAAGCAAAAGTTTATATTTTAAATATTAAGAAAACTAATTATCTTGAGAAATATTAAAGAGAATCAAGCAATAAAATAACACCAAGATTTTTTACGTGGTTCAACTATTACCCTCTATAATAATAGCCTAGTCCACGTCCAATACCAACTAGTATTGGAGACTCACTTTTATTTCTTTAAAAATGACCCTTGTTACAAAACAGATTCAATCAAATTGAATTACAATAATTCACTTGAGCACACTTGCTCCTTGTGCACCAATGCACCCCTTAAGCTTCTAAGCTTCCTTGAACTTGTTTGTAAACAAACCTTAATCCACCTGGATTAAATTCCCTTTAGACAACACTTAGTCTAAAAATATAAGATTACAATTTATAGAGGTCTAATGATCAAAACAAATAAACAATTTAACAATGCAAGGCTCAACTAATGCATGCAATGATCAAATAGTAACAGAAGGATATTACCGATTTATAGCCCACATAAATATGCTAAAAATAATCAGAATTATAATAGCACAGCAGCTGAAAATTTTGCATAGAAAATAAAATAGCTTTTCAAGTATATGAGCGCAATAATTGATTTAAGTGTTGTAATTTTTCCACTGATATCAATTTCATTTTATAGCCCAAAATTATTATCGTTGCTATAGAGTTTCGTTGAATGACATCAAACTTTTTACGTTGCCAACAGAAATTGATAAAGATAAGTAACGTTCCAAAATTTAATTTCCGTTGGGAAGCATTTTAATCGGATAAGGAAAATAATTAGTTTTGAAACAGATCCGATAATATATCTTAAAACTCTTGGAAGTATATTTTTGACTCCTTCAAATAATAATCTTCTTGAACAATTATAGCACCTGCCGTCACTTTCCATATTACAAATATATATAATAATTCCGAGAAAAGTGTTAATGTGAACAACACTACCTTATGAATAACACTGAATATAACAATGAGTGTTAGTTCCGTAAATATCAACAAGTGTATAATAAACCAACTTTCAAAGATAATGATTATCTTAGAGTTCCAAGAAATGTGCAGTATAAAGTGAACATTACTTTTAAACAACCATTGCCATATATCATCATCATAAATATATCAGTTCCGTAAATCATGTAAATAGATTCAAACAAAATAATTATGATAGCTATTTTCAAGGATAAGCATGTATGGCAATTAATTTGGACAAGAAAAAATAACTTACGCATGCATAATATATAAGTACTAACCAACTAAGATAAATCAATTAGCATAAAATCTCAGGCATGCATAAAATATTTAATCATATTTTAATGCACAAATAAAATGTCCTAGAGCCTTGTATCGAAAAATCAAATATTTGCAATGACTTTACACATTTTTCTTAAGACTCAAATCTTCAAAGTCTTTCATCAATGATCTTTCATCAACTTCCTGAAATTTCACAATAGACAAATTAGTCTAGTATTAAGTCATCATCAAAACAAAAAGGTTAGAATATTACAAACCAACACTTTCTTTTAGAGGTAATCAAATGCGTATTAGTGAGTGACAGAACTTCAGCATGTTGGTTACTATTTACCTTTTGATTATTTTAACACATTGAATATATTGAGAAATTTCATTATTACTTATCCAATTTATAATATTTTATGAATTTTAATTTGAAAGTATCCAGTGCATGCACTTAGAAAACCACTCACAAAGAAAATTATTAGTAGCACCAAAAATTATGTCATCTACATATATTTTTACAATAATAATATCTTTATCTTCATGCTTAATAAATAATGTAGAATTAATTTTTCCTCTAATAAAATCATTTGAAAGCAAATACTTACTCAACCTGTCGTACCAAACCCTTGGAGCTTGTTTTAGCCCATAGAGAGCTTTCTTTAGCTTGTAGACATGATTTGGATACTTCTCATGTTCAAATCTAGGAGGCTGTTTTACATACACTTCTTCATTGATGTATCCATTGAGAAAAGCACTTTTACGTCCATTTGATAAAGTGAGAACTTCATGTAACATCTGAATGCTAACAAGATGCGGATAGACTCTAGTCCGCCGAATGGAGCGTAAGTTTCTTCATAGTCATCCCTTCTTGTTGATTGTATCTTTGAGCTACTAGCCGCGTGCTTTTATTCACGAGTGATAGTTCCATGTTCATCAAGCTTGTTCTCAAGACCCACCTTGTTCCAATAATAGAAACATTTTTGGGAGGTGGCATAAGTTCCCAGACTTGGCATCGTTCAAATTGTTGAAGTTCTTCCTGCATTGCCATTAGCCAGCTTTCATCTAGGATAGCTTCCTTAGCATTCTTTGGTTCAACTTGGGATAAAAATGCTGAAAAAGCACATTGATTTTGCAATCCTCTTCTTGTAGTGATTCCTTTGTTTATATCTCCAATGATGTTTTCCGGTGGATGATTCTTGAGATATCTTGCAGTCTTTGGCATTTGTATATCATGTATTACTTCTTCTTGTTGAGGAGAGTCTGCTTCAAGTTCTTCTATTGTATCTTGTTCTACATCCTGAAAGTTTTCCAATTCAACTTGCTGGATTTGTTCACTTGGTTTGCTGAATAGGTTCTTCTGGTTTGCTGGATTTACTAAGTTCTCCAATGTACCTGCATCCTCATCTCTTTCTTTTGGAAGATCATTGTGAGTTTCATTAAATCTAATATGAACAAATTCTTCAACACTCAACTTGTTAATGTTAAATACACGATATGCTTTACTATTCTGTGAATACCCAATGAAAATTCCTTCATAAGATTTAGCATCAAATTTTCCTAGGTTATCACTAGTATTTAGAATAAAACACTTAGATCCAAAAACTTTGAAATAACTAATATTAGGAATCTTATTATTTAACAGTTCATAAGGAGTCTTCAAAATGATTGGACGAATAAGTACTCTATTCAAAACATAACAAGATGTGTTTACAGCTTCGGCCCAAAACTTTTTAGGAAGTTTACTTTCTTGTAATAAAGTTCTAGCTGTTTCTTGTAATGTCCTATTCTTTCTTTCTACAACTCCATTCTGTTGAGGGGTTCTAGGAGAAGAAAATTCATGACTAACACCCTTTTGATCACAAAATATTATAAAGTCTTTTAGAAACTCCACAGTACCATGATCACTTCTTATCCGTATGAGTTTTAGACTATATTTTGTTTCCAAGTTTCGATTAATTTCTCAAATTTCTTGAATGCTTCATCTTTAGTTCTCAAAAATAATACTCATGTATATCTAGAGAAATCATCTACTATTACAAAAGCATAAAACTTACCATTTATACATGTCTTTCTGGTCTAAACAGATCAAGATGGAGTAGTTGTAAAGGAGAAGAGGTTGATACTATATGTTCTTTCTTTGTAAATGACGTTTTACTTGTTTCCCGAGTTGACAAGGAACACAAATTCCCTTCTTTTCATATTTGATCTTTGGCAACCCTTTGACGAGATTTTTTGAGGATAATTTCTTGATTAAATCCATATGAACATGTCCCATCCTCTTGTGCCACAAATTAGCCTCATCTTGTATAGATGCTAAACATATTTCTTCATCTTGTTGCTCAAAATCAATAGTATATATATTTCCTTCTCTTTGTACAACTAGGGTAACATTGTTAGTACCATGAGAAATAGTGCATTTTTCTTTATCAAAACTAACTTGGTGACCATTATCCATTAATTGACTGATACTAATAAGATTAAATTCAAGTCCATTAACAAGATGTACATTATCAATATTTACCTTACCATTTCCAATTTTACCTTTTGATTATCTCACAGTGTTCGATTATCTCCAAATGTAATCGCATTCCATTTTTCTTCTTGATTTTTAGCTCCATGAACTTTGTTTTGTCACCACCATATGGACGTGAGCATCCACTATCAAGAATCCATTTTGAGATGGAACCCTTGCCTTGAGACATACTGCCAAGAAAAGTAATTTGTCCTTTTGGTACCCACATCTTTTGGGTCCTTTTATTTTAGTATGACAAAAATCATCCTTTTAACCCAAACCTTTTAATCTTATTTTTCTTAAAACAATTTATGTCCAAATGACCTTTAATGCCACAATTTCTACGTTGTAAAGGGTGAACAATAATTTAATCTAAAACGTGATTTTGACTTTAGCATTTTCATATTACCCTTTTCATGCATAGAATTATAACCAATTCCTTGTCTTTCAAAAGTAGGTCTTTGTTTACCCAAAATGACATTTAAATTTTCTTCACCTTGAACAAATTTAGCAAGAGATAATTTTAGTGAAGCTATTTCTTTTTGAAGTTCGTCATTAGGAGGGGTCTTAAGAGGAGATTTATCACTAAATGCATCAATACACACATCTCTCATTTTTAACTCATTAGTCAATTTTTGGACTTCATTATTTAAGAATTTTACCTTATTGAAAAGTATTTTATTAAAGTTGTCTAAATAACCAATCTTTTGCAATCAAAACATTTTCTTCATTACATGTAGATTTCTTTTCAATATCTTTCTTTTCATCTATTAAAGAGTCTACTTCGCCCATTAATGTATTTACCAAGTCTTTCAAATATGCATTCTTTTCTTTCAATTTATCATTTTCTTGTTTCAAAGAATTAAACTCAAAATATTTGCAATGACTTTACACATTTTTCTTAAGACTCAAATCTTCAAAGTCTTTCATCAATGATCTTTCATCAACTTCCTGAAATTTCACAATAGACAAATTAGTCTAGTATTAAGTCATCATCAAAACAAAAAGGTTAGAATATTACAAACCAACACTTTCTTTTAGAGGTAATCAAATGCGTATTAGTGAGTGATGTAACTTGAAAGATGTTGGTTACTATTTACCTTTTGATTATTTTAACACATTGAATATATTGAGAAATTTCATTATTACTTATCCAATTTATAATATTTTATGAATTTTAATTTGAAAGTATCCAGTGCATGCACTTAGAAAACCACTCACAAAGAAAATTATTAGTAGCACCAAAAATTATGTCATCTACATATATTTTTACAATAATAATATCTTTATCTTCATGCTTAATAAATAATGTAGAATTAATTTTCCTCTAATAAAATCATTTGAAAGCAAATACTTACTCAACCTGTCGTACCAAACCCTTGGAGCTTGTTTTAGCCCATAGAGAGCTTTCTTTAGCTTGTAGACATGATTTGGATACTTCTCATGTTCAAATCTAGGAGGCTGTTTTACATACACTTCTTCATTGATGTATCCATTGAGAAAAGCACTTTTTACGTCCATTTGATAAAGTGAGAACTTCATGTAACATGCGAATGCTAACAAGATGCGGATAGACTCTAGTCTGGCGACTGGAGCGTAAGTTTCTTCATAGTCTATCCCTTCTTGTTGATTGTATCTTTGAGCTACTAGCCGTGCTTTGTTACGAGTGATAGTTCCATGTTCATCAAGCTTGTTCTTGAAGACCCACCTTGTTCCAATAATAGAAACATTTTTAGGAGGTGGCATAAGTTCCCAGACTTGGCATCGTTCAAATTGTTGAAGTTCTTCCTGCATTGCCATTAGCCAGCTTTCATCTAGGATAGCTTCCTTAGCATTCTTTGGTTCAACTTGGGATAAAAATGCTGAAAAAGCACATTAATTTTGCAATCCTCTTCTTGTAGTGATTCCTTTGTTTATATCTCCAATGATGTTTTCCAGTGGATGGTTCTTGAGATATCTTGTAGTCTTTGGCATTTGTATATCATGTATTACTTCTTCTTGTTGAGGAGAGTCTCTGCTTCAAGTTCTTCTATCAGATCTTGTTCTACATCCCGAAAGTTTTCCAATTCAACTTCTTTGGATTTGTTCACTGGTTCATTGAATAGTTCTTCCGGTTTCTTTGGATTTACTAAGTTCTCCAATGTACCTGCATCCTCATCTCTTTCTTTTGGAAGATCATTGTGAGTTTCATTAAATCTAATATGAACAAATTCTTCAACACTCAACTTGTTAATGTTAAATACACGATATGCTTTTATTATTCAGTGAATACCCAATGAAAATTCCTTCATAAGATTTAGCATCAAATTTTCCTAGGTTATCACTAGTATTTAGAATAAAACACTTAGATCCAAAAACTTTGAAATAACTAATATTAGGAATCTTATTATTTAACAGTTCATAAGGAGTCTTCAAAATGATTGGACGAATAAGTACTCTATTCAAAACATAACAAGATGTGTTTACAGCTTCGGCCCAAAACTTTTTAGGAAGTTTACTTTCTTGTAATAAAGTTCTAGCTGTTTCTTGTAATGTCCTATTCTTTCTTTCTACAACTCCATTCTGTTGAGGGGTTCTAGGAGAAGAAAATTCATGACTAACACCCTTTTGATCACAAAATATTATAAAGTCTTTTAGAAACTCAGTACCATGATCACTTCTTATCCGTACAAGTTTTAGACTATATTTTGTTTCCAAGTTTCTGATTAATTTCTCAAATTTCTTGAATGCTTCATCTTTAGTTCTCAAAAATAATACTCATGTATATCTAGAGAAATCATCTACTATTACAAAAGCATAAAACTTACCATTTATACATGTCTTTCTGGTCTAAACAGATCAAGATGGAGTAGTTGTAAAGGAGAAGAGGTTGATACTATGTTCTTTGCTGTAAATGACGTTCTTACTTGTTTCCCGAGTTGACAAGGAACACAAATTCCCTTCTTTTCATATTTGATCTTTGGCAACCCTTTGACGAGATTTTTTGAGGATAATTTCTTGATTAAATCCATATGAACATGTCCCATCCTCTTGTGCCACAAATTAGCCTCATCTTGTATAGATGCTAAACATATTTCTTCATCTTGTTGCTCAAAATCAATAGTATATATATTTCCTTCTCTTTGTACAACTAGGGTAACATTGTTAGTACCATGAGAAATAGTGCATTTTTCTTTATCAAAACTAACTTGGTGACCATTATCCATTAATTGACTGATACTAATAAGATTAAATTCAAGTCCATTAACAAGATGTACATTATCAATATTTACCTTACCATTTCCAATTTTACCTTTTGCGATTATCTCGCAGGTTCGATTATCTCCAAATGTAACTGTACCATTTTTCTTCTTGATTTTTAGCTCCATGAACTTTGTTTTGTCACCAGTCATGTGACGTGAGCATCCACTATCAAGAATCCATTTTTGAGATGGAACCCTTGCCTTGAGACATACCTGTCAAGAAAAAGTAATTTGTCCTTTTGGTACCCACATCTTTTTGGGTCCTTTTATTTTAGTGACAGGTAAATCATCCTTTTTAACCCAAACCTTTTTAATCTTATTTTTCTTAAAACAATTTATGTCCAAATGACCTTTAATGCCACAATTTCTACACGTTGTAAAGGGTGAACAATAATTTAATCTAAAACGTGATTTTGACTTTAGCATTTTCATATTACCCTTTTCATGCATAGAATTATAACCAATTCCTTGTCTTTCAAAAGTAGGTCTTTGTTTACCCAAAATGACATTTAAATTTTCTTCACCTTGAACAAATTTAGCAAGAGATAATTTTAGTGAAGCTATTTCTTTTTGAAGTTCGTCATTAGGAGGGGTCTTAAGAGGAGATTTATCACTAAATGCATCAATACACACATCTCTCATTTTTAACTCATTAGTCAATTTTTGGACTTCATTATTTAAGAATTTTACCTTATTGAAAAGTATTTTATTAAAGTTGTCTAAATAACCAATCTTTGCAATCAAAACATTTTCTTCATTACATGTAGATTTCTTTTCAATATCTTTCTTTTCATCTATTAAAGAGTCTACTTCGCCCATTAATGTATTTACCAAGTCTTTCAAATATGCATTCTTTTCTTTCAATTTATCATTTTCTTGTTTCAAAGAATTAAACTCAAAATATTTGCAATGACTTTACACATTTTTCTTAAGACTCAAATCTTCAAAGTCTTTCATCAATGATCTTTCATCAACTTCCTGAAATTTCACAATAGACAAATTAGTCTAGTATTAAGTCATCATCAAAACAAAAAGGTTAGAATATTACAAACCAACACTTTCTTTTAGAGGTAATCAAATGCGTATTAGTGAGTGACAGAACTTCAGCATGTTGGTTACTATTTACCTTTTGATTATTTTAACACATTGAATATATTGAGAAATTTCATTATTACTTATCCAATTTATAATATTTTATGAATTTTAATTTGAAAGTATCCAGTGCATGCACTTAGAAAACCACTCACAAAGAAAATTATTAGTAGCACCAAAAATTATGTCATCTACATATATTTTTACAATAATAATATCTTTATCTTCATGCTTAATAAATAATGTAGAATTAATTTTTCCTCTAATAAAATCATTTGAAAGCAAATACTTACTCAACCTGTCGTACCAAACCCTTGGAGCTTGTTTTAGCCCATAGAGAGCTTTCTTTAGCTTGTAGACATGATTTGGATACTTCTCATGTTCAAATCTAGGAGGCTGTTTTACATACACTTCTTCATTGATGTATCCATTGAGAAAAGCACTTTTTACGTCCATTTGATAAAGTGAGAACTTCATGTAACATGCGAATGCTAACAAGATGCGGATAGACTCTAGTCTGGCGACTGGAGCGTAAGTTTCTTCATAGTCTATCCCTTCTTGTTGATTGTATCTTTGAGCTACTAGCCGTGCTTTGTTACGAGTGATAGTTCCATGTTCATCAAGCTTGTTCTTGAAGACCCACCTTGTTCCAATAATAGAAACATTTTTAGGAGGTGGCATAAGTTCCCAGACTTGGCATCGTTCAAATTGTTGAAGTTCTTCCTGCATTGCCATTAGCCAGCTTTCATCTAGGATAGCTTCCTTAGCATTCTTTGGTTCAACTTGGGATAAAAATGCTGAAAAAGCACATTAATTTTGCAATCCTCTTCTTGTAGTGATTCCTTTGTTTATATCTCCAATGATGTTTTCCAGTGGATGGTTCTTGAGATATCTTGTAGTCTTTGGCATTTGTATATCATGTATTACTTCTTCTTGTTGAGGAGAGTCTGCTTCAAGTTCTTCTATTGTATCTTGTTCTACATCCTGAAAGTTTTCCAATTCAACTTGCTGGATTTGTTCACTTGGTTTGCTGAATAGGTTCTTCTGGTTTGCTGGATTTACTAAGTTCTCCAATGTACCTGCATCCTCATCTCTTTCTTTTGGAAGATCATTGTGAGTTTCATTAAATCTAATATGAACAAATTCTTCAACACTCAACTTGTTAATGTTAAATACACGATATGCTTTACTATTCTGTGAATACCCAATGAAAATTCCTTCATAAGATTTAGCATCAAATTTTCCTAGGTTATCACTAGTATTTAGAATAAAACACTTAGATCCAAAAACTTTGAAATAACTAATATTAGGAATCTTATTATTTAACGAGTTCATAAGGAGTCTTCAAAATGATTGACGAATAAGTACTCTATTCAAAACATAACAAGATGTGTTTACGCCTTGACCAAAAACTTTTAGGAAGTTTACTTTCTTGTAATAAAGTTCTAGTTGTTTCTTGTAATGTCCTATTCTTTCTTTCTCTACAACTCCATTACATTGAGGGGTTCTAGGAGAAGAAAATTCATGACTAACACCCTTTTGATCACAAAATATTATAAAGTCTTTTAGAAACTCAGTACCATGATCACTTCTTATCCGTACAAGTTTTAGACTATATTTTGTTTCCAAGTTTCTGATTAATTTCTCAAATTTCTTGAATGCTTCATCTTTAGTTCTCAAAAATAATACTCATGTATATCTAGAGAAATCATCTACTATTACAAAAGCATAAAACTTACCATTTATACATGTCTTTCTGGTCTAAACAGATCAAGATGGAGTAGTTGTAAAGGAGAAGAGGTTGATACTATGTTCTTTGCTGTAAATGACGTTCTTACTTGTTTCCCGAGTTGACAAGGAACACAAATTCCCTTCTTTTCATATTTGATCTTTGGCAACCCTTTGACGAGATTTTTTGAGGATAATTTCTTGATTAAATCCATATGAACATGTCCCATCCTCTTGTGCCACAAATTAGCCTCATCTTGTATAGATGCTAAACATATTTCTTCATCTTGTTGCTCAAAATCAATAGTATATATATTTCCTTCTCTTTGTACAACTAGGGTAACATTGTTAGTACCATGAGAAATAGTGCATTTTTCTTTATCAAAACTAACTTGGTGACCATTATCCATTAATTGGCTGATACTAATAAGATTAAATTCAAGTCCATTAACAAGATGTACATTATCAATATTTACCTTACCATTTCAATTTTACCTTTTGCGATTATCTCGCAGAGTTCGATTATCTCCAAATGTAATCGTATTCATTTTTCTTCTTGATTTTTAGCTCCATGAACTTTGTTTTGTCACCGGTCGTGTGACGTGAGCATCCACTATCAAGAATCCATTTTGAGATGGAACCCTTGCCTTGAGACATACCTGTCAAGAAAAAGTAATTTGTCCTTTTGGTACCCACATCTTTTTGGGTCCTTTTATTTTAGTGACAGGTAAATCATCCTTTTTAACCCAAACCTTTTTAATCTTATTTTTCTTAAAACAATTTATGTCCAAATGACCTTTAATGCCACAATTTCTACACGTTGTAAAGGGTGAACAATAATTTAATCTAAAACGTGATTTTGACTTTAGCATTTTCATATTACCCTTTTCATGCATGTAATTATAACCAATTCCTTGTCTTTCAAAAAGTAGGTCTTTGTTTACCCAAAATGACATTTAAATTTTCTTCACCTTGAACAAATTTAGCAAGAGATAATTTTAGTGAAGCTATTTCTTTTTGAAGTTAAATCATTAGGAGGGTCTTAAGAGGAGATTTATCACTAAATGCATCAATACACACATCTCTCATTTTAACTCATTAGTCAATTTTGGACTTCATTATTTAAGAATTTTACCTTATTGAAAAGTATTTTATTAAAGTTGTCTAAATAACCAATCTTTGCAATCAAAACATTTTCTTCATTACATGTAGATTTCTTTTCAATATCTTTCTTTTCATCTATTAAAGAGTCTACTTCGCCCATTAATGTATTTACCAAGTCTTTCAAATATGCATTCTTTTCTTTCAATTTATCATTTTCTTGTTTCAAAGAATTAAACTCAAAATTAAATACCTCGTTTGATTCACCTTCTATTCCCATGAAGCATACTTGAGCTATCTCATCCTTGGCGTCAACCTCAACTTCAGTTTCTTCATCATCACTCTAAGTGATCAGTGCCTTGTTTCTCTTATTATCCTTGAAGCCTGTTTTTCCTTTATTCTTTAGTTGAAAATAGTCTTTCTTGAAGTGCCCTGGACGTCCACATTCAAAACACGTCTCCTCAGTTTGCTTCCCTTTGCCTTTATTTGAGTTGAAGATATTCTTTCGTTTATTCTTTCTTTGAAGAAGTCCTTTGAGTCTCCTTGTCATCAAGGCTATCTCTTCATCAGAATCATCATCAAGCTCTTCTTCATTTCCTGCATTAAGAGCTAAAACCTTTCTTCGAGGAGTTTCGTCCTCATCGTCATACCTCTTTAACTGATGTTCATATTTCTCGAGTTCACCAAAAAGGGTTAATGTATCCATAGAAGATATAGTAAAGGAATCTTGAAGAGTAGTGATTTTAGAAGTAAACCTCTTGGGCATAGCCCGAAGTAACTTACAATTAATCTCACTTTGTGGAATAGATTTGTCTAGTAGCTTTAATGAGTTCAGAAGAACAAGGAACCTTGCTTGAGCCATCTTTATAGTTTCATCTTTCTCGAGTTTGAACATTTCATAATCATGCATGAGCATGCTAAGCTTGACTTCTCGAACTTTTGAAGTACCTTCATGACTTACCACTAAAGTATCCCACATCTCTTTGGCTGTGTTGCATGAAGAGACTTTATCTATCTCGGATTGTACTATGCCGCTGAAAAGTGTGTTCATTGCTTTCAAATTATATGAGACCATGTAGATTTCGTTTGGATCCATTTCTAGTAGAATCTTTGGTGTCCTATCTTCTCTTCGTGGAATAATCGGTCCGTTTTCTCTGACCCACCCATTCATTCCCAGGATCTCTTTGAAGATAGATCCTCATTCGAATTTCGAAGTTGTAATTTTTTGTTCCATACAAACAAAGGAGGTCTATTTGTTGATTGACCTTCTTGATTGTTGTTCTTTAAACGTGCCGTGTCGAATCTTTCCTACAAGTCACCTTTAAGACCAAGTAAGTAGAACCTTGCTCGATACCAAATGAAATTCGAGATATGGCACACTTAGAAGGGGGGTTGAATAAGTGTGGGGAGCAAACTATGACTAATTTTTGAACTATAAATTCAAACTATTGAATATGGCCTCTTCAGATCAAAGAATGCGACTTGCTAAATGAATGCAGAGTTCTTGAATTGAATTTTTGTTTAAGAAAATATCTTGGTGAATTTATAAGTCGGACTAAAATACTTGATGAAAATATACTATCTCAAGATGAAGCAAAAGTTTATATTTTAAATATTAAGAAAACTAATTATCTTGAGAAATATTAAAGAGAATCAAGCAATAAAATAACACTAAGATTTTTTACGTGGTTCAATTTATTACCTCTATAATAATAGCCTAGTCCACGTCCAATACCAACTAGTATTGGAGACTCACTTTTATTTCTTTAAAATGACCCTTGTTACAAAAAGATTCAATCAAATTGAATTACAATAATTCACTTGAGCACACTTGCTCCTTGTGCACCAATGCACCCCTTAAGCTTCTAAGCTTCCTTGAACCTGTTTGTAAACAAACCTTAATCCACCTGGATTAAATTCCCTTTAGACAACACTTAGTCTAAAAATATAAGATTACAATTTATAGAGGTCTAATGATCAAAACAAATAAACAATTTAACAATGCAAGGCTCAACTAATGCATGCAATGATCAAATAGTAACAGAAGGATATTACCGATTTATAGCCCACAGAAATATGCTGAAAATAATCAGAATTATAATAGCACAACAGCTGGAAATTTTGCACAGAAAATAAAATAGCTTTTCAAGTATATGAGCGCAATAATTGATTTAAGTGTTGTAATTTTTCCACTGATATCAATTTCATTTTATAGCCCAAAATTATTACCGTTGCTATAGAGTTCCGTTGAATGACATCAAACCTTTTACGTTGCCAACAGAAATTGATAAAGATAAGTAACGTTCCAAAATTTTATTTCCGTTGAGAAGCATTTTAATCGGATAAGGAAAATAATTAGTTTTGAAACAGATCCGATAATATATCTTAAAACTCTTGGAAGTATACTTTTGACTCCTTCAAATAATAATCTTCTTGAACAATTATAGCACCTGCTGTCACTTTTCATATTACAAATATATATAATAATTCCGAGAAAAGTGTTAATGTGAACAACACTACCTTATGAATAACACTGAATATAACAATGAGTGTTAGTTCCGTAAATATCAACAAGTGTATAATAAACCAACTTTCAAAGATAATGATTATCTTAGAGTTCCAAGAAATGTGCAGTATAAAGTGAACATTACTTTTAAACAACCATTGCCATATATCATCATCATAAATATATCAATTCCGTAAACCATGTAAATAGATTCAAACGAAATAATTATGATAGCTATTTTCAAGGATAAGCATGTATGGCAATTAATTTGGACAAGAAAAAATAACTTACGAATGCATAATATATAAGTACTAACCAACTAAGATAAATCAATTAGCATAAAATCTCAGGCATGCATAAAATATTTAATCATATTTTAATGCACAAATAAAATGTCCTAGAGCCTTGTATCGAAAAATCAAATATTTGCAATGACCTTACACATTTTTCTTAAGACTCAAATCTTCAAAGTCTTTCATCAATGATCTTTCATCAACTTCACGAAATTTCACAATAGTATAAATTAGTCTAGTATTAAGTCATCATCAAAACAAAAGGTTAGAATATTACAAACCAACACTTTCTTTTTAGAGGTAATCAAATGCGTATTAGTGAGTGATGTGAACTTGAAGATGTTGGTTACTATTTACCTTTTGATTATTTTAACACATTGAATATATTGAGAAATTTCATTATTACTTATCCAATTTATAATATTTTATGAATTTTAATTTGAAAGTATCCAGTTATGGTATGTCGAAGTTTGAATGTATAATATACCCCAATTAGACAGAGCAATAAACAGGTGTCCAATTGTCTAATATGTAGTGACCAATAAATTTCTTTGAGGTATCCCGAATGATCAATTTTATAGTGATGATAATGTATGTATGATTATTTTTTTTTTAACAGAAGGTGCAGATGGTATTTGAAATGTCATGTAAGAGTTCTCATTTATGTAGCTGCTGATTACTTATAAATAACATTTTAAAAATAAAATTATTTTGAATATGGTGGTGCACTTGTTAGCCAAACTTTCATACAAAGGTAACCATTTTAGTTTTTGTGAGTAACCAAATAGTCTTAAAAAAAATTCAGTCTCTGCAGCAAAATGTCGATTTCCAAATCTTTCAATGTTTTCGTGAATGCCGGCTTTAGATTTCCTCTTTGCGGGATTCGGCTACTCCGGCTTCTTCTTTTTTCGTTATTTGGAGTAGACTGATCGATTTTGTGGTTGAATTGTCAGTCTCTCTTCAGTTTGGATGATCAATTTGTTTGGGTTGCTCGATCGCAGAACTTTTACAAAGAATTGGTAACTGCCACAAATGGCAGTAACTTCTCCTTGATTTCAGCGTTTCCTTATTTCTGTGAAACTGAATGATCTAACGTGGTTATTGTGTTGCACACTTTTTGTAATAATTTTGTGAATGCACTATGTTAACGCCAAGATCTTTCTCCACGTCCCAATCACCAAGACGCGTCCTATATCCTGCACAGTTCAACAAGTCAACACCAAAAGCTTGACGGCCTGACCGTCGAGGGATAGCTCCGGCGTGAGAGTCAGTACAGGCGATCACAAGGTCAACAATGGAGAGAAAAATTATCTAGTGTCTGAGAGAGATAGAATTAGAATTCTAATTGAAATGTGTGTGTTACTTACCCTCTTATGTGATCTTAGCCCCATGCATACTCCACTATCCTCAGGTTCTGTACCACCCACCACCTTCCTCGACACCTTTTTCCTCACTTGGGTCACTTCACCGAAAGTAAGCGATCTACCTTCACCCCTCTCATTCGTTTTTTGCACCATCACGGGTCATCCGAGTCCCATCCTCATTAATGCCACGCAATGAAAGTGGCGAAACACAATAGTCAAACGTCATTTGGCATAATGATTACTGGTCAAAGTTGGGTTAAGTGATAATTTGTATAATGGGCCAATATAATGACTAAGCCCAAATAATAATAGAAATGACTCAAGTGACCGGATTCAACAATGACTTAGTATAACATGATCCAAGGGAGGAGCCCAATAATTTCTACCCGATAAGGAAAAGGATTATGGCTGACATTTACCCCTAGTCTTATATTAAACAAGATGTTTAATGAAAGACTATAAGCAGTATAGGCCCAGGACGTAACCAACTATGATAAGTCATAAGAGATCCAAAGTGAAACTTGCTAAAGCCCAAATTGTTATCAGGTACAGAAGTGAGAAGCCCAATAGACGCAAGCCCACAAAGGTGAAGATATTTAGGTCTAAAACGGACGAAACCCCTTCCCATTCATCATCATTGCAGTGAATTAAATGTGCCGCCCTTAATTCTGGTGTACAGTTGTCAAGATTATAAAAGGCAAACTTTACCAATTCTGATGATTTTACCTGCTAATTCAAAATTTGAACCTTAGAGCTTTCTTCTTCTCTGCAAATTTCTTTCTCTGCTTCACAAAATCTTAACAATGGTGACCGAAACCTCTGGCCAAAACTCTCCTCTTCGTGCAACTCCCATCAGCATTGTTTCTCCCAACCCAAACCCTAACCAAGAGGGTTCGAGTTCCAACCCTCAATCAACCACCATGGGGGGAAACCCTTCTCTGACTTCCTCTACCTCTGATTTCTTCAAGGATGGGGAACAATTCCCTAATGCCAACATCCGTTCCTCGGTCACTGAATCTGAAATATGCATGCTCAGGACTCGTTATCAGATTCCTGACATGTACGCGATAAGGGCCCCTGCTCCTGAAGAGCGTATGTACCAGCGACCGGACGGTTGGGTCGCCATGCCTGTCACTCTTCTGGAAAAGGGGGTTCGCCTACCTCTCCATGTCTTCATCATTACCCTCTTAGGGTTTATAGGAGTGGGCTTCGCCCAACTAGTGCCCAACTCCTACATCCACATCTTGGCATTTATTGCCTTACGCCATTGAACTAGGGGATTGCTCCTCATGTCGATATCTTCTTCACCCTCTTTTACTGTTTGGTAGGTCTAGGGAGCGAGGCTTCAAAGTGTTGAGCAAGCAATCTCCTAGACCCAACACTGAGTTCGAGAGGAGACCCACGATGAATACTCCTTCCAAAGAACAAGGTTGGCATGAAGTGGTTTTCATCACGGGACTGAGATCTCTTCTCTTCGGTGGACCACCTCTCGATCAAGTCTCTGCTGACTTTGGAGACATATCCAAGAACGGGTGAGGAGATGGCGACTTCTTGAGGAAGATTCCTCCAAAAGAATGGAGTTTCACACTTTTGACCAAACAAGCCTGGTTATACAACCACAAATGTAAGTTTTGAATAATTTTGTAACATAATTTACGAGCTATATAAGTGATCTGAGTTACGATCGTGGTTTTTTTGCGGTGTCTCGATCAAACCGACTCCGAGGTGAGAGACACGGAAGATTTTTAAGCGAGGATGAATGTAGATCTGAGTGAAGAGCATCCGTGAAGAATCTTCCAGTTAACCCCCCCACTGCCGACCCACCAACTTCTTCCCTTTAAACTGACGAACCTCAAACTGACGAACCCAATATACCCGAAGAAAACCTTAGACCTCGCCGAAGAAAGAGATCCATGAAACGATCCAAGACCACCCAGTCAGAAACAAACCCTGAAAGTGACCCTGAAACACTTCCTGAAACAATCCCCCAAACAACCTTCTCAACCAATCCCAATCCTCCAACCTCTGAACCTACCCCGGTGAGGAGGAGCCTACTCGATATTCCTTTACACGATCGGGCTAAGGTCCTTCGTGTAAAGAAAATAAGAACCAAAATAACCCCGCTTGGCCAAGAAGAGCTTGAGTCCCTACCTCTTTCAAATGTCACTCCTCCAGGCACATCCACGAAACCCCGTGCTTCGACAATGAACCAACCGGGTCAACCCTTACTCCTTCCCGAAAAAGAAAAGAGCCACACCCTGGTTCATCTCCTGCTCCTTCGCCAACTCCTGAACGCATACCTGCCCGATCTCCTTCTCCCGAAACCATACACGCAGACCCCTCACCCATTCGCGAAGAACCTCCGACTTCTCCGCCAAGAGAAACCAACCAAGAGATTGATCGGGAAGCCATAGCCTCTCCAACAATGTGGCCCCAGACTCGATGCTCATTTTCCTTTCCAACTGCTTCAACACCTTTGTTAGTGTAAGCCGAGCGATCATCGGTTCGGGAACAGTTTGAATGGAGATCTACTCAGTGAAGGCATGAGTTACTTGGCAAAGGTAAACGAGTATCTTCTTTATTGCTGAATTTATTTGCATACTTATATATTTGAAAACTGATCAAATGGTATTGGAAACACATAGGCCAATGCGGTGTTTAGACATCTTCGTCCAAGGTCTCTCGAAGCCGAAGCAGAAGAAGAGATCTTGAGGAAGGAGAATGCCATGCTGAAGTCTACTTTGGCTAAGGAGAAAACTCAACGTGAATGCCTTCTTCATACAAATGAAGGTCTTCAAAAGAGTTAGCCCAAGCCAAAGGAGATGTAAAAACCTCGAAGGAAGAATGAAGTCAACCAAAGCTCAAAGACGAGGAGATCATCAAAATGAATATTGACTTGGTTCGGAGGAGCGAGTTAAGGATGGAGAAGATCGAGGAATTAAAGGTCGATGCTAAGATCTTGACCAAGACTATCCATAAAATTTGGAGGCGTGAGAGACTCGTCACATGAGTAAGCGGCTCAAACTTCGAAGAAATCCAGAGAACTCAAGGCTCTTGGGACCTTGGGCCCCCTTTAACCGACGACCTTCAATAAACAAATATGTGAAGAAAATCTAACCTAACTCCTGGATTTAAATCAACGGGAAATAATGAAGATATACTCTGAGAGTTCTGAGCTTTCTTAGAAGTCGTGGCAAGGAGAAGTCTGCGTGACAATCTGGACCCATCCTTACTCGATTCTTCGAGACGAAGATGGCGCTGAAGGCGATGTTCTTTTATGTCTTTCTTGTCTTTAATTTACGATGTTGTAAAAATTATCAACGGTGTAATTAAATTAAATATTAATGAAAATGGCTTCATTCCTTATGACTTCGGTATATTTATTTTCTACGCGATACTTCAATATTTATTTAAGTGAAAAGATCACAAACCCCCTTCAAATTTGAACTTAACCGTTAGGTAACAACTAAATATGCCATATAACAGATAAGATGAAATGTAAGAATGAAACTTCCTGAACTCAACACTTAGAAAAATTTTAGGTAATAAAGTGAAGGGATACTTATTAGTTACCGAATTGTAAGATATATCTGCTTCATCAGGAATTTGTTTACCCCTAAAGGCTTAACAAAACCAAAAGATGACAATTACCTACCACGAAGGGCCTGACAAAGTCTAAATGTCGACAATTGCCTACCACGAAGGGCCTAACAACGTCTTAAAGACGACACTTGCCTACCACGAAGGGCCTGACAAGGTCTAAGTATCGGTTAAAGGGGGCCCAAGGTCCCGAAGTGTCCTTCGTCTTTTGTACTTCGGCAAGCTGCTTCCGAAGTTCTTTTAACTCTTTAACCAAATACTCTACACCTTCTGGTTGAGATGATGCTTCCTTTTCCTATGACTCCTTTCTCCTCCTGCAGGTAGGCCAGGTTTCTTCTGATAGAACCTTGACTCTGAAGGGCTTCTTGATGACAGTGTCTGCAGTATGTGTACCCTCGGTGAGACTCTCCTGAGTACAATCTCTAGATATGCTTCGTCTTTGTGCTGCAGCACCTTTGGCGAGAATGTGCAACAACAAGGGCTTTCTTTGTGATTTCAGGAGTACGATCCCTGGATCGACCTCTCCGTTCTCTTCGACCCTGCTCCTTAGAATCGACAGGGTGATGTACCCTCCTCGATCTTTGAGGAGTAGGGCTTCGGGATCTTCTTCTTTCTCGATTTCGACCTCGAGACTCTCGTCCTGAATGAACAGGTTCTTTTCCACTTCGGTGTCCTTGCTCTTCGGATTGATTATAACTGAGTTCTTCATCTCTCAACTCTGTCATCCGGGCCATCTGCTCAGCTATATCCTGTCGTTGCTTCACAAGTACTTCCATAGCTCTATCCGCTTCATCAGCCATCTTAGTCAGTCGTGAAGCTTTTTCATCTTGGTCCTCTCGGTATCGAGTTCTAGGCGAAGTGCCTTCTACTCATTTCCGACCGTGGCCAGACGCTTTATCAGTAGGGTAGACTAACCTACGTTTAGCCTTACCCATCTTCTTCAACCGAAAATCTTCAGGGGATCGTTTGAATGACATCTTGCATGAACACTTATTACACGGTCCCAAACGATCCTTGATGCATTACTTTCGGGATGTCGATTCACCGGCGACCCTCGGTACGCCCTTCGTGTGTAGGTGTTCTACTCTTCACCATGAATCTTGGCGTAGAACAAACACGGTTTGTGATTGAAAAATATTCAAGACACTAGAACTCGGCCTTCCTTCTAGCGCCCGATGTTAGCGCCAAGATCTTTCTCCACGTCCCAATCACCAAGACGCGTCCTATATCCCCGCATTCAACAAGTCAACACCAAAAGCTTGCGGCTTTGGCCGTCGAGGATAGCTCGGCGTGAGAGTCGAGACTGAAGCGATCACAAGGTCAACAATGGAGAGAAAAATTATCTAGTGTCCGAGAGAGATAGAATTAGAATTCTAATTGAAATGTGTGTGTTACTTACCCTCTTATGTGATCTTAGCCCCATCATACTCCACTATCCAGGTTCTGGTACCACCCACCACCTTTCCTATGACACTTTTTTTCCTCACTTGGGTCAACCAAAGAAAGTAAGCATCTACTTTCACCCCTCTCATTCTTTGTTTTGCATTACTTGGGTCATTATCCGAGTCCCATCCTCATTAATGTCATGCAGCAAAGTGGCAGACACAATAGTCAAACGTCATTTGGCATAATGATTACTGGTCAAAGTTGGGTTAAGTGATAATTTGTATAATGGGCCAATATAATGACTAAGCCCAAATAATAATAAAAATGACCCAAGTGACCGGATTCAACAATGACTTAGTATAATATGATCCAAGGGAGGAGTCCAATAATTTCGGCCCAATAAGGAAAAGGATTATGGCCCAACACACTAATTCTGTAATTACTTTCTAATTGTTGTATTAGTAGTGTAAAGAACCCTAATTTTTATTGTTTTTAGGCGGGCAAAACAAATAGTCCGGCCCTTCGTGACTGGAAAAAAGAAATTATTTATGAAAGTAACACTATCCATAAACTGACATTGCAGTTTATCAATATGATTAAAGCATTTTTCTTGGTATAAACATTTATAGACCCAAGAAAGCTTAATTTATACCCTTAACAGCACGAAATTCAAGGCATTTATATATATACCCTTGTACATCAACTTTGAAATCTTAATATTTTTTATCGCCCATGCACCTTTATTAACATATATATTTTCTAATTCCAAGTATGTCGATGCCTCATCAAACATTACATGCATGGTTCTATTCGACATTAGAAGGACAAATTAAAAAGTGTCCATCCATTTTAAAATTAAATATATTTATTTATTTTATTATCTTAAAGATACATTTTTATTTTTAAACTTAAAATATAATGAAATTCCTTTTTTTTATAAAGCTAATAATATGAAACTCCTAGTATATTATCACTTCAACTCTTAATTGATTGATTGAGTATTATCTTTTTTATCATTATTATATTTTAAATTAATATTAAGAATAAACTTGAGAAATAAATTTATATTTAATAATTGTTGTTTTATAAAAATATTTTTAATTTTAGAATGGAGAGAGCATACTACTCCCTCCGTTCTTAAAAGATTGTCGTTTTAGGAAGTAATTTTTGTTCCAAAAAGATTGTCGTTTTGAGTTTATCAATACACATTAGCTATTTTTTTTCCTACTTTACCCTTATTTAAAGCTTTCTTCTATTTAAAGTTTTCTTCCCTTTCCAATGATTCTTATTCAATTTAATGCTATAATCCAAGTAGTAATTGGTTGAATAAGAAGTAATTGGTTGAATTGAATAAGAAACATTGGGAGAAAAATAATTGATTGAGACAATTAATAAGGGTAGTATAATTATATTTTAATAAGGGTAGTATAATTTTCGTTAGGTATTAATTATATTTCTTAATCTGTGTGCATTAATCTTAAACGATAATATTTTAAGAATACAGGGAGTAATATTTTTCTTCGAAATGAATAGAAACAGATTGAATGAAGAATTTGAGATCCATAATATTCCCCAACTGTCTTTAGTCTTCCGCCGACCGACAAATTTACGCGTGTAACATACATACCCATGGTGCCATCTATTATTATTATTATTATTATTATTATTATTTTGGACGTGGGAAAGCAACTGTGTGTCTCTAATCAGTTTCCTAGTGTCCCCAAATAAAATGTTTTTTGTCTCCCGCTTTTATTTCCAACTTGGCTATGAGATTGAATTTTGTTTACACGTGCCACCGTCGTTGATATATATATATATATATATATATATATATATATATATATATTATATATTACCATTCATAAAGCTGATCGGTTGTTATGAGATATTTATTTTAATAACCAAAATTCTAAAGTTGATCTCGATAATAAATGGCCGAAATTAACTCTTGCCGCAACAAGGTCTTGCGGTAGTAAAAGAGCTTTTGCATGTGCCGCAACAAACTGTTGCGGCAGAAGAGTAATATGCACACATATATGTGTGTGTGAGTGTACATGCATCTATGATAATCGATTGTCATGAGTACTATTTTAACAATCAATATCTTCACCGTTGATCAACAAAATAAATGACTTGGATTGAATAAAGATTCTCCCTATCGTTACATGCTGTAACGGCAGTCACAAAACTGATAGCGGCACAACTAATTACTTCCATACACCTCCTTCGAATTTATTTTATCATATTAATTTGCAATCATGCATGTCGCTACAGGCCGTAGTGTATCAGTTTTATTGCACCTTCTTTATTCAATCATGCTTGTCAACTTATGTTTCTTCCCAAGTCATTTCATATATATTTTTGTAGTTCAGTAGTAGGTGTGACGATTATTGTTGATCAAACACAATATATATAATAGTTATGCGAATGAGATATATTATTAGCACAACTATTATACGGATGGGAATTCAAAAATTACATCTCATCCAAACAGTAGCTATGCGGATGGTATATCTCATCCATCCGCACAACTATTGTGCAAATAGGGTCCATCATCCCGCATAATAGTTATACGGATGAGAATAATTTCAATTTTTTTGATTATGGTAGGATCTGCTGTAACACCCTAATCCCACATCGAAAGATAAGGGAAAAATTTGTTTGCATATAAGAAAATAAGTTACTACTAATATTAACTTCAAGTTATGACCTTTAAGGTGTACCTGTGGTGGGCTAAGATGACATAAAAATATATTATTGGGTCAGTAGTTTGATAGGAGAAAAATTTATTTACATATAAGTAAATAAATTACTATCAATAATACTCACGATTTGACCTGAATTATTTCATCTACATTGGGTAAATGGAAAATTCCCATCCATCTTTATTTATATTTTATGTGTGGAGCCTAGACCCTAGACGCTCCCTTAATCCCCCAAAGCAGAACAAAAGAAAAAGGACTAAAAAAAAATCTATTCGAGTGTCATTATCATACCATAAGCACTTGCATGAACTTTTCCCTGCACTTGTTTCCAGTATCCAACATTGAGATAATATTATATACTTGTGGTGTTTGTGCTTGGTTTTTTAATTTCCAAAAATACACGAGTGCTCTTATTTCTACAATCTCAATTTGTTTAAACTCGTGCTCTAATGTGAACCAAGTTGAATAAAACGGTCAAAAAAAAAAACTATAGACTATTCTCTTTCTGACTTGTCTATTTCTTTTCATTGTTTTTTTATACTGCAATATTAAGACTTAAGAGTAACCATCTTTATATATATACCAGTTAACTACACACATTAATGTATGATTTAATGTAGAAAAATAATATATATATATATATATATATATAAATATTTGATAAATTGAATTACGATCAACGGAAGAGTGTATATAATAAGATATAATAAATTAAAATGACTATTTTAATTTCTATATATCTTATGTATGTACGTACATCACGATTATAATTCGACTCAAAATTTTTATAATGTATAACATGACTTTTTTAATATAAAAGGTTAAGAGAGTGGGAGATAGTGGAATAGTAAAAGAGATAAGAGAGTGAAAAGAGAAAATAAGAATGAAACAAAATAAATATTTGTTTAAGAGAATTAATAGGCATAAAAATGATAGAAAGAAAAAAACACAAGAAAACTCCCCCCCCTCCCTCCCTCCTTTTTTTATAACAAAAGGCTAAGAATAATATGTCTCCTTTCTCCTTTTTTTGTAACAAAAGGCTAAGAATAATATGTTGCTGAAAATTTATTTCATAATCTATAAAAAATTAGATAATGGAATAAAGATTACACATTGTCAACTGAATACATAAAAGCTGGTAATAAATTAGATTACTCATACCATAACTTAAAGCTAAAATCCTCAAAATAAGCTAATCCAGAAGATAAGAAACATACTTCAGAACTTGAGAGCATACCCTGCTGCTTCAAAAAAACTCTGAACTCCTCAGCTGTTGCGATTCATACTTCATGCTTCTGCTATTGCTTTATACAAATGTTACAATTCTTTCGGTTAGAATTTAAGCTAAATTAAACTTGGTTTCATTAATCATTTGAGATGAATTTACATATTAATGTGTTCTACTTTATGAGTAAATTAAAATCAAGTATTTGAAAGCTGAAATTCATTGGATAATGAATAAAAAATTTACTTCCAAATATCACCCTTAAAATATTAATAAATGTTTGTGGAAAATTAAGTTCTACATCGACTAAGAACTAAACATTAACTGAGTATATTTACAATTAGATTACTCTTGGGTTTGGATCCCAAGGGCACCCAATTTTTGTGGAGGAGAGAACCTAACCAATGTTTGGTTAGACGTCGTACCACAGGCGTGACGCCTGTTGGTGTGATGCTCCAAAATTTATAGTTTTGACAAAGTCCCATATTGTCTATTTTGAAAACATTCTTTGGGTATATTAGCTCATGTTGGCTTGGGTTGAGTAACTTGGTTAAGGAAATTAGGATGGGCTCGCGCATATGAGGATAATTAAGGAATTGGGTTAAGCCAAATTTGGTTCTTGAACTTTAAGTAAAAAAATCTAAGTGCGTGAGTGCGCGCAATACGCCCGCGCAGGAGGGGGTGCCATTCCCGGACAATCAAGCCTTGCAGGCGCCCACTGTTTTGCTTAAATTCCTAACTTTTATTTCCTTTAATGCCCTAACCGTTACCTTATTTATTTATTTCTGTAACTCTCAAGTAACCGTTACCTTATTTATTTATTTCTGTAACTCCCAAGTAGTTGTTACCTTACTTATCTATGTAACTCCCCAACGTTCTTCTGCTGCCGTTGAAGGAGTCTTCTTCTTCATACTATCTCTTTGTATTCTGTTCTTATCGATATAGTCAGCTCTTATACTCTAGTAATTGGGCAATCCACATAGACAAGTCCAAAGCCTCCTTCTGTGAGTACACGCGATCGGAGACTTCGTCGTTGAATCCTGAGAGGTAATGGCACGGCACTGTGGCGCCCCCCAAAACAGTATATACATCACCCATCTTGAGTTGCCACATACATGGTACAAAATTCAAATACAACTTAATTATACAACGATTAAATGTAAAAAATACGACAAAAAACATAATCTAAGAGTTTTAATAAGAATATTGTCATCTAGACAATATCCACACTCAATGGAGTCCTCATTACATTTATTGTCACACTATTTAACAGAATAGTGAGGACTACTAATGCTATCATCTGGACCGTCACTCCGTTCCTCGACTAGTCCCGGCTACATTTTCATTTTCTGAAGAGAACAGTGAAAGAAAGAGTAAGCTCAACTAGCCCAGTAAGAAATATTATGACTAAGATAATGCAGAATAAATTATCATTAGCCTTCAACAATGTTAAACTGATAGAATATAATAGACAACAAGTTTAACTGCAGCGAAATAAACAATCCATTAGAAGAGTCAAGTAGAGTATAAAATCTACTATCTTCTAATATTTAAAAAAAAATTCATCAACTTTATCGCTGAGACTCAGCTTAATAAATAAAATCGAATCATCCCTGCATCACGGCCAAGGATATTCATGTAATCATCAATGGTCATGACTATCTTAGAATAATCCTCGGTCATAATCACACCAACAACTGTACATCAATGAACTACAGGCCAATGAGGACTTTTACCACATCATTCGTCACATTACGGTCATGATTATACCGAATAATCCCTGGTCATAATCATACCAAGTACATCTATGCACGTAAGCAAAAGATGACTTTCATCACAATATAAGCATGAGGATGATGACAATAACATAATAATTCAATAAAACAAGTTCAAGGATAAATTTTAAAGATTTATAATTTTAATTTATCCAGAAATCAATAACGTCCAAATTATCAACATGATACTTCTTTGTGGAGTAAAATTCAAGAATGCTCAGAAGAATATTTCCATGAAAAGATCTTTGGATGAAGCCTTGAATATCAAGGATATTCCACTAATTTTATGGAGTATAGAAGCCAAAACTTTAACTAATTGAGTATAATAGAATATATGAAACTGCAAATAGATTTTCGGCCGCCATGCGGTAATTCACGTAAACAGATCATTTTCACAAATTAATAAGAAATGAATTCAAAGGATCATTCACCATGCATGCGATAATCCACATAGACATGTTATTCCAACAGAATAATAAAGAATGGAATAACAGAAGAATTCACCCGGCATGCGATAGACAGCACAGACAGGTTATTCCCAACAGAATAATAAAGAATGAAACCAGGTCATGCGTAATCCGCACAGACAGGATATTCCAACGGAATGATAAAGAATGGAACCAGGTCATGCGTAATCCACACAGACATGATGTTCTAACAGAATAATAAAGAATGGAACCAGGTCATGCGTAATTCGCACAGACAGGATGTTCCAACAGAATAATAAAGAATGGAATAACAAAAGAATTCACCAGGCATGCGATAGACCGCACAGACAGGTTATCCCAACAGAATAATAAAGAATGGAATAACAGAAGAATTTCACTATGTATGCGGTACTTCGCATAGACAAGTTATTCCAACATAATAATAAAGAATGAAATAACAACTCTTATGAGTATTGAAAGAAAATAACTCTCTTCATGAATACGAAAGAATAATACCCCTTACCTTAGAAGAAATTGGATACTGGAATATTGAGGTAGCGGACTTCTCTTCTTCTTTCTCTCTATAATTTCTCTCTATAATAATTGCTCTATAGCTTTAGTGAATTGGTGAGAAATGAAGGAAGAATGAACTTCTATTTATAGGAAAATATATTTTCGATAATTGCACGTTTTGGAGCTCGAAATATTACAGTATAATACATTCCTCTATTTTTTTATTTTTAATTTAGTCCTGCAAGTATTATCAAACTTGCACCACCTCCCCAAATAGTAAATAATGTGAATCAATAGTTCAATCATGTGAATCAATAGTTATAATCATGTGAAAATATGAATTACAGTATAGTACCTCCATCTATACCTCTATTTTTAACTTAGTCATGCAAGTATTATCAATCTTGCACCAACTCCCCTAATAGTACAAGAATGTGAATCAATACTACACACATGTGAATAAATAGTTATAATCATGTGAATTAATAGCAATTCATTGCTCATTTATCCGATTAATTACCCGACTGGTCAGTATAACTTCCAGACATCAATTAATATCGAAATAAATATCGATTTTCACTAACACTAATAATTCCAACACAATAGAACTATCAATTTCATATTTAATCAACATGAACTTATTCGTCATTAATATTATAACTCATAATATTTAACAACGAGTCGTTCCTGTGAGCAGGGGCTTTACGATAAGAATTTCTCCTTATTGGCGCGCAATTAGATGACCAAACCTCTCCTTGAAAGAACTTCTAGACATTGTAAATATTGTAATTTAATAATATGAATAACTTTGTCGTCTCAATTATTGATTTAATAATATAACTGTGACGCCCCCAAAATAGGTATACATCACCAATCTTGAGTCGCCAAATACATGGTACAAAATTCAAATACAAATTAATTATACAACAGTCGTGTAAAATACGACAAAACATATATTGTGAGTTTTAATACAAATATTGTCATCTAGACAATATCCACACTCAATTGAGTTCTCATTACATTTATTATCACACTATTTAATGAAATAGTGAGGACTACTAATGCTATTATTATGGACCGTCACTCGGTTCCCTACTTAGTCCTCGCTACGTTCTTATTTCTGAAGAGAACAATGAAAGTAAAAGGGTGAGCTCAACTAGCCCAATAAGAAATATTATGACTAAGATAATACGTAATAAATTATCGTTAGCCTTCAAATGTTTAAACGTCTACAATATAACAAATATCAAGTTTAAGCTGCGGTAGAACAAGCAATCCATTAAAAGAGTCAAGTAGAGAATAAAATCTACTATCTTTTATGATTTAAAAGGTTTTTCATCACTTTTATCACTAGGACTCGACAATAAATAATCCACATCATCCCCTCAAGACTATGACTCAAGGATATTCATTAGTATCACACCCAAAAATTATCCATGCACTACGGGCGAGGATATTCGTGTATTCATCAATGATCACGATCATGCCAACAACTGTCCATCAATGCACTACGGGCTAATGAGGACTTTTGTAAGGTTTGTAATATTCATGAACGCAATCAAATTGCAAAAATAAGCGGCGATGTAAAAAATCGAGTTTAAAATTTTTACAAACCATATACCCGGATCACCCTTTATGCACAATTATTAATTAAACGAAAAAGATGAATAAAGCATACCCTTGAAGATTCGAGCTTCCTCGGTACAAGTTCACCTCCAATCCTTTTCGCGTTCAACTTGAATCCACCGGGTTTGGTTCCTTCCTTTGATCAACGTTAGCCACCCAAGTGTTTGGCATCTAGAGGTGATCCACCAAAGAAAAAGAATTTTCAAGAAGAAGGGTGGTTGGCTAAACTCTAGTTTTTCTATCTCTATAGAAAAAGAGCGTACTCTCCAACTAATTGGAATAACGTATGTTGTAAAAGTCAACAACCACACCACCCATAATAAGACTCCTCTTATTTATAGATGTGGGCAACCCACCTTAACAATTAAGGAATTGGGATTTATTTAATTAATTAAATTCTTTTAATTAATTAAGTTCCCTAATCTTATTAGGGATAATTAATTAAACTCCTTTAACTAATTTTCCTTCCTAATCCAATTAAGAATAAATGAGAGTACTTATATTAAATTAATTCCTAAACTCTTTTAGAAATTAAAATAATAATAATTGTAATAATATTAATAAGACTCCTCTTATTAATTTATATTTAATATTTCTAAAATATTAAATAATAAATATTAAGCTATTTAATTTATTCTATCACCATAGATTAAATTAAATATACATAATATATTATTACGATTATGCCATTAACTTCTTAAATAATTATTCTTCCTTTTTTATGGTGTGTGACCCTTTAGGTTCTCCATATTAAACCCTATTGTGAATAAATCAATTAGAACAATTCTAATCTTATTTAAATAAATAAATTAAACAATTAATTTATTTAAATAAATAATATTTATTCTACAATAGGGATAAGCCTCCCTAGCGATCAACGACTTTCCGGATAATATAGATTTCAACATTAATCATTAAAGAACCTTTGAGTAAATAGTTTCAAACAATTCAATCCTTCTACCATACAATGTCCCAATTAAATATAAGACATGGAATTACCGTCAAAGTCTTATTTTATTTAATTATATGTATTTCGATCCTTAAATGCACAACTCAAATAATACAAATTAGAAACTCCTTTCTAATTTCATTCGCCTTATGCCAAGGACTACTTGGGTTGTCATTTATCGAATCACATAGGACATTTTCTTCTTTTAATAAGTGGTAGATTCTTTATTGATCATACATTATCTCCATGTATAACTTATTATACCCAAGCATACCCTTTGATATACCCTAAGGGTCTTAAGGAATAAGTCAAAGTATAACTCATCATAGACAAGATACTATGATGATCTCAAGTCCAAGGATCACTTGTACTACTATCACTACAGAATTCCTATTGACGGTAAGTAAAACTCCATTAGGTATTCCTTAGCGAGCCACGTTCGATTGAACTTATTCTCTAATAAGCACCTACATACTTGCTTTAGTGTCTCCACACAAATGATCATGAGATCAATCATCCTCATCCAATGAGCAAGCAACGTATATACCAATCTATCCGGATTTACTAATCCCCAATTTAGTAATCCAACGATTAGGAACTATTTTAGTTTTAAGCTTTCTAAGAATTTAGATCTCATTAGAATGATCATCATCATTATTCTAAAAGCATTGCTTAAAACTATGGGTTTATCACATATTATAAAACAAAGAATATGTAGATAATTAAAAGCCTTTAATAAATTAATACTTTTTATTAATAAATGAATAAGATTGTTATAAAGTATATGCTTTATCATCAAACATGATTGGCTTGTGTGCATATTACTTTCACTTTTACCACATCATTTGTAATATTACGGTCATGATTATACCGATTAATCCCTGGTCATAATCATACCAAGTCCATCTATGCACTTCTGAGCCACGTATGACTTTCAACATAATATAAACATGAGGATGATGACAATGATATAAGAATTCAATAAAACAAGTTCAAGAATTAATTTATCCGAGGAACTAATAACGTCCCAAATTGTCAACATGATACTTCTTTGTGAGAGTAAAATTCAAGAATGCTCGGAAGAATATTTTCATGAAAAGATCTTTGGATGAAGCCTTGAAATATCGAGGATATTCCACTAATTTTATGGAGTATAGAAGTCAAAACTTTAACCAACCGAGTATAATAAAGAATGGAATAACAAAAGAAATCACCAATGTGAGACCCCAGATTTTATCAATAAAGATTTAAATTTTGTCAAAATAATTTTTAATATTATGGTGTGAATTTGAGATAATATTATAGTTGTGGGTAGTATTTATAAATTTTGCAAAGTATGCAAGTGGTTATATTATATTCGATTGGTGGGGAATATTAGGTTTAGTAGGGAATATTATTACAACTACTCAATCATTGGTGGACCCTAGCAGAATTATTGTCGGATTGAAAAACGACAAAAAATATTTTATTGAAATAACGGCGGAAGTTTTACCGTGATTCTTGTTGAACTACTCGGTAGTAAAAATACGATGTCGTGTGGTTGCATAGTAGCATACGGTATTGATTATTGATGCTTATGTGAGAAGTCACTCGGTTTGATTCCATTATTGTCGATTAATAATATGAATTATTATAATGATAATGACGTTTTGTTTTATTAAGTATTATTAACGTAATAAAAGCGAAACATCTTTATATATAAAATAGAATACTTTATTAAAGTTATTCTATAAATAGAATATATTATATTTTATTATGCATAGTGTTGCATGTGTTTTTTGCATAGTGTTTTGCATAGTATTGCATAGTGTTTGTATAGTAAAATGTTTTTATATAAATAGAATATATTATATTTTATTTAAAAGATTTTCTTTAAATATGGACCGTCAGATTAAAATAAATCAATCTGGACCGTTCATGGATTAGTTACTATGCATTCCATTTTCCTATAAATAGAAGCTCATTCCTTCATTATTTTCTTACAATTCACCGAAACTCTAGAGAGAGAAATTATAGAGGAAGCTATAGAGAAAAATCTATAGAGAGAAGAAGAAGAGTATTACGGTACTTCACTACTTTGATATCCAATGTCTTTTTACGGTAAGGGATATTATTTGTTGTACCGTAAGGGTGTTATTCTTTCTTCTTGAAGAGAACTTACATTATTCCATTCATTATTATTACATTGGAATAACTTTTGTAAAAGTGGCATACCCTATACATAACTTTGTATCACGCTGGCATACCCTATACTTGGTGAAATCCTTATGTTATTCCATTGCTTATTATTACATTGGAATAACTTTTGTATCTGCAGCTTACCCTATACTTGGTGACATTCTTCTATTATTACATTGGAACATCCACATGCATGTGTTTTACACCGGACTGGTTTCCGCTTTTTATTATTCTGTGGAACATCACATGCATGTGTTTTACACCGGACTGGTTCCGCCTCTTTATCATTACATTGGAATATCCTATCGTGTGTTTTACAGGATCCGGTTCCATCTTTATTATTACATTGGAACATCCATGGTTGTGAATTTCACGACACGGTTCCGTTATTATTATTACATTGGAATAACTTTTGTCTGTCTAATACCGCATGCGTGGTGATTTCTTTTGTTATTCCATTCTTTATTATACCCAGTTGGTTAAAACTTTGACTTCTATACTCCATGAAATTAGTAGAATATCCTTGATATTTGCGTTTCATCCATATCTTTTTCATGGAAATATTCTTCCGATCATTCTTGAATTTTACTCTACTGAAACAAAGATGTCATGTTGACAATTTGGACGTTAATAATTCATGGATTAAATAATTCTTGAACTTGTTTTATTGAATTATTATGTCATTGTCATCATCATCTCATGTTATATTATGTTATCTTTGGCTTACGTGCATAGATGAACTTAGTATGATTATGACCGGGATCATTCGGTATAATCATGACTTGATATAAATGATGTGACAAAAGTCCTCGATGGCCTGTAATGCGATTGATGGATAGTTGTTGGTATGATTATGACCGGGGGTGATTCGGTATAGTCATGACCATTGATAATTTGATGAAAATCCTTGGCCAAGTGATACGGGGATGATTAGATGTGGTGGTTTATTTATTAAAGTCGAGTCTCGGCGATAAAAATTGATGAAAACCTTTTAAAACCTAAAAGATAGTAGACTTTATTCTCTACTTGACTCTTTTAATGGATTGCTAATTCCATTGCAGATTAAACCGGTTGTCTATTGTATTTTATCGGTTTAACAACTTGTTGAAGGCTAATGATAATTTATTACGCATTATCTTAGTCATAATATTTTCTTCTTGGGCTAGTTGAGCTCACCTTTTCTTTCACTTTTTCTCTTGAAATGAGAACATAGCCGGGACGAGTCGGGGAACGAAGTAATGGTCCGAGAGGATAGCATTAGTAGTCCTCACTATTACGTGAAATAGTGTGATAATAGTTGTAATGAGGACTCCTTTTGAGTTTGTATAATATCTAGTAGACAATATTTGTATTCAAACTCACGCTTTATGTCAGTATTGTACCACACGACGATTATATTAGTAAGTTGTATTTGAATTTATGTACCATGTAAATGGCGACCCAAAATGGGTGGCGTATACCTAATTTTGGGGGCGTCGCGGATTGGTATCGAGCCATAAGTGTGAAGAGCCCCGAGCCTCTCATTTGGTGACTTCTGTTGATGGGGAATGCACCGGCCGACTCTCCGTAGGGGCCGCCTCTTTTCGTGGCAAGGTGATAGGTACCAATGTGAGGTCTTGACACAAGTTGGTGTCCAGTCGCGGTTACAATTGTATCGAGCTTAGGGATATGATCCTTGGCTAAGATGTGAGATAAGAACTAGGAGGGGAGAGACGGGAAATTCCTTCGCTAGTATGACCTACCTAAGTTTATTTGGTATTTAATTGGTCGGTCAGAGTATAGGGATAATATTTGATATATTAATTAACCCTTGTGTTGTGGCAGTGTTTGGAAATGGCAGCTGAAAATATTCACAATGGAGTGGAATGTGACCATTGTGACACCTTTAATCACTAATCGGGTTAATGCGATTAGGTCGACGAGGAACAAATTAGAGATATCCACGTAGTGAATGAAGAACTAATTGTTGCACCCGAGCTAGTTGCAGAGGTAGCAGCTGAAAGTGAGGAAGAAGAGGAAGAAGAGGAAGAAGAGGAACCTGAGGAGAATTGGTTAGAAGAAATTTATGATCAAAACTTAGAATTACAAAATCGTGTTCGTGAGCTAGAAGAACAGGTTGAAGAACGGCAAACGGTCGTGGAACAAAGGGATACAACAATTCAAAATTGGGTTACCCGATATGTGATGCTCGAACAAAATCACGCTTTGGCAGGGTGTAAGATATTAAAGTTGGAATCTGAGAATTTAAAAATCAAAGATCAAATTAAAAGAAGAAACAAGCTGAGAGCGAAGGAGAATAGGCGATGCATGGGTAAAAGCTGCACAACGCGTTGATAGTGTAGAAAAAGACGTCCGATCCAATAAAGCCAAAATAGATGAAATGGACTTTGCTTTTTGGACAGCAATTGGGAGAACCCAACATCGAATTCGGAATTACCCTGTGCATAGCGGTCAACCCGAATTCGATATGGATCGGAGAATAATGATTCAAATAATGGATCAGGAATGTGAAGAAGCACTTAAGGGTGGAATGTACCCTATAGTAAAGTCAAACTCGGTAATTTAAGCGAGAAGCGTTTATTCGAGAAACCGAACGAAGTTATTACGGGTAAGTTAATTATAAATTAATGCGAAGTCTATACTTTATTCAATACAAGTTCTACCCACTCTTTATTTCACCTAGTTGTGTTCAACGTTTAAATTTGACTCAAAGAAGTTAAACTTTGACTTATTGGTTGAAACTTTTAGTAGGAGCCTTCGTTACCGCTTACTATTTTTAAATCTTGTTGATTCAAATAAACATTTTCACGTTACTGTCGATCTTATCTTTTTGAAAATACTTGCCTTTGATGTGATTTTTAGGAATCAATTGGTTAGCTAATCATCATGCTTTTAAGTAAGGTTGTTAGCTTTTATATTCATAACCAACTTTTATATCTGAATTCAAAGTAACCAAACCCTAAAGTTAATCAACATTATATTAAGCCATAAGAATAGAGCTCCGACCTTTCGTTGTTGACTTCCTTGTGTGAAAGCACCGCTTTATTTTTTACGTAGGCGACGTCATGACCGAAGATGGCAAGTTTATAGGTATCATTGTGAAGTGCTATCTAGGTTAAGGGATAGAAGTCACAGTTGGTATCAATGTGACGTCTATCCAAGTCTTGGATAAAAGTAATGATTTTGAATGATATTTCTATCATTAATAAATTTCTTGACGTATTCTTGAAGATTTCCTAGCCTACCCTAGGCGTGAAATCGAATTTTGTATTGACCCCATCAAAAACCCATTTCTTAAACCCTCAAATATTTCTTCAACTAAATAAGCAGGTTTACGTGGTTTATGATGAAAGTCATAATAAAAGCATTGGAATAATGAAAATCATGGGTATATGAAGTATTAGTAAGTTTTATGATGAGTTATGTTGGTTAGTACGTAAAAACATGAAAGTTTCTTAGAAATCACAAAGAGTTGAAAATCAGATTTTAGTGAAAAACGTAACATGAAATTCAATTGACCATATCTCCTATTATATTTTGAATTTTTGAATGTGGTCAAGTCCTAGAGTTAGATCTATGAGTTACCTAACTAATCCAAGTGGAATTACTGGAAAAGGTGTTGTATATTTTTGTGTGGACTGATTTTAGCAAAGGAGGCCAAAGCTGTAAATTTCAAAAATGCTACTGCCCAAAAACTTTAAGGGGCTGTTTCGGCCACTTAAATTATGAGAAAAATTCTGGCCTTTTGGGACATGAAAGTATATGGTATAAAGTACCTCCTGTCCAAAAATGAGCTCATTCTGACTTAAAATGAGCAAGTTATGACTATTTCAATATTTAGGTTTTTTCGACGAAAAACGCTATAACCGGAGTTCTATAACTCCGATGACCATGAAATTTAAACTGGAAGCTCACGTTAACATGTGTAAGGTCCTGCCAAGATTTGGGAATTTTTGGAGTTAAACTTGAGGTAGCTAATTTCTTAAGGAATTAAGTGGAAATTGATTTTTAAAAATAGTAAATAAATTTTAAAATTCCGAGAAAAATATATTTTCATTATGGGACTATATTATGCTAAATCTCAGAAAAGAAATATTTTTGGGGCTGATTTGGTATTTTCATGAAAATAGTTTAATTCTGAACATATGAGTTAAATATGTTATGTGAAGTAACAAAAGTTGAAAATAGGATTTTATGGCTAGAGAATCCTATATAGAGTATATGTATATTTTTTGATGAGGATTTGATAATTGGTGATGATATTTTATGAGTATGGCATTTTTGAATGATTAAATGCATTATATGGTAAAAGCGTAAACAATTGAGATAAATTGTTTATAAATTTAAGAAGTGATTAAAATATTATTATAATATTAATGTTATTAGATTATGAGATTATTAAGTGATTGATAACATGGGGATATTCTTGAATCCTAGATAAATTATATTATAAATGTTTAATATTTATCCTTTATCTCATTTGATTGATTCTTTATATCATTATCCTCATGTTTATATTATGTTGAAAGTCATCATCGTGGCTGTAGGTGCATAGATGGACTTGGTATGATTATGACCGAGGATTGTTCGGTATAATCATAACCAGTAATTGAAAACACAATTATCTTTGGTAGTAGTGCATGGATAATTTGTGGTCGTGATATATTAATGAATACACAATTATCTTTGGTAGTAGTGCATGGATAATTTGTGGTCGTGATACTAATGAATACACAATTATCTTTGGTAGTAGTGCATGGATAATTTGTGTCGTGATACTAATGAATACACAATTATCTTTGGTAGTAGTGCATGGATAATTTGTGGTCGTGGATATCTTAATGAATACACAATTATCTTTGGTAGTAGTACATGGATAATTTGTGGTCGTGATACTAATGAATATCCTTGGCTTTTGTAGTGCGGGGATGATTCGATGATATGGATTAATTATTGAAATTTGAGTCTCAAAGAATGAAATATTAATTCATGGATGTGGTAAAAGTCATCTTTAGTAGTAGTGCATTGATAGACTTGGTATGATTATGACCACGGATTATTCGGTATAATCATGTATCAGAATTAACAACACAAATATCCTTGGCGATGAGTGCATGGATAATTCGTGGTCGTGATACTATTAAAATTTGAGTCTCAGTATTATTGGTTTTACAGATTGTATATCTTTGGCCTGTAGTGCAAAGATGAATTGTTAATGAATATCTTTGGCTGGATTACAAAAATGAATTTAATGTTTTCAATGATAAAGGTATTCAAGGTATTCTCATCTCTTTATCATACAGTGTCGTACCCTAATTTTTTCGAGGCGAAATTCCATAAGGAGGGAGATTGTGAGACCCAGTTTTATCAATAAAGATTTAAATTTTGTCAAAATAATTTTTAATATTATGGTGTGAATTTGAGATAATATTATAGTTGTGGGTAGTATTTATAAATTTTGCAAAGTATCACAGTGGTTATATTATATTCGATTGGTGGGGAATATTCGGTTTAGCGAGGAATATTAAATGCTACTCAATCATTGGTGGACCCACAATGTAATTATTGTCGGATTGAGAAAACGACAAAAATATTTTATTGAAATAACGGCGGAAGTTTTACTGTGGTTCTTGTTGAACTACTCGGTAGTAAAAGAAATACGATGTCGTGTGGTTGCATAATGTAGCACCGGTATTGATTATTGATGCTTATGTGAGAAGTCACTCAGTTTGATTCCATTATTGTCGATTAATAATATGAATTATTATAAGCGATAATGACGTTTTGTTTTATTCAGTATTATTAACGTAATAAAATGCGAAACATCTTTTATATAAAATAGAATACTTTATTAAAGTTATTACATAAAAAGAATATATTATATTTATTATTATGCATAGTGTTGCACATGTGTTTTGCGTAGTATTGCATAGTGTTTGCATAGTAAAATGTTTTTATATAAATAGAATATATTATATTTTATTTAAAAGATTTTTCTTTAAATATGGACCGTCGATTAAAGTAAATCAATACAGACCGTTCATGGATTAATTCTTATGCATTCCATTTTCCTATAAATAGAAGCTCATTCCTTCATTATTTTCTTACGAATTCATTGAAACTCTGAGAGAAAATTATAGAGGAAAGCTATAGAGAAAAATCTATAGAGAGAAAGAAGAAGAGTATTCGGTACTTCACTACTTTGATATCCAAAGTGTCTTTTACGGTAAGGGATATTATTTGTTGTACCCGTAAGGGGTGTTATTCTTTCTTCTTGAAGAGAACTTACATTATTCCATTCATTATTATTACATTGGAATAACTTTTGTAAAAGTGGCATACCCTATACATAACCCAGATATCGGCATACCCCTATACTTGGTGAAATCCTTATGTTATTCCATTGCTTATTATTACATTGGAATAACTTTTGTATCTGCTTTTACCCTATACTTGGTGACATTCTTCTATTATTACATTTGGAACATCCTGTGCATGTGTGTTTACACCGACTGGTTCCGCTTTTATTATTACTCGTTGGAACATCCTCATCATGTGTTTTACAATCGGACTGGTTCCGCCTCTTTATCATTCTGTTGGAATATCCTATCATGTGTTTTTTACCGGATCCGGTTCCATCTTTATTATTACATTGGAACATCCTGTTAAGTGAATTTCACGACACAGTTCCGTTATTATTATTACTCGTTGGAATAACTTTTATCATCTGAAATACCGCATGCATGGTGATTTCTTTTGTTATTCCATTCTTTATTATACCCAAGTTGGTTAAAACTTTGACTTCTATACTCCATGAAATTAGTAGAATATCCTTGATATTTGCGTTTCATCCAATATCTTTTCATGGAAATATTCTTCCGATCATTCTTGAATTTTACTCTCTGAAACAAGATCATGTTGACAATTTGGGCGTTAATAATTCATGGATTAAATAATTCTTGAACTTGTTTTATTGAATTATTATGTCATTGTCATCATCCTCATGTTATATTATGTTATCTTTGGCTTACGTGCATAGATGAACTTAGTATGATTATGACCGGGATCATTCGGTATAATCATGACTTGATATAAATGATGTGACAAAAGTCCTCGGTGGCTTGTGTAATGCGTTGATGGATAGTTGTTGGTATGATTATGACCGGGGTGATTCGGTATAGTCATGACCATTGATAATTTGATGAAAATCCTTGGCCAGTGAGTACGAGGATGATTAGATGTGGTGGTTTATTTATTAAAATTTGAGTCTCAAATGATAAAAATTGATGAAAACCTTTTAAAACCTAAAAGATAGTAGACTTTATTCTCTACTTGACTCTTTTAATGGATTGCTAATTCACTGCAGCTTAAACCGGTTGTCTATTGTATTTTATCGGTTTAACACTCATTTGAAGGCTAATGATAATTTATTCGCATTATCTTAGTCATAATATTTCTTCTTGGGCTAGTTGAGCTCACCTTTCTTTCACTGTTCTCTCTTGAAATGAGAACATAGTTTGGGACGAGTCGGGAACGAAGTAATGGTCCGGAGGATAGCATTAGTAGTCCTCACTATTCGCGTGAAATAGTGTGATAATAGTTGTAATGAGGACTCCTTTTGAGTTTGTATAATATCTAGTAGACAATATTTGTATTCAAACTCACGCTTTATGTCGTATTATACCACAGCAGCTTATATTAGTAAGTTGTATTTGAATTTATGTACCATGTAAATGGCGACCCAAAATGGGTGACGTATACCTAATTTTAGGGGCGTCACAACCAGCATACGATAGATCGCATGACGAGTTATTCCAACGTAATAATAAATAACGGAACCAAGTCAAAGAAAATTAAGCACCGGCGAGGTATTCCACCGAAATAATAAAGAATAGAATAACAACAGAATCACCATGTATGCGATAGATCGCACGTAAAGGTTATTCCAATGTAATAATAATTAATGGAACCGTGTCGAAGCGTAATACGCACCGCCGACGTGATATTCCAATGTAATAATAAATAATTTAAACCGGTCATGCGTAAACGCATGCATGACGGGATGTTCCAATGAATAATAAAAATAGAATAACAAAAGAATTTCACCATGTATGCGGTACTTCATGTAGACGGAGTTATTCCAATATAATGATAAAGAATGGAATAACGTAAGAATTTCACCAAGTATAGGGTGATCACAGATATAAAGTTATTCCAATGAATAAAAAAAATGGAATAATAGAAGTTCTCTTCATGAATACGAAAGAAATAATACCCTTACCTTAGAATAACTGGATATAGGAGTAGTGAAGTAGCAGAATACTTTTTTTTCTCTCTATAGTTTCTCTCTCTAGAGTTTCAGTGAATTTGTAAGAAATAATGAAGGAATGAGCTTTTATTTATAGGAGAATGGACCTGAATAATAACTAATTCTGAAACGATCCAGTTGATTTACTTTTAAACAGACGATCCAGTTGGTTTACTATAAAATATTCTAATAAAACAAAATTTTTTAAATAAAATATAATATATTATATTTATAATCTAATAAAACGAATAACTTTATAAAAGTATTCATTTTTATATAAAAAGATTTTACTATGCAAAACACTATCTTGAGATACTTATGTAAACACTATGCATAATAAAATATAATATATTCTATTTATAGTCTAATAAAACGAATAACTTTATAAAATTATTCTATTTTATATAAAAAGATTTTACTATGCAAAACACTATGCATAATAGAATATAATATATTCTATTTATAGTCTAATAAAATGAATAACTTTATAAAAATATTCTGTTTTATATAAAAAGCTTTTCTGTTTTTATTACATTAATAACACTAATAAAACAAAACTTCATCATCATTATTATAATTCACACTATTAATCGACCAAGTCGTTCCCAGGAAAGAGGGGGCTTTTCGATAAGGATTTCTCCCTATTGGCGCGCAATTAGGTGATCAAACCTCTCCTTGGAAGAACTTCTAGACATCGTTAATATTGCAAATAATAATATTAATAACTTTGTCGTCTCAATTATTGATTTAATAATATATAAAATATCGACAATAATTGAATCAATTAACGTGAAATACTATGCAACAATTACTGAAGCAATAATTGAACAATACTGAGTGACTTTTCATGTAAGCATCAATGATTGTGCCGACGTACGACAATAATTTTTGTCATTTTCTCAATCCGATAATAATTTCGTTGTGGGGTCCACCAATGATTGTCTTAGATTTCATTTAATATTCCCCTCTAAAACGAATATTCTCAATTAATCAAATATTATATAACAACTTGCGTACTTTGCAAAATTTATAACTAATTACCCAAAACTATAACATTATATCAAATTCATTCCATAATATTCAAAAAATGATAATTATAGAAAATTCATCTTTATTCATAAAAGTTGGGGTCTTACAATCTCCCATTCTTATGAAATTTCGCCCTCAAAATTAGGGTACGTACCTGGTATATCGAAGAGGTAAGGATACCTTGATTTTATTTCATATTCTAACTCTCAGATCATTTCCTCAACATCGTGGTTCCTCCATAAAACTTTGACTTAAGGTATAACCTTGGGGCGTAGAATATGTTCCTTCTTATCCAAGATTTGAACAGGTACCTCTTTGACTTGTGGTATGACCTTTGTGCGTAGGACATGCTCCTTCCTATCCAAGATCTTGACAAGTACCTCTTCATATGTTAAATCTTCCGCTATTTCATCCGGTTCTAACTCAATAATATGGTTCGGGTCTTTCACATATTTACGTAACATGGATATATGAAAAACATTATGAACACGAGACATACTTGGCGGTAAAGCGAGTCTATAGGCTACAGTCCCTACTCGATTGAGGATTAAAAATGGGCCAATGAATCGAGGATTGGGCTTTCCTCTCTTTTCAAATCTCGTAACTCCTTTCCACGGAGCAACACGTAACAACACATGATCTCCAATATCGAATTTCACGTCCTTTCGATGAAGATCAACATAACTCTTTTGTCAATCTTGTGAGATTTTTATATGTTGTCAGATCGTTTGAATCTTTTCCGTAGTCATACGTACCAACTCCGGTCCCAACAACGTTGCTTCACCCACCTCATCCCAGCATACTAGAGAACGACACTTTCTTTCATACAAAGCCTCGAATGGAGCCATGTCAATACTTGTTTGATAACTGTTGTTGTAAGAAAACTCCACCAATGGTAAGAACTTGTCCTAACTTCCCTTGAAGTCAAGGACACAGAGTCTTAATAAATCTTCAAGCATACCATGCAGTCTTACAATCTCGTTTATGTACATATGAGCAAGACGTTCAAGTGTATAAGTTTCTCGTATTGGTAAGAAATGAGCAGACTTGGTCAATCTATCAACAATGACCCACATTGCATTTATGCCTTGAAAAACCTTGGGAAGACCAGTAACGAAATCCATGGTAATGTGCTCCCACTTCCATTCTAGAATTTCAAGTGGTTGCGATGGACCTTTTGGTACTTGATGCTCTGCCTTGACTCGTTGACAAGTTAAACACCTTGAGATAAACAAATAAGTATCTCTCTTCATATTGCCCCACCAAAATGTATGTCGAAGATCATGATACATTTTGGTACTCCCAGAATGGATTGCAAACGGTGTGTTGTGCGCCTCCATCATGATTTTATACTTTAACTTAGGATCGTTAGGAACACAAAGTCTGGAGTTGACTCGAAGTATTCCTTCTTCATCGATTCTTGCTTCCAGCATAGCACCTTCTTGTACTTTCTTCCTCATATGCATCAGCTCCAGATCTGTAGCTTAAGCAGCTTTAACTTTATCAATTAAAGTCGGTTCTACTCGTATATTCACCATCATCATGTGGGTCCCTGGAGTCTTTATCTCTATCTCCATCCTTTGCAAGTCATGCAAAATGGGCCTCTGCATTGACAATATCGCACTCATACCCGCATATGATCTTCTACTCAATGCGTCAGCTACCACGTTTGTTTTTCTAGGATGGTATTGGATGGTATGATCATAATCTTTCAACAGTTCAAGTCAACTTCGCTATCGCATGTTGAGTTCCTTTTGAGTGAAGAAATATTTGAGGCTTTTATTATCCGTAAAGATCTCCACTTTCTCCCCATACAAGTAATGCCTCCAAATCTTTAGTGCAAAAACAACAGCTGCCAACTCTAGATCATGAGTAAGATAATTCCTCTCATATTCTTTGAGTTGTCGAGAGGCATAGGCTATGACTTTCCCATATTGCATGAGAACACATCTTAACCCTTTGCCTGAAGCATCACTGTAGATGACAAATCCCTCCGAGCCAAATGATATTGTCAAAACGGGTGCTGAAATGAGTCTTCTCTTGAGTTCTTGAAAACTCTTCTCACATTCCTCGTTCTAACCGAATTTTGAATCTTTCCGAGTCAGCTGAGTTAAGGGAGTAGCGATTCGAGAAAACCCTTCTACGAATCTCCAATAATAACCAATTAAAGCCGAGAAAGCTACGATTTCTATCATCGATTTAGGTTGCTCCCGACTTTGAATAGCTTCAATCTTTCTTTGGGTCAATGATATTCTATGACTTGATACCACGTACCCAAGGAATGCTACTTCCTCAAGCCAGAACTCGCATTTCTTCAACTTGGCATAAAGATTATATTCACAAAGCTTTTGAAGTATCAACCTTAAGTGTTGCTCATGATCTTCACGGCTTTTGGAATAAATAAGGATGTCATCAATAAAGACGACCACAAAGTGATCCAAATATTCCTTGAATACTCGGTTCATCATATCCATGAAGGCAGCAGGAGCATTAGTCAATCCAAAAGACATGACTAGGAATTCATAATGCCCGTACCGAGTTCTGAAAGTCGTCTTTGGAATGTCATCGGTTCTAATCTTCAATTGGTGATATCCGGAACGAAGGTCAATCTTTGAAAAGAATTTGGCGTCTTGCAACTGGTCAAACAGGTCATCAATACGTGGCAATGGGTACCTATTTTTGATGGTGACATGATTCAACTCCCGATAATCAATACAAAGTTGCATACTCCCGTATTTCTTTTTCACGAAAAGAACAGGTGCACCCCAAGGAGACGTACTAGGACGAATGAAACCGATGTCTAACAATTCCTACAGTTGGGTCTTTAACTCCTGAAGTTCAATAGGAGTCATTCGATATGGGGCTTTGGAAATAGGTTTTGTACCAGATTTAAGGTCGATACAAAATTCAATTTCACGCTCTGGGGGTAGGCCAGGAAGTTCTTCAGGGAATACGTCAGAAAATTAATTAACAATAGAAATATCATTCAAAACTGACGTATTTTTGTTTAGATCCGTTACATGAGCTAAGAAAGCTTGACATCCATTTTTCAATAAACGAATAGCTTTATGGCTTGAGATGACAGTGATTGATTTTAATGGTTTGGTTGCTTGAATTCGCATAATAGGTTGATTAGGAATATGAAAGCTAACAACTTTACGAAAATAATCAATTTTTGTATGATGAGTAGTTAACCAATCAATCCCTAGAATTACGTCAATTGCAAGTATTTTCAATGAAATAAGGTCGACAAGTAATGTGAGGGTACCGATTTGAACTAAACAAGACTTATAAACAGTGGATGTAATGAAGGTTTCTCCCAACGGAGTTTCAACAGATAAGTCAAAGTCTAATTTCTCCGGAGTCAAATTTAAACGTTGAGCGCAAGTAGGAGAAATAAAAGAATGGGTAGAACCGATATCAAATAAGGTATATACTTCACTAGAATTTATGATAAGCTTACCCGTGATGACCTCGTTCGGGTTCCTTACTATCTGGGAGGTCACGACAAACGCTCTCCCTTGAACAACCGATTTTGTCTTCGTGCAGACTACCTTTTTCTTTGCCTCCATCCCAAATTGGACTTGTCTTCGGTGCACAACAAAATCGGGCCAGATGTCCTTCTCTTCCACAATTATAACATGCTTTGGAGGGCATCGCACAGTTTGGACTGATGTGTCCCTCCCCTCCACATTTGAAGCATATGATAGGTTGTCGTTCTCCTTCCTTAACGACAGGTGATGATTGTAAGACCCCAACTTATTATTAATGAAATTTAATTTTCTCTATTTATTATTTTGAAATAGTAAGGGTTGATGTGATTGATGTGGATAGTTAGGGGTAAAATACGCAAATATTTCAAAATATGCAAGTGGTTATAAAATATTCATTGTTGTCGGGGAATATTCGTTTGGTCGTGGAATATTCGTACTGTCGGGGAATATTCGTACGATGGCGCAGCCATGTGTGGGCCCCATAACGGAAAGCGATTGGATGAAGAAAACGACAAATATAAGTTGGTTAAAAATAACGGCGTAGTTGTTATTCAAGTATTATCTTTGTTAAAATACTCGGGTTAAAACACAAGAAGATTACCAGGTATTGCACCAATTATTGATTCTTACGTGAAGGCACTTTTACTCAATAATGGTCACGATAATTACTGCTCAAGATTTTATTGAGTTAATAATTGCTTTGCGTTGATATTTTATATTCTTTGTTGTTTGATAATTGTCATTACACAATATTTTTCATTATCGAAGCAATAATTCATATTATCTCGAATAATATTATTAGATAACATTATTGGCAATGTCTAGAAAGTTCTCATCTAAGGAGAGGTTTGGTCACCTAATTGCGGCCAAGAAGGAGAAATTCTTATTGAAAGCCCCTCTTCCTGTGAACCGCACGGTTGTCAATATTGTGATTCTGTAATATTATTTGTGAATAATTAATTATTGATTCATATGATGAGGAAAATATTGATTTTATGTGGATATAGATGGAGAAAAATTTTAATGTGACAATTGTTGAAAATTGAAATTTTATCTTTTTCTGATAAGATAATGTATTATTATATTTTAATAATATAATAATGGTGATATTTTTAAAACGAATGTGGGATATATGAGTATACGAGGAGGAAGAGTATTTTTGTTGCAATAAATGTTTAAAACATGTTAAACATGTCGGTGGACCCCATTTATTGACTGAAATTTGATTATAACCTGAAAAATCGCCCGTTTGTGGATTTCGGTCAATTTCTGTTTGGAATTCGGAAAAACTTTCTTCTGTAAAGTTGTAGAGAATTGAATTTCCTATAAAAACTCGTGAGATTCGAATTTTCTGATAAAAGGGCTATTTATTGTGAATTATTGAAGTTCCGAAGTTCCGAAATAATTGATTTTTGGAAGTTTTAATTATTATTTTAAAGAAAAACGTTTTTTTGCATTTAAGTGGGCTAACATGTGATATTAATTGCTGAAATCAGATCTTCAAAGATGGGCTAAGGAAATTTATAATATATATTAATATTTTATTAAATTTTCATTTTGTGTTCTAAGCATTTTCCTATAAATAGGGTGCTTAGGTTAAATTGAAAATCACACCGTAAACTCAAGTTTTCTCTCTATATAATCGAGCGTATTCTTGTGAGTATTTTGAGTATACTTTGAGTATTGTTAGACGATCTGAAGTTCCTTCAAAGACTATATCCTGTGTTTAAATTAGAAATCTTGATCTTTCGAGGTAAGGGATATTTTTTTTTTTCGTAATGATATTATTTCTTCAATATCATTATGTTGAAATATTGATCTGAAGTTTTATCAAATTTGGAACTTTTGGTGTCTGAGTTACTATTCACGATATCTGACTATTCATTCACGATATCTATACACTATTCACGAATACTGCCACTATTCATCGAAAATGAAAAAAAAAAAAAAATTCGTCCAAAATATCTATTCGGATACTAGCTTTGATTGTATCCATGTTTTGATCATTCTTGAATTTTACACCACTCGCGATTATTTTTGAGGTATTTTGGGCGTGAATAAAACAAAAGTACGAATCCTTAATCCTTAATCCTTGTCATTTTGTTTCACCGGATTCGCTTTTTTAAAATATTTTTTCATCATCTTCGATCTTAAATGATGATAATATGGAATATCTTTGGCACAGAGTAGTGCAAAGATGAACAGTGTTTAGATGAACATGATCAATCGATGAATATCTTTGGCTCAGTAGTGCAAAGATGAATATGTGATTCCGGATATATATTGATTGATGTTACGGGGATAAAAGATAGACGATGAACTTTTAAATTCATACATGGAAGATAGTAGTTTGCATTCTCTACTTAACTCTTCTAATGAATTATTATTTCATTGCGAATATTGATTTAAAATTTGTTGTCTATTGTATTCTATTAGATTTTTCCCTCGTTGAAGACTAACGGTAATTTGTTGTATATTATCTTAGTCATAATATTCTTTATCGGAGCTAGTTGAGCTCACCCTTTTCCTTTTGTTCCATTTTTCTCGGGAGGCAAGAATATAATGAGTACGAGTCTGGGGTATGGAATGAAGGTTCTAGAGAGAGTTGTTTAGTAGTCCTCACCATTTTGTAAAATAATGTATCAATAAATGTGATGAGGATTTATTTGAGTATAGATATTGTCAGAAGATAATATTTGTATTTAAACTCACGCTTTCTTCGTTGTAATAATAAAGTTGTAGTTGTTTCGCATGCATGTATTGACAACTCGAATGGGTGATGTATACCTATTTTGGGGGCGTCACAATGATGCTGACATCTTTCCATCATTGTTGAATCTTCTTTTCTTGAAATGTCCATTCTTATTATTTTGGCCATGATTACCACCGAAGTGGTTACCATTTCGCATGTTGATTCCTCCACGCTTATCACCGCTTCATGATCGTATTATCACCGGTATTATCATTTTGCCGTCTGCTTCTTTTTGGTTGGGTTGACTCATTATCGCGCTCCAATAACTGAGCCCTATTAACAACATCTGAATACAAACACAGTTTATGAGAGATAAGATATTGACGTATCTCTGGTTTCAAACCTCTTAGAAATATTCGCGTCATTCTCTCCTCATTATCAACCAAATGGGACGCAAATCGGGATAACTCGGCAAACTTGGCTTCGCACTGTGACATGGTCATGTTGTTTTGTTCCAGATTAATGAACTCTACCTCTTTCATGTGATGAATACTTTAGGGAAAGTACTTGTCGTTGAACAGTTCTTGGAACTTCTCCCAAGACATCTTCAAGTGGTGGTAGTTGAGTACGCTTTCTGATTCCCACCAATGAATCTCCTCGCTTCTTAACATGAAAGTGGCAAAGGAAACCTTTTGCTCCTTGGAACAACCCAAGACATCAAATATCTTGTTGATCTACTTTATCCACGTCTCCGCCTTAAGTGGTTTTGGCTCTCCAAAAAACTCCGGTGGTCCCAGCTCCTTGAACTGTTTGGCGGTGACCGTCCGAGAGTTGCCAGTGTTTCCACCTGTATTTTGTACAGGAGCCGCTCTCGCCTAATGTTGCATGAATTGCATGAAGCCTGGGAAAATTCCATCGTTCATCATTTGGTCAGTGTTGTTGTTTGCATTAGGATTATCGCCTTCCTGATGCACATTATCCTGATTATTGATCTGTGGAGACTCAACAGTCTCATGTGCTCCATTGATGTTCACAACATTCTCGGATGCCATTTTCAAATACTACCACAAAACAAGGGTTAATTAACATATCACATATTATCCCTATACTCTGACCGACCAATTAAATACCAAATAAACTTAGGTAGGTCATACTAGCGAAGGAATTTCCCGTCTCTTCCCTCCTAGTTCTTGTCTCACATCTTAGCCAGGGATCATATCCCTAAGCTTTGATACCAACTGTGACGCCCCAAAAATAGGAATACATCATCTATCTTGAGTTGCCAAATACATGGTACAAAATTCAAATACAACTTAATTATACAACAGTCGTATAAAATACGACAAAACATATGATGTGAGTTTTGATACAAATATTGTCATCTAGACAATATTCACACTCAATTGAGTCCTCATTACATTTATTATCACACTATTTAACAGAATAGTGAGGACTACTAATGCTATTATCTCGACCGTCACTCCGCTTCCCGACTAGTCCCTCGCTACGCTTCTCATTTCAAAGAGAACAATGAAAGTAAAAGGGTGAGCTCAACTAGCCAAGAAGAAATATTATGACTAAGATAATACGTAATAAATTATCGTTAGCCTTCAACAAAGGTGTTAAACCGATACAATATAACAAACATCAAGTTTAAGCTGCAGTAACAAGTAATCCATTAAAAGAGTCAAGTAAAGAATAAAATCTACTATCTTTTATGATTTAAAAGATTTTTCATCACTTTTATCATTGGGACTCAAATTTAATAAATAATCCACATCATCCCCGCACTTTTCTGACCAAGGATATTCATTAGTATCATAACCACAAATTATTCATGCACTACGGGCCAGGATATTCGTGTATTCATCAATGGTCATGATCATGCCAACAACTCGTCCATCAATGCACTACGGGCTAATGAGGACTTTTACCACATCATTTGTAACATTACTACGGCCATGATTATACCGATTAATACCGGTCATAATCATACCAAGTCCATCTATGCACTCACAGGCCACGAGATGACTTTCAACATAATATAAATATGAGGATGATGACAATGATATAAGAATTCGATAAAACAAGTTCAAGAATTAATTTATCCAGAAACTAATAACGTCCAAATTGTCAACATGATACTTCTTTTCAGAGAGTAAAATTCAAGAATGCTCGTAAGAATATTTCCATGAAAAGATCTTTGGATGAAGCGCAAGTATCGTGGATATTCTACTAATTTCATGGAGTATAGAAGTCAAAACTTTAACCAACCGAGTATAATAAAGAATGGAATAACAAAAAAAATAACCGTGCATACGATAGACCGTGCAGACGGTTTATTCCAATGTAATAATAAATAACGAAACCAAGTCAAAGTAAATTAAGCCGGCGTAGTATTCCACCAAAATAATAAAGAATGGAATAACAATGTAAATCATCATGCATGTGATAGACTATCAGACATGTGTTATTCCAATGTAATAATAATTAATGGAACTAGGTCAGCGTAATACGCGCAAGCGGTGATATTCCAACAGAATAATAAATAACGGAACCAAGTCATGCGTAAACGCACAGACGGGATGTTTCAACATAATGATAAAGAATGGAATAACAGAAGAATTTCACCAAGTATAGGGTAGATCACAGATATCGCTTTATTCCAATGTAATAAAAAAATGGAGTAACAGAAGTTCTCTTCATGAATACGAAAGAAATAATACCCTTACCTTAGAACAACTAGATATAGGAGTAGTGAAGAAATAATACCCTTACCTTAGAAAAACTGGATATAGGAGTAGTGAAGTAGCAGAATACTTTTTTCTTTCTCTCTATAGTTTCTCTCTCTAGTTTCAAAGAATTAAATAAGAAATAATGAAGGAATGAGCTTATTTATAGTAGAATGGACCTGAATAAGTAACTAATTCCTAAACCGTCCAGATTGATTTACTTTTAAACTGACGGTCCAGATTGGTTTACTATAAAATATTCTAATAAAACAAAATCTTTTAAATAAAATATAATATATTCTATTTATAATCTAATAAAACGAATAACTTTATAAAAGTATTACATTTTATATAAAAAAGATTTTACTATGCAAAACACTATCGCGCACCTATATCAAATGACTATATATAATAATAAAATATAATATATTCTATTTATAGTCTAATAAAACGAATAACTTTATAAAAGTATTACTGCTTTTATATAAAAAGATTTTACTATGCAAAACACTATGCATATATAGAATATAATATATTTTATTTATAGTCTAATAAAACGAATAACTTTATAAAAGTATTATGTTTTATATAAAAAGCTTTTTTGTTTTATTACATTAATAATACTAATAAAACAAAACTTCATCATCATTATTATAATTCACACTATTAATCGACCAGGTCGTTCCCAGGAAAGAAGGAGCTTTCCAATAAGGATTTCTCCCTATTGACGCGCAATTAGGTGGCCAAACTTCTCTTTAGCAGAACTTCTAGACATCGTTAATATTGCAAATAATAATATTAATAACTTTGTCGTCTCAATTATTAATTTAATAATATATAAAATATCGATAATAATTGAATCAATTAACGTGAGATACTATGCAACAATTACTGAAGCAATAATTGAACAAAACTGAGTGACTTCTCACGTAAGCATCAATAATTAATACCGTGTGCTACTATGCAACCACGCCAGTATTCTCGCATTTCTTTAACATCGGGTCGTTTCAACAATTAACGATAAAACTTCCGCAGTTATTTTCATAAAATATTTTTGTCATTTTCTCAATCCGAAATAATAATTACATTGTGGGGTCCACCAATGATTGTTGTCTTGTCGTCTTTAATATTCTCTCGTTAAAACGAATATTCCCGCACCAATCGAATATTATATAACAACTTGCGTGACTTTGCAAAATTTATAATTATTACCCACAACTATAACATTATATCAAATTCATTCCATAATATTCAAAAAATGATAATTATAGAAAATTCAACTTTATTCATAAAAGTTGGGGTCTTATAATAACATATTATGCGAGATGATCTTTGTGTGACAATAATTGAATCAATAATATGAGAGATATAATGCAAAGAATTATCAGAGTAATAATTCAGTATAACTGAGTGACTTCTCACGTAAGCATCAATAATCAATACCGTGTGCTACTATGCAACCACGCGTATTAATGTACTTATACTACCGGGTAGTTCAACAGTTTAACGGTAAAACTTCCGCCGTTATTTTTATAAAAAGATAATTCTGTCGTTTTCTAACTACGACATATACTTAATTAGGGGTCCACTAATGATTGTCTTGTCGTATCGAATATTCTCTCATTAAAACGAATATTTCCCGACCAATCGAATATTATATAACCACTTGCTTACTTTGCAAAATTTGTAAATATTACCCACAACTATAACATTATATTATATCCACACCATAATATTCAAAAATATATTTTGAGAGAAATTAATCTTTATTCATAAAATCTGGAATCTCACAATCTCCCCTCCTTATGAAATTTTGCCCTCAAAATTTATGTACGTACCTGGTATGCCGAAGAGGAGAGGATACCTTGAATACCTTTATCGTCGAAAACATTACACGTTGCATACGTGCATGTCCAATGTCCTTCGATTACCTCTGAATGCACATCAGTCCCTAAAATAGCCATTTTAGGCCTTGATACCGTCCTCAAATCTCAAAATATAAAGAATAAAAGTTTTAGGTCTACTCGTTATCTTTCTGAATCATCCTGAATAACCTCAATCAGAATTTGTATGAAAAAATTATGCCCAATTTACTAAAGGACGTCCGGACATATTTTGGCTTAACACTTGACCAGCACCTAGGCGCCAAAATTTGGCCTTGGGCAAGCGCCTAGGCGCCCAAGAACAGATTCTAAGCGCCGAGCCTAGTGCCTAGGTGCTCGACCTTTGGCTCTTAACTCCAATTTTCCAGATTTTGCAACTTTTGACACACATACTTCAAATCTTTATAACTTCTTCATCCGTTATCGGAATTAGTCCGTTTTCGAGGCTATGGAAAGCTTGTAACATGCTCTATAAAATCCCCATGATTTTATAATTTTTTAGATTCATTAATTATTCTGAAATTTGGCTCCAAAGTCCCCCAAGACTAAGTTTTTACTAACAACGATACGTGAAAAATATTATGAACACGCGACATACTTGGCAGTAAAACGAGTCTATAGGTCACAGGTCCTACTCAATCGAGGATTTCAAATGTGCCAATTAAATCGAGGGTTGAGATAACGCCTTCTTGAACCTTCTTCTTCACATTCATCAGGTTCAGGTGTGTAGCTTGAGCGACATTAACATTATCGATTAAAGTCGATTCTACTCGTATATTCGTTATCTTTATGTGGGTTCCTAGAGTCTTTAACTCTATCTTCAACATTTGTAAGTTATACGAAATGGGTTTTTGTGTTAACAACATCACACTCGTAAACACATACGATCTTTTACTCAACGCGTCAGCTACCACGTTCTCTCTTCCACAATGATATTGAATGGTATGATCGTAATCTTCAACAGCTCGAGCCAACGTCTTTGGCGCATGTTACGTTCATTTTAGTTGAAGAAATATTTGAGGGTTTTAGAAATGGGTTTTGTACTGGGGTCAATACAAAATTCGATTTCACGCTCTAGGGTTAGGCTAAGAAGTCTTAAAGAATATGCCAGGAAATTTATTAACAATAGAAATATCATTCAAAATTGTGACCCTCATACAAGACTTGGATAACACGTCACATTGATACCTATCAACTTGTCATCGTCATTCACACCGTCGCCTATGGAAAGTCTGGCTTCGGTGCATCCCAAGACTTGGAAGTCACCAGCGAAAGGCTCGGAGCTCTTTACTTATGGCTTGATATAACAGTGATTAACTTTAGTGGTTTGGTTGCTGAATTTGCATAACAGGTTGGTTAGGAATATGAAAGCTAACAACCTTACGAAAATAATCAATTTTGGCAATGATGAGTAGTTAACCAATCGATTCCTAAAATCACATCAAAGCCAAGTATTTTCAAAGAGATAAGATCGACAGGTAACGTGAAAGTGTCGATTTGAATCAACAAGATTTATAAAAAGTGGAGGTAACGAAGGTTTCTACTAACGAAGTTTCAACCAATAAGTCAAAGTCTAACTTCTCTGGGGTCAAATTTAAACATGGAGCGCAAGCAAGAGAGATAAAATAATGGGTAGAACCGGTATCTAATAAGGTATAGACTTCATAAGAATTTATAATTAACTAACCCGTGATAACCTCATTTGGGTTCCTCACTTATTGGGAAGTCATGACAACCGCTCTCCCTTGAAATACCCGGCTTTGACTTGTCTGGGGTAGCATTTGGTGTCATCACTACCGTTGAAATTGACTTTTCTATAAGGCATATTCCACCCTCAACTGCTTCATCGTACTCCTGTTTCATGATCTGAATCATTAATCTTCTATCCATATCAAATTGGGGTTGACAGCCATGTACCGGGTAATTCAAAACTCGTTGTTGGATTCTCTCAATTGCTGTCCAAAAAGAGAAATACATATCATCTATTTTAGCCTTCCTAGATCGGACATCTCTTTCCACAATATCAACGCGTCGTGCGGCTTTTACCCATGCATCACTCATTTTCACTCGTTCAGTTGTTTCTTCTTTCAACTCAGATTCCAGCTTTATCATCTTATACTCTGCCAAAGAGTGCTTCTGTTCAAGCATAACATATCGGGTAACACAAGCTTGAATTGTTGCATCCTTTTATTCCACGACCGTCTGCCATTCTTCAGCCTGCTCTTCTAACTCATGAACACGATTTTGCAATTCTAAATTTCGATCATAAAATTCTTCTAATAAATTCTCCTCAGGTTCCTCTTCTTCCTCACTCTCAAATTTCTACCTCTGCGACTATCTCTAAAAATGCAACTATCAATTCTTCACTCACCACATGGATATCTCTAATTCCTTCTTCACTTTGATCACATTATTCTGGTTGGTGATTAGAGGTGTCTCCACGATCTCATTCCCTCCATTGTTAGCATTTTCAGCTGCCATTTTCCAATACTGCCACAAAATAAGAGTTAATTAACATATCACATATTATTCCTATACTCTGACCGGCCAATTAAATACCAAATAAACTTAGGTAGGTCATACTAGCGAAGGAATTCCCCGTCTCTCCCCTCCTAGTTCTTGTCTCACATCTCAGCCAGGGATCATATCCCTAAGCTTTGATACCAACTGTGACGCCCCCAAAACAGGTATACATCACTCATCTTGAGTCGTCACATACATGGTACAAAATTCAAATACAACTTAATTATACAACAGTCGTGTAAAATACGACAAAACATAATCTAAGAGTTTTAATAAGAATATTGTCATCTAGATAATATCCACACTCAATGGAGTCCTCATTACATTTATTGTCACACGATTTAACAAAATAGTGAGGACTACTAATGCTATCATCTGGACCGTCACTCCGTTCCCCAACTAGTCCCGGCTACGTTCTCATTTCCTGAAGAGAACAGTGAAAGAAAGGGTGAGCTCAACTAGCCCAGTAAGAAATATTATGACTAAGATAATGCAGAATAAATTATCATTAGCCTTCAATAATGTTAAACTGATAGAATATAATAGACAACAAGTTTAACTGTAGCGGAATAAACAATCCATTAGAAGAGTCAAGCAAAGTATAAAATCTACTATCTTCTAATATTTAAAAAGTTTTTCATCAACTTTATCGCTGAGACTCAGCTTAATAAATAAAATCGAATCATCCATGCATCACGGCCAAGGATATTCATGTAATCATCAATGGTCATGACTATACCGAATAATCCCTGGTCATAATCACACCAATAACTGTACATCAATGAACTACAGGCCAATGAGAACTTTTACCACATCATTCGTCACATTACGGTCATGATTATACCGAATAATCCCTGGTCATAATCATACCAAGTCCATCTATGCACGTAAGCCAAAGATGACTTTCATCACAATATAAACATGAGGATGATGACAATGACATAATAATTCAATAAAACAAGTTCAAGGATAAATTTTAAAGATTTATAATTTTAATTTATCCAGAAATTAATAACGTCCAAATTATCAACATGATACTTCTTTGTGGAGTAAAATTCAAGAATGCTCAGAAGAATATTTTCATGAAAAGATACTGGATGAAGCGCAAATATCAAGGATATTCCACTAATTTCATGGAGTATAGAAGCCAAAACTTTAACCAACTGAGTATAATAGAATATATGAAACTGCAAATGGATTTTCGCCCGCCATGCGGTAATCCACGTAAACATATCATTTCCACAATTTAATAAGGAATGAATTCGAAGGATCATTCACCACGCATGCGGTAATCCGCGATAGACAAAAGTTATTCAATGTAATAATAAAGAATGGAATAATGAAAGAATTCACCGAGCATGCGATAGATCGCATGCATGAGTTATTCCCAATGTAATAATAAAGAATGGAACCAAGTCATGCGTAATCCGCGCATGGCGAGATATTCCATCGTAATAATAAAGAAAAAAACCGAGTTATCGTAATCCGCACGCATGTGATGTTCCAACAGAATAATAAAGAATGGAACCAGTCAACGCGTAATCCGCATGCAGACGTGATGTTCCAACAGAATAATAAAGAATGGAATAACAACAGAATTCACCGAGTGCATGCGATAGGCCAATGCATGCATGTTATTCCAATGAAATAATAAAGAATGGAATAACGTAAGAATTTCGGCGTGTATGAAGTACTTCAGCGTGACGCAGTTATTTCAACATAATAATAAAGAATGGAATAACAACTCTTACGAGTATTGAAAGAAAATAACTCTCTTCATGAATACGAAAAAGAATAATACCCTTACCTTAGAAAGAAAAGCTGGATATTGGAATAGTGAGGTAATGAGACTTCTCTTCTTTCTCTCTATAATTTCTCTCTATAATAATTGCTCTATTTAGTGAATTGGTGAGAAATGAAGGAAGAATGAGTTTTATTTATAGAAAAATATAGTTTCGATAATTGCACGCGCTTGGGGGCTCAAAATATTACAAGATAATACATTTCTCTTTTCTTTATTTTTAATTTAGTCCTGCAAGTATTATCAAACTTGCACCACCTCCCCTAATAGTAAATAATGTGAACCAATAGTTCAATCATGTGAATCAATAGTTATAATCATGTAAAAATATGAATTACAGTATAGTACCTCCATCTATACCTCCATTTTTAACTTAGTCATGCAAATATTATCAATTTTGCACCAACTCCACGATTATCCTTGAGCACTTCCCAAAGATTTTAATTTCTAAAACAGTTATTGACTGTACCTTTATGTAAGGTGTGACGCCCCCATGGGCGGATCTAGCCCGTTAGTTCAGTGGGGTCAATTTTTTTAAAATAAAAATTTATAAAAGAAATAAAAAACAATAAAATAAAGGTAAAATGCGAGGAATATTGCAAATAATTGTGTGAACTATCATATAAAATCGATATTATTTTATGTAATTTAATACACTTCCTCGATCTTATGTTATATATAAAATGATATTTTTTAATTTTTTAAAACACTGTTATTATAAGAGACATTTCTCGTGTCTTCTAAAATAAATTACAAAACTAAATAATATTGTTAAAATATTATTTATAATAACATTTTTTGAGATTTCATTGTTTGAAACTATCGTGATGATAGTCTTATTTTAATAGCGGCAAAAATATCATGTTCAATGTAAGTTACTAAATAATATAAAAGAGTGGAGTGTTGGTATTAGTAAAAATTTGAGATATTTAATAGTCTTTTAGTCTGAATTGTTTATTTTCACTAAATATTTTATAAAATCAAAATCAAATTAAAAATTGACTCCCAAAAATTCAGTGGGGTCAATTGACACCACTGCCCTAAGGTAGATCCGCCCATGACGCCCCCAAAATAAGTATACACGACCCATTCTGAGTCGCCAGATATCACACTATAAAAATCAAATATAAACTTCATGTATACAACTGTTGAACTGTCGTATAGAATACGACCACAGTTAAGCTGTGAGTTTTAATACAATATTGTCTCTTAGACAGTATCCAAACTCAAATTGTTACACTGTCATATAAAATACAACAGCAAAAATTTTAAGATCCCAAAGAAAAACGATAAGATTACTATCATGTTCCTTCCAATGGTGAGTCTTTTCTTGACATATAACTATCTCCACTGTCTGTAATTGAACATTATATTTCAAATAAACTCCAAGATCATATAGGTAGTGCTTGTAGATATACTCAACAAGTGGATGTGCACAACCCTGTCTTATAATAACACGAGGTTGTATGTCATTAGACATCTTGTATGATAGTGGCAAAACACCCTTCCAAAGTTGGGTTCACCTCACCCTATTCGGTTCACCAAAATTAAATATCAAATGACGTATACAATACGACACACTTATCTAAAGTTCTCAATAAAATTATTTTCATACTATTTAGGAGAACCTCAATGACTATAGACCATAGTTTTATTCCTGTTATCCCAAATTTCTAACTTCGGCGTGAACACTCTTATTACCTTAGAATAAAAATTTGGATACGAGAGTAGTGAAGTAGTAGAATACTTTTCTTCTTTCTCTCTATAGTTTCTCTCTCTAGAGTTTCAAAGAATTAAGTAAGAAATAATGAAGGAATGAGCTTCTATTTATAGGAGAATGAACTGAATAAGTAACTAATTCTGAGCGGTCCGTATTGATTTACTTTTAAGCAGACGGTCAGTTGGTTTACTATAAAATATTCTAATAAAACAAAATCTTTTAAATAAAATATAATATATTCTATTTATAATCTAATAAAACAAATAACTTTATAAAAGTATTCTGCTTTTATATAAAAAGATTTTTACTATGTAGGCACTTATGCAAATACTATGCATAATAAAATATAATATATTCTAATTATTATCTAATAAAACAAATAACTTTATAAAAGTATTTTGTTTTTATATAAAAGATTTTACTATACGAAAACACTATGCATAATAGAATATAATATATTCTATTTATAATCTAATAAAACGAATAACTTTATAAAAGTATTACATTTTACATAAAAAGCTTTTCTCGCTTTTATTACATTAATAATACTATAAAACAAAACTTCATCATCATTATTATAATTCACACTATTAATCGATCAGGTCGTTCCCGTGAAAGAGGGACTTTCCAATAAGGAATTCTCCCTATTAGTAGCGCAATTAGGTGACCAAACCTCTCTTTTAGCGTAACTTACAGACATCGTTAATATTGCAAATAATAATATTAATAACTTTATTGTCTCAATTATTGATTTAATAATATATAAAATATCGACAATAATTGAATCAAACCGAGTGACTTCTCACGTAAGCATTAATAATCAATCTTGTGTCTTCTTATGCAACCATGCGTATTTTACCAATCGATTGTTTTATAACAACTTGCTTACTTTGAAAAAATTTCAAATGTCACCCTTAACTTTAAACTTTTATCAATTTAACTATTCACCAAAATAAAAAAAATTGAATACTTTTATTTCATAAAATTCGGGGTCTCACATAAGGTGAAATTGTGACATGAGTCAGAGTTGGTATATATATTTGTATTGAAACTCACAGTATATATGTTGTCGTATTTTGCACGACAGTTGTATAAATGAAGTTGTCAGTAATGTATTTTCTAGCGACTCAAGATGGGTGATGTATACCTATTTTAGGGGCGTCACATCATCCACCTTGATATATCCTTCAGGATCTAAAGGCGAAAGGGGTTGGCGAATGGGCTTCAAGATCACGGAACATCCTCGATGGGAATCCCCAAAGTCATTTTGGGGTGCCGAAGCTGGGAAAATATCGACTTCGGACTATGGAGGGTATAAACATGAAAAATGTGTGGCTTGTTGGGGGTATTGGTTAGACTTTTTGTTTAAAATGATTTGTGGACTAATTGATGTACTATCTTATTTTAAGTTTCTTATAATAAGAGAGTGTGGGGTAATGTTGGAGTGTGATTTGATAGGTCCAAAGGATTCGGGGGAACCCGTGCCACATGGCATAATATTCTAATAAGGAGACTTGACATTCTAAGGGATTTACTGTCCAAATTAACTTATGACTTCCTTTTCCTATTTGACTTCATATTTTTAAGGAAACCAAATCTAATTCAATTATGGAGTTTGTAGCTGCAAGGGAACTTTACATAAGACTCAAATTTCTACTCGGAAAAGGGCTTTAGTATATTGAGAAAGTGTGGTCAAATTATAAATACACGACCATAATTCAGTTCCAGATACACACGGACTACTTGTCTTCTTTCCACACTAGAGCAATTACATACCTCCATTATTGACGTTTTACGTCCGCAAACTTATTCTCACCATCTGTTTATCTCCCATGGCCAGGCCGTCATACTTCTCAGTGTGGTTGTTTGGCCACTGTGCAGATTTTGTATTCGTTATTTGGTAATTCGACGAGCGGACAAATTTTGAATTTAACAAATATCATGTCATCGCTGTAACTTTTCTAATAAATATTAGGGACATATTTGAAATAAAATAAAATTAATTAAAAGTTGTCATTGTAAAATTGAATCTCTATAAATTTTTTTTGGGGAAAAAGGCGTTTATTAACTGAAAGTTGAGTTTTGCTAATCACTTGAAAACATACATGTAATGGTACTACACAAAAGATAAAGCCAGCTGTATTTGTGTGACCAAATTAAGAGAATGTGTGTTAGATAAGATGGATCAGATGAAATAGATGGATGGGTTTTGTTCAATTTGGAACCCAGCCAGTATTTTGACCTGGTCCACCTACCTACCGGGGCACATAATTTCCTCTTGCAAATAATTTTGTTTCGATCAACCTGATTATTCCAAGAATGAATATTTTTACAATCTCCATCTCTTTTGTATTCACCTTACCAAATTGTCTCGAATAAATTATATCAATTTTAAATAATATACGGCTAAAATTAATTAAAAATTGATGGACACTATTTGTTGTATTATTTTTCACTATTCTAACACCGGCCCGAGAGCATATTCTATGTCCTTATTTTTCATGTTCTTCTACTTAAATTTTAACACTTAGCCTTTTACTTAACACCAATTAAATTTAAAAATAAAAAAAAGGTTAAATGTTAAAATTTAAGTGCGGAGACACGAGAAGACAAAAAAAATAAGAACAAAAGATCTGCTCTCGGCCCAAGAACGGCCCCAAGAACCCAATTCCATCTAAATATTTTGAATAATTCTTGGCAGACATTTTTATTGGACATGAATATTGGACATTTTCAGTTTTTTTTTGTGACTCTCAAAAAATGTATAGTATTTATTCCAACAGGAATTTTTTAAAAATATAGTGTTTTAGGTGTAATTTAGATACATATATAAATACAGGGTTATACAAAAACAGGGATATAACCCTGTTTTTGTATATGTATCCAAAGTACACCTAAAATACTATATTTTATAAAAATTTCCATTAAAATAAATACTATATATTTTTTTAGAGTCACAAACAACCAAAATAAACTGAACATGTCCAATAAATCGGTCCAATATTCATGTTTGTATAGCATTACTCAAATATTTTATGACAACTACTACCCAATAATTACACGTGTGGTTGGGTCCCCTGTAGGACCTTTAACTCGATGCTTTGTCACCATATAAGCAGAATCCTATATCCACCAACCACGTCCCCCGTACCTTCGGATTATTCTTTTTTAGCTAAATCTTCGGATTAATATTAATTTTTTTAATTTAAGATATTTTTAAATTTATAATTTATTTAAAAAAAATTTAAAATAATTTTATAATTGATAATATTTTTAAGTAGTTTATAATATTTATAATTATATTGATAACTTAAATAAATTTATATCAATTTTAAGTTTGAAATTAACTTTTAAAAAGTCAAAATTAATTTTATTTGAAAGAAAAGTAGTATATAATAATACGGACCTGATTTGTAATAAATGATGATTATAAGAGTTTACATGACCATTATGCTATGTGCATCCTGCATTTTAAGATTTATTGACCACCATTTAAAATCACAATCGCAATGTTTTTATTAGAAGGCTTGCATAACGCAATGTAGAGCTTTAACTATTATCATAACTATGTCGTCGATTTTATATGCTATAACAACTAAAAAAAATATCCATATAATCTATTTGTGTTTAAAGTTCATTGGAAAAAAGAACAGTATATATATATACAAGATGGATCAGGTCCGGAAGTCCGGACCTGATAAAATTCGGACCCAAATTTATTTTTTTTTTTTTGTAGAACAACTAAAAACAAAAAATAATAATTATGGAACTTGAATTTTTACATAATATAGTGTTTTAGGCGTGATTTGGATACCTATATCAAAAAATATATGTACAGTCTGCACAAACTGTACATACATATTTTGTTATATATATCCAAATCACACCCAAAATATTGTATTATATAAAAATTCAAGTTCCATAATTTTTATTTTTTTTAGTTGTTTTAAAAAAAAAGTATAAAAAAAAAAAATATCCGCATTTTAAGAAAATGCGTGAGTCCGGATATGATCCGGACTCTATATATATATATATATATATATATAGATTTGATCAAGTCCAGACTCCCGGACCTGATCAAATCCGGACCTTTTTTTTTTAAACAACTAAAAAAAATTATGGAACTTGAATTTTTATATAATACAAATGTGTTTTGGGTGTGATTTGAATACATATAACAAAATATGTCTGTACAAATATATATAAAACAAGATAATTACAATCATATAATACTTAATTCCTTGTACACAAAAATCATCCAAAGCACAAATATTTTGCCATCTTATATGTTAATGTCATATGGAATCTATTTAATTTTTACAGGTAATTTTATATAAACGGCTCGTTACATAAACAAAAATGAGATAAAGAATGAAATATATAGAAAATCTAAATTTTATATAAATAAACAATTTATTTTATATACAGTTTATTTTAATTTAAATAGTTTGGAATTAATTAGATGTATTCTCTATCTTATAAATACGCTCAATCTCAGTTTAAGAGAAGAAGGAAATTAAGAATTTTTAGTTTACTTAATTATATGGAGTTGATTATGGATAAAGGGGGAATTTTTTTTATCCTCTTGTTTTAATTTTTAATTTTCTTAAATTTTGTAAAAGAAATATATATATATATATATATATACTTTATTTTTTATAAACGGCCCATTTTAAACGATTTGGAATAAGATCTCTTTTTTTCCTCATACTCCCAATCGTGAAAACAGACTTCATCTCCTGTCTATATAAACTCACACTCCATTACAACTACTCATTCACTGCATTAACTTTCAGATAACCACCACCACGCACCACCGCGCGCGTAAACACAAAAAAAAAATTATACATATATATATATATATATATATATATATATATAGTCTATAGAGAGAGAGAGAGAGAGTGAGTGTGTGTGTGTGTTTGATACATCTATATATATATATATAGATATAGCACAAAAACAAGAGAAAATTAATCAATCAAAAAGAAGCTGCAAGTAGAGATCGATCGATGATGATAAATGAATGCAAGAAGCATCCTCAACAACGTCAACAGCCAGGCGTTTGCTCTTCTTGTCTCACTGAGAAACTCACCTCCCACCTCTCTAATCTACCAATCCTCAAAACAAAAATATTTGCGGTATTCTCCCCTAATTCTAATTCCCACTCTTCCACTTCTTCTTCTTCTACCTCCATGTCTCCGGCGGGTCATCGCCGCCACGCTTCCACCGGCGGTTCGGTCGGTTTTATTATAACTACTAGTGCCACCGGAAGCCTGAAAAAGAGCAGATCCATAGCATTTGTCGCCACTAGCAACCGAGGAGGAGGAGGAGGAGGAGGAGGAGCTGGAGGGTTTTGGAAGAAGTTGATTCTTTCAACGGGGAAGGGGACTAAAAAAAGTTTTCATGCATTCAAGAACTAGTCGTACTGTAAAATCAAAGGTCTCTGATAATTAATCAATTTTAATTATTATTATTAGCTATGTATTAGCTGTATTTTGGTGGTTTTGGAGTTTTAGCTAGGTGATGGATTAATTAATAAAACTTTGTGAGCGATAGGATGCATGCATGCTGTTTTGTTGTATATTGATTGATCTCTTTTTCATCTTTGTTGAATATATATATATATATATTGTTTATACTGAAATTATTTTTATTGTTTTACAATTTCGTAAATTAAGTTGGAAACACAGAATATTTTAGAAGCTCAATTAGACTTTAAAAAAAAACTAGTTTACATGGCTGACATTACGTATTATTAAAACTGAGAATATTTGATCATAAAAGATGGGATGTATGTTATATAATGGGAGAGAAATGTGAGAATGTAAACACGAGACTGTCAACTTTCTCAATACATTTAGGTCCACCTTTATTTTCTTTTTAAATTATTTTGTTGGGTCCAGGGGGGGGTTTCTTCACCAGTCTCAGTCTATCCTTCAATTATTAACTAAAAAGGAAGGTTAATAGCTTCCCGTACCTCAAATAAAATATATCTTCTTAATATGAGAATCATTTTCTAAAATAAAATAAACCCACTCAACCGGTAGTCAGTCAGTCACCAAGTTCAAACTAGACTCTAACCAGATTTCAGAAGGATCCTAATGAAATTCCAATAAAAACAAAACAATCAATTAGATGCAGAGTTCAAGTATCGGTCTCTGAACTTTCAAGAAACGTAAAGATCATATATATTTCAAAAAAGTTCATGATTATGTTAACATGGTGTATCTGTGTTCGAAATCTACAAGTACTGTAGAGGTAACGCAAATGCTAAAGTCTGAGCGAGCTTCTACAACTACCTACATGACAAAACTCCAGACTATATCATTTTGCTTCACCTAGTTGAACATAACGCCATTTTTGTATGCACTTGAGTCTACCAGTAAGATGCAGATACCTTTGAATAATGCAAGTGTTCAAGGGTTTAAGCCCCCTGTAGTTCTAATATATCAGGACATCAATTCGATCCTTCGGTGTAAATTTCTTCTCGGAGGACCTGTACATCTTGTGGTCTTGCTAACTTACCAATTTTACAAGTGTGGAAAATCCATGACGACATCCAACAGGCTCAGCTGTCCATTTCATCATTTCCCTCTTCGGTATGATTCCCGTGCTCTGAAGTAGGCCGTTTCAATCTTTGAAATATGTCATCAAGAGACTCCGATGATGAGGAAGCACTAGGGATAAGTTTGGAATCCTCAACTTGGCGTAAAGGAATGAATTTTTTGGCTCCTATGTTTGTCTTGAAAGTTTGAAAACCTGACTTCATTGTTGCCCATGTTGAGGCTATGCTAGAAGATGGGACGACTCCTATAATATTAGTAGTAGAGGGAGATTTGGCGGCATCCAGCAACAAGTCTTTAGTAGAGGGCACATCCTCCGCTGGCTTCATGTTTGCTGGTTTTCTGTTCTGTTCTCTTATAGCAGCATACTTGCTGCTAATGGCTTCTCTATGTCCACTGAATCTACGAACCTCGCTAGAAGGTGTTGATGAACTTTCCTTCAACTCCTCGAGTAAATTTAATTTTTCCTTCATTTCAACAGCACTTCTATCCTGAACAATTTAACCTTCCGATTAGAAAGGAATATATTGCGCAATTTATCACACTGGACTGAGAACTATACATAATTAACAAAAATTTGTACAAGAAAGTTTCATCAAGACAATGATAAAACAGGAGGATTCCTATTCTATATTCATCTGTGTAACTGCATTTGGTGAATTCTGTAATACCCGGTTAAAAAATAATAATAAAATAATAACAAGTTTATAATTAGATAATGGAATAGAAATTAATAATTATTTATACATATCTAAAACCTATTAGGATAAGTCAGTTAGACTGTGACAAACTTTTAATTTTAAAAGGACTGTTTTACTTGGTAACCCATTTTGCAAAGGAATTAAAGATTTTAGATAACTAGAGAGAAAAGAACGTAAAAAAAATTATTTGGCTTTGGGTACTGCAGAACTGAGAAGAAGAAAAGAAAAAACTTAAAGAGGTAAAATTAAAACTCTTCTTTTTCAATTATGAGTTGAAACTAGTATTATTTATGTATGTTTATATTTCAAAACAAAGGTTATAACAAGAAAAAGAGTATAAAAATTAATGGTAATCGTAAAACAGACCTAAAATTAAGATTTATGTGAGCAAGATTTGAGTTAAAAGTATAAGTTATAATATCTCATCCTAATAATTTTATTTGTCCTAATTTTATATTTAGGATTTGTTCGCTTTTATTTTCGTATTCGCAATATCGAGGTAAGTGACTTTCCGAACTATTTAGTGATTTTAAAATTATCGTTATTTATATGTATGCCTTAGTAATTACTCGGATGCCTAAATGCACGGTTTCAAAATTCGATATGTTTTATTTAAGGTTTCCATTTAAATTAAAATGTTATGTTCTTCTATTTAAACTTCGGATCAAATATTTATTTTTGAATTGCGAAATGAGATTATATGATTTTGAACTGTGAAAAAATATTGTTTAGAATATCGATAATATAGAGAAAAGTTTTTGAAACTCTCAGTCTGATGACTATGTATAGAACCCGTTATTGATTTACGTTTAGTTCCGGAGCTAATATAGAACCTACTAAGGCGCACACCTTTTAGATGTTCTTCGGGGAGGGTGCATATTAGATACCTTAGTAGGGTGTGTGATCATTGATGTTATAGAACTTTTGGGCCGTGTTACAGGGCTATTGTAACCTTAGTTTCTAAGGTTGTGGATTAAAAGATATATTGTATACATTAAAATTATTTTGAATGTGAAATTCGTTTTGTAATTATCTGTTTTAGTTTTGAAAAGTAAATTTACTATTGTTATCGAACAAAAAAAAATTGAAAAAAAAAAGTGTTTTGCAAATTATACTTGATACACGTAAGTGTAATAAGGATTGTCACTTGTTGTGCTTCACCGCTCACCCCTTACAAATTTTTACAGATCCCATCGTTGAAAGTCGAGCACTTGTTTGATGCATTTGAAATAGTTGAAATTTAGTTTTAGACATTATTTCTTTTTGTTGTTGGATTTTGACAAAACTCTTAGTTTCGGGGAGCTGCGTCTCCATTTTATGATTTTGAAATTTAGAGGTACTTCATTTTAAATTAGATTTGAAAGATGTTTATTGCTGATTTATTTTGTTTGGGCTGCGCTATTGATATTGTTGCCTTTGCGGGCCCTTTGGGCTTGCGACATGTAGTACTTCGGGCATGTAGTAGGTTCGGGGTGTTACAAATTCAGTTTAAATATATCCATTATCATGTCTTAAGAAGAAGGCATGTTTAAAGACCATAAAATAATTAAATGTTTCATTTTCATGGTTTGAATACTTACTGCGTTATTGCTGCCAGCCTCCAAATCCATGCTCGAGTCTCTAAAATTCCTCGCCAATGGAATAACCACCTCACCAACTTTCCGCCCTTGTTCAATCCAAGTTCGTTCTGAGGAACCAAGGAAAATAAATTACTAGGATGTAAGAAATAAAGGTTCTTATCCTCCCCCTCAAGTGACTAACCAAAAGAGTCTTAAAGCATTCAGACTACAGCAAAAAGATGTAGGCATAAATTTGTTGCTTTTCAAAAGTGCACAACAAACCAAAGTTGTTCATGTGCTAACCTTTTTGCAGTATAATTAATCCCAATGAATCGAATCCATCCAAATCATCGGCTTCAGTTTGGAATTTAAAAATCTTCCAATTGCCAAAAAAACTTAATATCCGGTCAAAGAAATTGCAAGCAACCAACAGTGTATATATAACCATAATAAGTGGATAAATTTTGTTGAATCCTTCCCCAAAGAAAGGGACAGCCTCATCAATGTTCCCCATTCGCTGCAGCCATATGAATTATGAAGTCATTAGCAATAGAAGAAATGGAAAAAACTTAAAATTTGGAATCAATGTTGCTTCACAAATTTTCAAACTAATTAGTCGTTGCAACTAAAGACTATAAGCAAATACACATGTGATAAAAGTGTACTAGCAAAACCTTGAATTAACGAATGAAAAGGTGGAGTGCTAAGTGTGGAAAAAAGTCTTTGAGGAAACACGATAACAGTGATTTGAATTTAGACAAATAAAATTAATAAATTATATTGTCAATATCTATTTGGAAATCAGAAACTGAGAGAAGAGAGAGACTACTAATGGAACAAAACAACCAAGAGAACTGCCATCTTTAGATTCTCCAAACATATTTAAAAGTAGATAAACAGTCTAATGAAACTCAAAGATCATGGAGTCTTGAAAGCTAGTACTTGTTTGTCTGACCTAGAGAAAAGGGGAAAAAATAGAACCAAAATGTAAATCCACAAAAAATCTTAAATGACTCCAATAAAAACCTCAGTTCAGTAAAGAAGACAAGCAACCAAACCAAGAAAACTGATTAAGAATAGTTTTATTATGTTACAAGCTTTATCACATAATACTCAGTTTTTGCAAGGCAGGTGTAGGCAGTATGAGAATAAATCTGCAGCTCACCTTCTCAAAAATAGTTTTCTTGTTTTTACCAAGACTAATGAGATTGAGGAAATTATATGAAATTGGAGGAGCATACCGAGCAACCATCCTGGCAGAAATGTTAAAATGGAAGTAATTAAACACTTCTGTTAAAAAAAATGGCAAAAAACAAATCTCACATGGTAATCTAATTTACAATAAAAAACTTACGAGCAGATCTCAAGCAAGTTGACTGAGCTTGTCTGTCTTGGTGTTAGTGAGTAAAACATTAACATTCCAACTTTGAATAATGAATAATATGTACAAATGCACATGTACATCAAAGGAACAAAAGCAAAGACCTAGGTAGAGATCAAGGAAAAGAAAAGGCAAACATCAGTTAGTCTGCAGAAATTAAAAAAGAGATGGTCATCAAAGTGTGAATTACAACGCTATAAGCATGGTGATTAGAAATGACTAGAAGGCAAATAGTGATCCACATATAAAACTCAGATTATATATCAAATATGAACAGTATTTTAAATTTAGAAAACTTTCAACAGTAAACTAGAAGAACAATAGCTCATGAAAAACGAGATAAAAAAAGAATGGATAATGAACCAAAGCAAATCATATAGATAAATTAACTGGATAGAACAAAAATCAGAGAAAGCAGTAGAATACAATTAAAATAAAAAGATATCACTTTTTGTTTAAGCCAGACTACCATCACAAATTTTTGAAAGAATTGTGTGTTCAAAATGTGATTCGCTTATTGACAGGCAAAACTTGATTAAAAAAAATTATACAAAAAAATTTGCAACTCATCCTAAAGTAAAACCTAGTAACAATTGAACTCCATCTTTAAATTGTTTAAACTAAAAAGGTCCTTATTGAAGATTATTTGTGCTAGATTATAACTTCTAGCATAAATTATTAAATTGAGATGGTATGTAGTGTTTGTCGCAGCTTATAAGAATATGCTATAATCATATATTTGTTTAAATTATGCACCATGAACAAGTTGCTAGTATATTGTACAATCATTTAACAAACTTTCTGAACTTCTGAAAAAGCACTCAATCCATTCATTAAAAAACCTGTGATATCCCAAGTAATGTGATTGTCAATAATCTGATAACTTCAGCTGCAATGAATGGACTTATACTTAAGGACAGAATTAAAGCATGCTCATAACAAAAACTTGAGGTGAAGGAAGATTTATATAGATTATTATGAAGTTCACTAAGTATTTGATTTATTTGGTAAATTTAATTATAGGATCAGCCAAATTCTAAGAAAAAAATACTCTGAAGTTAGATAAATGCAATAATCAAAGAGAACATGTATTTAGTTCTTTATAACAAAGCTTAGAAAATGGTGGTTGGTGGGTATTGGGCAATGTTCATGAGAAAATTAGACAGAGCCCCTACATTCATCTCCACAACACCACCATACTAGTAACTTAAACCCGCACATACAAACCTAAATACATGTAGCTCATTATTTCCAACAACCAATATTATAAATCTAGCACTAGGAAGGGGGAAATGAATTTAGCCAACAGAACCTGAAACTTAAACTTTCTTTTAACATTAAATACCTCTACTTGCACAATCTTTCATTTACCCCAAAATATTCAAGCTTTTTCGAAACTGGAATAAAACACTCTTTGGCATTTTCAAGGCTATTAATTTGCACTCATTATGCTATGAAAAATCAAGTAGGCAAGTTTTCGCTTATACTTGTTTTGCACCATTATCGTCAACATTAATCTTCTAAAAAGTTCAGCAAATATGCGACAAATTGTGAAATTTACCCAGGTGCTTGTCAAGATAAATGTGCACTAACCTAGTGGCCACTTAAACTAAGAATCTTACAGTCTTACCAGTTACCATTGATCGTATCATTGAGGTCAGAACAGTGCAGTCAGCTATGTGCTTCCTTCTGGTAAAACCAGATGCATCAAATTGTGCATATTCAAATTGCCATAGATACAAGTCATGCAACACATACTTATCATGGTGCAGAAATCACAGACATCAAGGCACAAGGACAAACATATCTATTACAATCCAAAATTTTCTATAGTAAATAAACACTGGTATAATCATATGAAAAGTTGGAGAGAGGTAAATTTGAAAAAGACACAAGCACTACTCTTCGTCAAGGAAATATGTCCCACATTATTTGAAAGGAAAAAAAAAAACACCAGGCAATAATAGGATCTACCTGCACAAGCATCTCTTCCTTCCCTACAGAATTTATGAGAATTGAAAAAAGAGATAAATCAAGTCCACTAGGCAAGAGAGTGGCCTCTGCTAAAAGAATTGCCACTGACATGCAACCAAGAATGACTGACAAGAGTTTCTCCATGTGCTTCCACATGATACATCGCCAAATCAATTCTGCAAGGAATTGTCAGTTTTAGTTTTTGATAAATATTCAAGAAAATAAATAGCAGCATCAGAAGGGAGTGTCATCCCAGTACACAAGTATATATGAAAAGCCACTCACCCTGTGCACTATCTCATCCAATTCAAATCCCTTTCCCACCTGGTAATACTAAACATCCATCCATCTTAATTATACTAAACCTCTCTCTTTCTCTCTGTGTATTATATTATCAATATATTGATCTGCTTTACATTGATTAAATTAGTGTTCAAGAGTCAAGACTGACTGATGAAATTTTGTTCTCCATACATATTACTTTCTCATTGTTCCAAAATTCAAAATTAGGGATGCATTTTATAAAAGGTTCTTTCTATGATAATTTCATGTATCCAAATATTGTGTGAAGATATAAAAGATAATAAAACCTAATGACAAATTAGAATATCATTACATTTGATAATACTAAAGTAGAAATGTATCTCTGTTCAGTTAATGACAGGAAATAAGAATATATCTTTAAAATCATTTTAGGACAAGGATAACCTTAGCCACGATCTAGGTAACATTGTCATCACAACAATTCACTAAAGTACGGTATTATTTGGTACAGCATTTTATTAAATGAATGATACATAAATATCAAAATAAGAATATTAGAAATATTAATCAGCTAATTACCTGTCATATCAAAGAAGGATCCCAATGTGCCAGTCCGCTCAGGTCTGAGGCTTGAAATAAATTTCCTGCAATTTAGTAAATGAAATTTTAGTTGTTTACAATCACAATAATAGCACAACTATAATAAATGTTTATATAATAGCAGGTTGTTATGGGCATCTAAGCGAAACTAATTACAACTCATGAAACGATGTTGCAGGGTGCATCTAAGCATGGCCTTTGAATTTTAAACACATAATTGAAAGATATAAGAACAAACTAAGAGTGAGAATTTATTACAGAACTATAAAATTGCAGAAAAACAGTTTGCCCAGGGAAATATCATTTTACCATATAAACTGTCATATGATTTCTTTTAATACATAAAACTATCAGTAGTAATTCAATGAGCAACCCAATTATAACAAATTGTACTATAACTGATTCCATGTAGTTTTCCAAGGACTAGGTATTTAATATGTAGAACACAATTGCTAGTTTCTCTAAGAGTGAGAGCATAGTAAAATGATTTATATTTATTAAAAAAAACATTTAATAGGAAGTGTAGGATGCCAGTAGTGAACACAGAAATACCCGTAATTAATTTCATAGGCAAGTGATTTTTGGAAAGTCTATGGAAAATAAGTTTTTCCTTATGCCAAATTGACTGCAGCATATAAATTGGCACATAAGGAGTACATTAAGTTGGTACTATTCATGTTGCTCCACTCAGCCAAACAATCCAAAAATTGATTATCTTTCCTTAGCATAGCAGTCAAGCACTAGGGTTGACAATAAATTATCTCAACCCATTGACTGATACAGACCTGCATTATAATTTGGTTGTACTTGGGTGTAGAATCAGCTGTTTTCAGTTATTGAACATGGTCCAACTAGATTTATGGGAAAAGCCTTCCAAAATGTCCTATTGCTTTATCATAATTTATTTTATTATAGAACATCCAATGCAATGAAGAAGAGTTTAGCAACAGAGGATTGAGATTGATCCTTGATTTCATGTTATGTTTAGGCAAGTTATCAAAGCCTCAAAATCACTGTTTCAAAAGCTTTCAACATTTCAGTTGCTGTCAGAATATAATCAAAGTGGACACACACAAGCATAAACTATAGTGAGTTTTCACTAGAAAACTGAAACCTGAATAAAGTAAAATTAAATATAACATCAAACTTAAACAGGCTAAAATGCAGAGGAGAAACTGAACTAAGACATCAGTATTCAGTAGTTTAGAAGTTTATAAGTTCGGAGCAGACCATCCAGTTGCATTGTGTCGTTCGTAATTCTTTATTGTGTCTTCCAGTTCAAGAGCCTCCAACACATATGTCATATACTCGCTGCAAAACAAAAGCTAATTAGATAAAATGTGTCATATAGTCACTACAAAAACACAAGTTAATTAGAAAAATGGGTAGACTGTCAGAAAAAACAAGCATCCAGGTCATTGTTATTTTTCCACTCAAGACAGTAATCAAACAGTTAAGAGTTGGTGGCCGAGAACAATTTTTCCAACATTGAAAACTGATGTGAAATAAGAAAGCCTTAATGAATTCCCTGAACTGTATCAAATATTTGCATGAATAACAAAAATTAGGTAAACCATAATATAAAATACTTGCTGAAAAAAATCATTAATCAATTCTTAGCATATTTCAGAAATCGTTTTTACCGTTAGGTTTGAAAAGTTAAAAGAGAGTATTTCAAATTTAGTATACCTATTTCATACACCTAGTCCCCGATTAGGCCCTAGGCAATCCTCTACAGTGTCAATTTGGTAGGGTGCCTAGGCATAGGCCTAGGTGAGCATTAGAATTAGTCCTCTACTGCATGAATTAAATGAAGGATTTGAAGCTCAACAATTTTTAAATCAATTTGTCATGCCTTATAAGATTCTTCTTTTCGTAATTATTCAAGTAAATCTATAATTCTTACATCTAATATATATAACTAAATATATCCAATAGCAAGATAAATAAATAGACCTCGGCGCATAGGCGCTAGGCACCCCCTCCATTACAAGTGCTTTCTAGAACACTGAGAAGAGGTAGCAAAGAGTGGAAGACAAAATCTCACTCTAACAGTCTTTAAGTTGCACAATAAAATGAAAATTGCAAGGAAAAAAATACAAGATCCCTTCAAAGATAAAAGAACTAGTAATTGGAGTATTACAAAGGGTGACAAATGAAAGAGTTGTGGGAAGTCGTGGATAAGGAAAAATTTACTAGTAAATTAGCCACCTTAAAACCAGACCTCCCCCCACCCCCCCCCCCCCCTTCTTCTCAAAACACACAATACGCCCAAAGAAAAAAGTAACCAGCTCCATAGCTAGCAAGAGAGAGAAAAGAATAAAAACCCTGATAGATAAATTTCCAAGATTTACTCTGGAGATCAAAAAATATAGAGGATCAGCCTCCCACCCATTGTGCTACAGGCCAAGTTTACTTTTAATCCGTTGTCACAAAAACAGTCCAAATGTCGACTAAGAAATCTACAAACATTTGTCTATTATATCAATGACAACACTGGAACTTGACAGGGTGTATCGAATGAAGTAATCATAAGACGCAAGATTGAGCCTAAGCCACTTTTTGCAGAGGATTAATGAGTAAAAGGTAATTTTTACTTGTGATCACTAAGCATACATGTCATCTAAAAAAATCAAAGAGAAACAAATTTTTTACTCTAGATGTTTGGACAAAGTAATTTAGATTAAATGGACCAACTAATTATATGTTGGTATGTATAAGGCAATACAAAATATGCAAATAAAAAAACACATAACAAGGTGCTGTCCAAGATTTCGTGGTAGAGTTCATCAATGATGAAGGCACATATTTTTCAATTTATTACTATTAGTTTTTATAAGTCAATTCATTACTTATTTACCTTTTATATCGATAATACTCCTCTCGAGCTCCCCTTAGATGACGCCTAAGTATCGCCATAGATTTCTCATCTGTATCATAGTCCATGTCATTATCCCCTAAATGACCACCTTGTGGTTTGAATGATGGATCTTTCCTGAACTGAGAAATGATTATTGATTTGAAAAATGTAATGGAGAACCATGTCGGAACAAATATAATTCAGAATTTTGTACAAGATGAACTTATCCAAAAAATATAACATGTAGAATATGCAGAATACCATTTGAACCAACATATTATCAATGACATCCATGTAGGGCCTCAAAGGATCGCGCTTGGACATCTGCTTGGATGTTGCCTGAGCAACCTAAAAAGTGCACAATGACAGGAAAGTGGGTTACTAACCAACAACAAGACAACTAAAAATATGCTCGATGCAGATGCTAAATTGCTAATTGTCACCAATGTTGCATGGACTCAGGATCCCTAGAAGTGTCCGACACTGGACTCCCCTATTTTTAGAACATTTTTCACTATATTCGAGTGTCCAATACCATACCCATATCCATATCGTATCCTGTTTCGATGGTCTTTCTTCTATACGGTCTGGACTTCTCCGATCTCTTGTGCAAACATTATAGTCCCCCACTAGCATCTATTTATGCATGTCACAAAATATACAGGGATGATACTACATGAAACTAAGCTTAGTTCCTACTTCACCTAATCATGCTAAACCTACAGACAGCATAATTATACTCGATGCTGCACAAAAAGTAAAAACATTCAGTGGACTTGGTATTATAAATCATTTTCAAGGGGTTCAGAATAATAGAACAAATCCAAGTAATTGTTGTTCATTCACATTCCACTACCTAATTAATTATAGTAACAGGCTAACTGGGAATTCTGCAAAGTAAAATTTAAGTTACTCATCCAAGAAAGATGAACAGATCCAAGTTGAACCGCATTAAAAATAATGACAACACTAATGCAGGACTTGGACTAAAAATGAGCTGAAGAATATATAAAAAAAGTAAAAAACTATAACATAAAAAACGTTGGTACTTCCTATTCAAGTAATAATATTTTCGTATTGCCAATGGAAATCACTTACTACAATGGCATTTGACAAATCTTGATGGGCATTGTCAAGCTTCACAGCCATTTTGGCAATTTTATGAGAAAGAACCTTCTGGCGAGTTGTCCAATCAGAATTTCTCCATATGCTCTTTGGAATTTCACTCAATGCAAAACCAAGAAGAAATGCACCCGTAACAAGTCCAAAAGTATTGGAACATCCCATGGCTAGACCTAACACATTTCCAATCCTGCCAATAAATACACCAAGCAAGAATAAATGACAAAGCAATTACTTATGTATTTATGAGCGAGATAGAATTAATAAATAGATAAAATATGCTAGCTTGGTACCACTGTAAATTCTTAAGATTGTGGACACAACTATAATCCCTCCATCCCACCTTATTTGCAACATGTCTTTTGATGTGTGGTGTAGGTTTTAAGATGTGCCAAAAGTATACTTCAATATGATATTTTGAAATAATTATAATATAATTAAATATATAACATTTGATTATATTAAAATATACAAATATATATAAACAAATAAAACATAATCGGAACGTCTTAAAATCTGTGCTACACACTTAAAAAAAGTGTGGCAAATAATGTGGGACTGAGGGAGTACACTTTATCCATCAATATCATTTGGCGTCCCTACAAACCCTGATAGATCCAATACCCGCCAATCTGGTACAAGAGAAGATCATGCAGCCTCAATGAAGTTCAAACCATTTTAAGCGACAAGATGGAATTCCTTATTAATTTGTTGATTCTCACATGTCTACGTTTCTGTTTTGAAAAGATATCATTCTTTCACCTACACATCTGGTTTAGGTTCCTATTCCATTTCCCATTCATGCATCATAACTAGAAACAAAGTAGCCAAACTTAATGTACAAACACATGGAAATCAAGAAAAACATTTACTTAATAGGCAAAAGCTTTTAATAGCCACAGTGAGAATATAAAGTTACAGTTGCCTCAAAATATCTGCACATAATATATTATACAAGAAGAAACAAAGGTCTCTAAAAAATAATAAAAGAATATATTGTAGCGGCAAGAAACTAACTTTTTTTTGCGCATGGTAAAGACCAGAATTAGTCCAAAAAGACCAACAGATCCCACAATGAAGTAGAAGACTAAGTTTACACGTATGCTAGTCTTTAGTCTTTCTATCACAGTAAAGTCTCCAGCATCTTCATAACCCTGTATAAGGGGGGCCACGAGCCTGCTCAGGGAGAAGAAAACGAAACATGATCATATAAGCCAGTTCACTTTGCCAATCCAAACACTGAAAAAGCTACTAAAGGAAAATGACCAAATTACACAAAAGACGCATCAAATGCAAGCAATAACATAATGTTGCCTACATCAGAATAAAAACATTCATACAGAAGCATAACACAGGTTTAGGCAACTTATACTTAAAACTAATAGAAATCAATTTCATAGATGAAACTTAAGGAAATTTTGTGCTTGGGTTGCATCCAGGACATGTAATAGGAATTTCAGCTGATGGTTAAGGTAAATGCTCAATGCAAAAGGTCAAAACACATTTTATGAGCACTTGATGGGAATCAAAAAACGTCCCACTTAGTCATATTTGCATCAGGAATCTGGATACTTTGTTATGCAATGTAGCTACAACTCTCTCGAAAACCCTGAGCAAATTGTCACAACTCCACAGTACACAATAAACAACTATGCCCAAAAAATCAAAGAATAAAAAACACCCTAATCTGAATTCTGCTTATCTTCATCTGAAGAATGCAATAAATAGACTGAGCGAAGAAATTAGTGTCAATCCACAAGACAATATACCAAGTAAGCAAAAATGTACTCCAATAAGACCAGCTCCAAAAGAAAGAGATGCCTCCATTGTCATGACCAATAATTGTCTGCATAAGAACAAAACAAAAAAATAACATTATTAAAACCAATCAAGCTGATGCATAAAAATGCTTGTTAGAAAACTTCTTACAACTTTTTGGTTGTTTTTCTCATGAAAGTAAGGAAAGCACGCAATCATTTTTCCTTTTTGTTTTTCTTTTCATTTAACAAAGATTAGTAGAGGGAAGAGAACTCATGACGTAAACAAAAAGAAGATCAGAACCAACTACTTTAATGTATTTTTCCATACCTTCTCTAATAAATCCATGACAGAGTTTTCCAATTACTTATCGAAATAAAAAAACATTGTAAATTTATACAAATCTATTCTCTTAATCCTCAAAGTGTCAGTCATTGCAACTTCAGCTATGGTCTCCTGTCTTCTCTTTTGCATTGCAAAGTGATGCGGGAGTTTAAAAGGGATTAGGATTTGTGTCTCCTTCTGTCAATTTCGAGGCGATCTTTTATTGGATCATAGTTATACTTAGTTTTTCTTGATCATATTTTTCTGTCTTGGTGTGGGTTAATTATCTTACTTGTTTTCATGTCATGTAATTTTATTTAGTTCTTACTTGTTAAAAAAAAAAGTGATACTTAGTTCTTTTATAGGTATTCTTAAATAAAAGAAAAAGAATTTACTAGAAAAGGGAGAATGAATTACAATGCATTAGAACACCTCTAATAAGAAATTAAGGGTAAATACAGAGGGGAGTAACATTGAAAACCTGTATGGGGAACGTCCCACCAATTACTAAGCAAATCACAAAAAGGAAATCCATGTAAAAGCTGACAGTGAAGAAGCCCAGAGAGAAGACAACTTCAGGATTGAAAACTTAAGATGGTGCATTGTTCTTTTTTTAAGGGTGGGGGGGGGGGGGAAGGTTTTATTAGAACACATAGAGTAACATAGAGAAGAACAGAGGTCCACCAAAACTAAACAGGGGAAAATTAAGAAGCCCTCAACAGACTGCTGCACCTCCCCAAATATTATTGTTTCATTATTTCCTTCAAATTTGCAAACAAAGTGGTGATTTACAGTCCTATTACTTCGTTCTACTTTCTTTAGCATCAATAGGAGCAATCCTATCACTCTTGCATTCAAAACGATTCGTACAGCTCACACAAGTCATCATTAAGTTATACCTTCTTATTGTTACAAAGAGGTGATTTAAAGTCCTATTACTTCATTTTACTTTGTTTAGCGCCATCCCTATGACATATCGATAACTAGCAATTGTGGAGACTCTAGAATGTGATTGATACCCACCAATTCCGGATAGAGTTTAAAAGAGCAAGCAATCCTTAGTAAATTACGCATGTAGGCCTTTGAGGATTCTTTCCTGCCATTTATTTTCTCTCTAATGCAAGTTCATTTCCCATTGCAAAACCTCGGTGTTACATGGACTCTTCAAGTTTCCAGAAGTACATGGTTGTCAGTATTGGACATTCAAAATTAGTGAGAATTAGTGAAAAATGTTCTAACTAATAGAGACCAGTTTCGGCCACTTCTAGAGTATTTTAAGGGATCCTGAGTTCTTGTAACATAGCTTCCTTTCTCAATTTTCTTCTCAATGAATGGCACTCAAGATCAGTTGTCAAGACAGCGAACACTTCAAGTTCCTGCATTGCGTCTGATTGACAATTCTAGTTTGTGCTACGTGTCAGCATCCAAAACCCGAAATATCTTAAAATGCCATATATCGTTTTCATAAAATTAACATTCTCATCATTTGCATTGGCCTATGCTTCCATTCTCTTCATCATATATGGGCAAACAATGTAAGCAGCTGAAGTCTGAACTTGGCCTGTATTGACTTTTAGCAAAATCAGCCAAAGTGATTCATACACCACCTAACCACAAACACAACCTACATGAAACTAACCTAAGCAAAAAACTTATCACTTGGTCCACTCAGTCAAAAATATATTAAAACTCAACTTTATGACCAAAATCCTACCACTGTAAAACAAAACTAAGACAACAGAGTACACAATATTAAAAGCTAACAGCTAGACAAGTTTTTAACAACATTCCCATACTTTTAGCTAATTATGTGATGCAATTGAGAATCTCTGCATATCCTGTACAAGTCATACTCACATAATCACATAAATTGATCTAAGCATAAATAGAAAGCTATCTACTGAAGTAATAACTGTGCCCTGAAATCAGTCAATGTGATGAAGATGCAACAACCAAAACAAATAATTGGTCAAATAATGTGCAATGAAGATAGAAATAAAATTGATGAATGAACAGAAGTGTATGGTACCGTCCAAATGTCGGCAGGGACGAGAATAATGATGGAGATAGAGCAGAACCATGTGTATCCTACTGTAAATAATACGTAGCGAGGTACGTCTGGTCCAGCAAAGTACTTAAGAGTCAATAAAACCATTCCTAATGTTAAAGGAAGCGAGATCAGATAAAACACCCACATCTTTCACTTTCTCTCTCTAAAAAAAACTATGTATCTATCGGTTTCTCTCTCTAAAAAAAACGAGCTGTTCGGGAAGGAGAAATGATCGAATCGCAGATTTTCTGAACTCTCTCCCTCCGTTTCTTTGTGTGATCGGTGGCAATTCTTTGTGGTATCAGCTAACGTGCTCCATCGCCTAAACGTTTCTTTGTCTTCGCAGCAGCCGCCCGGTTAGTCACGCGTGTATTGGATTGTTTTTTAAGACCCAGACCCGTCAAAACCGGGTGATGTAGACGGTAGACGGGTAAACTGTTCAAATAACTTGTATGTACCTACATGTATTTTAAATTAATTAGTTTTCGTCATCAACCTTATAAAATGCATTGCATTACCTACAAACAATCTGTTGAAAGAATTAAAACCTTTTAGTATGTATAGATGGATAGATGGATGGTGTAGTTGCCATGGGCTGGTGAGAAAGAAACAATAATTAATTAATCCTTCGTTAGTCATTAGATACATAATAGGGAAAAATATATATACATAACTTTGTATTACACGGTATGTGACGATTTTTTTTGAGCGATAGCGATAGTTTTCACCCGTCGTCGTCAGTTATTTATTTTGAAATTTATAAATGACGGTTCTGTCATTATAGTCAAAAAAAAAATTTTCACCATAGCTCTTGTGCAGAATACATGGCTAATTATATATATATATATATATATATATATATATATATATATATATGCATGTCATTTGACACCACAAGTGTGTAATTATATATCTAATTGCAACTAGTTTTTGTTCATAAATAATATATTACAATTAATACACAAAAAGATGATGGATTTGTGGATAGAAGAATATTCGTTGAATTTCCAAATAATATCCTCAATATATATATCTATCTCTTCCGTTTGATTTTGATGATATTTTTCTAATTCTTTTCTTCATGTTGTTGGGTTATGGACTGAGAGCCGGCCCTGGCTAGTGGGCCATGTCTACCAGGGCGACTGCCCAGGGTCCAAAGTTGAGGAGGGCCCAATTTTTTAAAAAATTATGTATTTGTGTATAAAAAAATAAAAAAATAATTATAAAATATAATATAAAACAAATCAATAAATTAATATGAAGAATCAAAATAGACTCTTAACCACAAAAAGAACCCTTCAACCCTCTCAGTTCATAACACAATTTTTTTTTCCGATGATTCTTTTCATCTCCAACAAAGTTGGAAAATAAATCATCCACCAGCTAGATCAGTGCCTTTCTTTGAAGGTAATTTTTTTTAAAGATACATATAGAATCTAGATATATAAATTTTGTAAATTGTAATATATATTTTTGTTAACTTTTTCTTATTTATTATTTAATTAAACAAAAAACTTGGCTGAGATTCTTGTTCTTCGTTTTTAATGCAATGTTTACAATTCGAGGTACTCTTTTTTTTCGTTTGGGGTTTTGTCCCATTAAATTTTTCCCAAACAAATTTTTTAACGAGGCTCCAAAGTGTTCTTACTTATCTTTTGTAAATTCTTATAATTTTAATAAAATTAATTAGCTGATAATTTATTTATTTTTTTGTTTAATTTATATAAAGGGGCACACTTGAATTTTTTTATCCTGAGCCTTACAAAACTCAGGACCGACTCTGGTTATGGAGATAATGTGACTCATTCTCCATATTCAGTTTTGTAGATTAATCTATCTTTATTAATTGTCAACTTGTATATATGATGGTTGAATAAAAATCAAATACTAAATTTTCACAGAAGAGATCTGGTTCAATTGGTTAAATTATTCACTGGACGCTCCTTTTAAATAGTTTATATTTATTAAAATTATGTCGTTTTGAAGATTCTTTTAAAAAATAAATAGGGTCGCGGGTGATATTTTTACAAATAAAAAAAATAAGTGAGATAACTCTATTTTAATATTATTTTATTTTTAATTTTTTTTTCTAAAACAACGTAATTTTAATAAAAATATGATATATAATAGAGATATAGTATTATTTATAGTATTCAGGAGAATTGAATCTTTCCAGACCCAGTTCAGTACATACATATGTGTACCAAGGTAAAGTTGGGTTTGTTAGGACTAAATTTAAATGGGCCGGTTTAGTGGGATAGTAAAAGGAAATTAGTCTACATCCATTTTCCTTATTTGAAGTATTCATGACCTTAATGAATGATTTCAATGGCCGAATTCAATTTAAATTTATATGGTTTATACAAGTGCAATAGATTTAATTAAAAGTTATTCACTCTGTTTTATTTTTAAAATTTACAAATATTAACAAAATATATATATATATATATATATATATATATATATATATATATATATATTTGTGACATGATGATTACCTTTTAAAAACAAGTTATTAATTTAGTAGTTACCATTGAAATTGTGATAACAAATTTATTGACATTAATAATATTGCCAATGAAAAAAAATACTCTTTTATGAAACAATAAAATTAACAAATTAAAAACTTATAATATTTTAACTATATATAATTGGTAAATATTTTAACAATGTTTTTGATATAGTGGGTCAACGTTATAATCCTACCCAATCATATACGTTACGATCGTAATTTGACAAAAAAAAGTTCACAATACATAACAAGACTCCATTAATATTATTGTCCATGAAAAAAATACTCTTTTTTTATGAAACAATAAAATTGACAAATGGAAAACTTTTTGTAGAAAGGAGGGAGTTTGACATAAATTTGTTAACTAATATAGCATTTTTAGGGGAGAAAGTTCATTAAATAATTAGCTAAAAAAATTTGTGTTTGACCAGTTAATTTAAAATTGTCATATTCAATAAGAAAAGTGAGAATTAATAAGCAAAACATGTGGCCTATTAGCTCAGTTGGTTAAAGTGTTGTGCTAATAATGTGAAGGTCGTAGGTTTGAGACTTGCATGGGCCATTATTTTTTTAAATAATTATACATTTCTCTTTTTGTAAAAGTGCATATTATAAGTTTGAAATATAAATGAACCAAATATAAGCAAATTTTAAATTTTGATAAATTAATCGAGCCTCCTCAAATTAAATTTTTTTAATGATACTCGGAATATATTCTTACGAAAAGTTCAAACGATTCGAGCTCGATTCGGGATTGTGCTCGACTCGATAGCTAAATGAGCTCAATTAAATATTATTTTATACTCGATAAATTTTATAAATCAAATCTAAACAACTCAATATTCAACTTAACTCGATTTATTTATGCCCTTAATCACACCAACACACAAAAACTGTCAAAATTTGAAGCTTCATTTCCCTCAATTTTATCACCCTTTTGCTTCATTAGCTTTTGTCATTGGCTTCCTCTAAATGGAAATGCTTTAGAAGATTCTCAATGTGACTGAGAAATAACTTTATGTCCTCTATTGGCCACTAGATTTTTTTTACATCAATGGCCCTCGTCTTTAGTTCCTTTTCCAAAGCTACTCAAAATTTCAAATGACTAGATTGATTTTCTCATAGTAACCAAAAAAACTATAAATGATCAGGCCATGAAAGGTTTTGCTACTAAAATGATTGCATGGAGCCCAATGACATTGTTTTGTCAATGCATTTATTAGCTGATCAGACCCACTTCTTAATTCAAAAATTAATTTTTCCTTTTATTATTAAGAACATCAAAAAAAATTCATGTAGATATAACAAAAAAATTAATATAATTGAATTCAAAGGCTTTGTTTTTAGAGACATATGATGAATTACATATTCTATTACATTTTTAAAAATAATTATAACAATAGTGTACTCATAAAATCTTTACACAACTAATACACTTCCATATTTATTTACAATGTTAGTGCAATTAGGATTCCTTAATTTAGGGAATTAGTATGCAATTAGGATTTCTTAATTTAGGGCTTCTTCTCTCTCCTCATCTATAACAACTGCAACATGCAAAATCTCCATTACATCCCCACCGCCACCTCTAATAAATCTCCCACCGACACTTCCTCCTCCGAAGAAACCGTCACCAACAAAACCTCCCCCATATACGTTGCAGTGCCGCCCCTTGCGACTGGTCCTCCCGCCTCCTCCTCCTCCCCCCAGTCGAGAATAATACTGGCGGAAGCAAAAGTTTCTCTTCCAAGTTGCAACACTTGTTATAGCCATGATTTTTAGCAAAATTTTGTTATTCATCAGTAAATTGACATTTGTATTCTTTTGGGAAAGAAATGATAAGTTTGTCAACCCCACAAACAATAAATAAGATGGCTAACTTTGATAATCATTAATTTTTATTAATGTAATTAAGCTACTAGCAATATTTGTCATGGGGATTGTGGAGGCCAAGAGCCGTTAAAGGGTATGGATCGAAAAATATTGTTAAGTCGATGATTAGCGAGCCTAAGTCTTTGAACCAGTTGTAAAGAAAAGGCTTACCAAAAAGATGAGGCAGATTCTAGAGTGCTATTTTCTTCCTCGTAGATCAAATCCTTCCGCCATTAGTTTTTATGGGTCGTCGATTGTTTCTGGAGTAAGTGCTGGATGATGGTAACCAAATACTGGATGATGGTAACCAAACCTTCATACTAAGGTAACCAAATTATGACGCCCCCAAAATAGGTATACAACACCCATTCTGAGTCGCCAAATACATGGTACAGAAAGTAAACTACTAATTCAATAATACAATTGTTGTGCAAAATACGACAACACATACTGTGAGTTTAAATACAAATATTGTCTTCTAGACAATATCAACACTCAAATAAGTCCTCATTACAATTATTCATACACTATTTTACAAAAATAGTGAGGAGTGCTAAAACATCTTTCTAGAACCATTACTCCATACCCCGATTCAATCCTGCTATGTTCTCACCTCCTAAGAAGAAAAATGGAACAAAAAGGAAAAGGGTGAGCTCAACTAGCCCAGTAAGAAATATTATGACTAATATAATATACAACAAATTATCATTAGTCTTCAATAGGAAAAATCGATAAAACATAATGTATAACAAGTTTTAGATCAAAAGCTGCAGTGAAACAATCCATTAGAAGAGTCAAGTAGAGAATGAGTTCGACTATCTTCTAAGATTTAAAAGTCCATCAATATTTTATCCCTGTAACAACAATCAATATACATCTTTAATCGAATATTCATCTTTGCACTACATGCCAAAGAAATTTATTTGTATCACCAGTTGGTCATGTTCATCTCAACACCTGTTCATCTTTGCACTACGGGCCAAAGATATTCATCAGTTAATATATCATTCATCTTTGCACTACAGGCCAAAGATATTCAATAATATCATCATTAAGGACTGAGGATGATGAAAAATATTTTAGAGAACGAATCCAGTGAGACAGAATGACAAATATTAGGGATTCGTATTACAGTTTATCCAAGATCAATAATACTTCATAATAACCAATTGTGAAGCAGAATTCAAAAATAAAGATCAAAACATGGATACAATCAAAGATAGTAACCATAATAGACATCTTGGATAAAAAGAATTTTTTTTATTTTTCAATTGAATAGTCTTAGTATTCGTGAATAGTCAGAGTATCATGAATAGTAACTCTCGACACAAAAAGTTCCAAATTTGATTAAAAAGTTCACCAATATTTCTAAGATAATGATATTAAAGAAAATAATATCATTTAAGAAGAAAATAACATCCTTACCTCAAAATAACTAGATTGATCGGAATATCGGATGAAAGTCAAAGGAAACTTGTAGATAGAACAACAACTCTCAAAGTATCAAAATACTCACAAAAATAAACCGAGAATCTAGAGAGAAATTAAGAAAACTTGTTTCTGGTGTGATTTTTAATTCTAACCTAAGCGTCTATTTATAGAAAAATGCTAGAACGCCATAGGAGACTAAAATAATAAAATATTATTATTTTAAACCAAAATTCTACGCACACCTCAATTGATTCAAAGCATGCCAGCCATCATAGAAAAAAATAGCAGCCCATGTGTATTCAACACCAACCAAAAAGTGGGTCCCACCCATATATTTAATAAAAATCATTTTATTTTCTGAAACTTCAATAATTCATAGAAAATAGCTCGTTTATCAGAAAAATATAAATTTTATGTCCATTCTGCCTGAAATCGAATTCTCTACAACTTTGTAGCTTTGAGTTTTTCCAAATTCCAAACAGAAAATATCCAAAATCCACAAACGGGTGATTTTTAATACTTTCCTTCCGACAAAATACTGATAAAATACCTCAGCATTAATTCCTTCATTTATAACCACACAAAATAAATAAATCCATCATTTATATCCACATCAAATAAATATTTCCTTATCATATAAATTAATAATTAATTATTCACAAATAATATTACAAAATCACACTTATGACAACCATGCAGTTCCCAAGAAAGAGAGGGCTTTCCAATAAGGATTTCTCCTTACTAGCGCGCAATTAGGTGACCAAACCTCTCCTTAGACAGAACTTTCTAGACATTGTCAATGCTATCTAATAATATTATTCAAATAATATGAATTATTGATATGATAATGGGAAATACTGTGCAGTGACAATTATTAAAACAACAATAATATAAACTATCAACGCAAAGAATTATTGAATCAATAAAATAGAATATTAAACAAGAATTACTATAACAATTATTGAGTAGTGCCTTCTTCACGCATTTAATCAATAATTCAACAATCTGTATAACCACGCGTATTCAGTATTTTAACCACCAAGTAACCCAACAAAGATTATTAATCTTAACAATTACGTCGTTATTCATAAAAACTTATACTTTGTCGTTTTCTTCATCCGACAGTTATTCCATTATGGGGCCCACAATTGACTGCGCCGTCGTACGGATATTCCCAACAAAAAGAATATTCCACGACCAAACGAATATTCCTCGACAGAAATGAATATTTTATAACGACTTGCTTATTTGAAAAATTTGCACATTTCACCCATAATCAAAGCATTATATCAAATTAACCCTTATTAATTTAGAATAATGAATAGAGGAAAATTTAATTTTATTTATAATAAGTTGGGGTCTTACACAAACTGTCATATCAAAGTAACCAATCAACCTTCACATTTTAAATTTTTTCTTAGTACAGTTGGTTACCAAACCTTCAGATCAAGGTAAGCAAACCTTCGTACCAAGGTAACAAAACCTTCATACCAAAGTAACTAATTCACATCCACACCTGCAGCTTTTTTTTACATAAATGCGCTGGTAGCCAAACCTTCGCACAAAGGTAACTAATTCAATTTTATTAAGTTACCAATTTCGTTTGAATGTGATGCGCTTGGTAGCCAACCATTCATACAAAGGTAACCATTTTATTATTTATGAGTAACAAAATAGTTATAAAAAAAAATTTGCAATGAAAGAAAAGTTACATATATTTATTTTTAAACTTTTTGTAGGCTTAATCTTCTTCTTATTCTCATCAAGGCGTTTTTGGACAACGGATATTCGCCGTGGTGTAATGCGGAGAGTATGTGAGGTGTAGCGACGATTATTATTTCAAAGTGTATGTAAGGGAGATGAAGATTTGAATTTGAATATTTAAATTTGAATTATTATTTTGAATTTGAATTTATTTTTATTGTTAGATCCAAATATTTGAATTTGAATTATTAATTGTGGCAGTTATTTGTCCTTAATTTTAGGTTTTCTTATTAATGTGAATTGTACTATTTTTGTAATATGGGCCCTAATTACACTCTTTTTGTAATTATTTGATTGATGCACTATTCTTGTAATTACTTTCTATTTGTTGTATACTTATGTAAAGAACCCGAATTTTTTGTCCCATGATTTTCAGACCCGAACTGATCATTAAACCGAAAAAGGTATCGATTGGATGGGTAACTGGTTCAACCAATGGTCGATCCGTTATTGACACAGTGACGTCATTAATATATAAAAATATATTATTAGCAATTAATAAAATTTTAAAAAATCTCATTTTTTATGAACTAAAACATAATAAAGTTGAGTTACAATATTATTAAGTGTTTAATTTTAATATTAAAAATTTGTTGGTAATAAAAAAATAAATATTAAAAACTGGGTTAACTAACCAGTTTTATCGATGGAACCATCGGTTCGACCGGTGGTTAACTGATTTTTAATCAAAATTTATTAAATAATCCAATTAAATCAGATTAGAGTGTAGATCGATTCTAATTTTTACAAGTTCGATCGACGATCCGGTCCAGATTTTAATACCATGATTTGTCAAATCAAATGGCATGAGACTAACATGTCCATGGTAAAGGATTCAAGATGAGCAAGTAGACAAAATATTTTTACCTAATAAAGCACAAGAAAAGGACTTGTATTGAAAATTGAAAAAGTGATGAAGCCATTTGTTCAAGACTAAAGACAGATATAGGAACTTTATCTTTATATATTTCTGCCTTGGCAATGTTCATAATGATAAATAAGATAATTTTATTTGATACATTTGACTCTTTGAGTGTACACAACAGAAATCAACAACCGACATCCAACAACTACCGGTTAACTCAAATACAACAAAGTCAGCATTGTAGGCCAGGAAAGAAATCGAGTAAAACCCATTTCATGGTGTTTGAGAATACTACTAGTATTCAAGGAAAATTGCCTTCCAACTTTTAGGATAAATCTTATTTTATCTTTTTTTTTATATTTTTTTAATCTTTTTATCTAATATTTTAAAAATTTTATTATACTCCACATAATCTATACATATAACACGTATATTATATTATGTGGGAGTAAGGTAGAAGGCATCATCCTGCTATTTTCCATTCTCTATCAAACAAAGTTAATTAATATTCTCTTTCCTTTTACTTTTCACTCCTTTATTTGGTCCACTTGGTCTAATATTAAACACAAGTAGGTAAATTAATGAAATGGTAATATCCCTATTGACACTATATATATATGAGGATCATCACACTTAATTGCACTCTCAATCTCTCATCATGAGAATATATAATGAAGTTTTGAGCATTTTGGGAAGGAAAGAAGAGAGCGATTTATATTTTGCCAAAACCATATTTAGACTTGCATATCGGAAAGTTAGGAGTAGGGTGGATGTACTTGTAGATTACTCTTATTAACCAAAATTGTTGGGTTAAACCCCAACTAACCTACCATGAAAATATAGTGAGTCTAACTCATCACACTATTATCTTCAATCGTAATATGGGTTAGATTTTTTTTTGTGTATAAAGAATTTAAATCAGGCAAAAATAAAATTTAATACATTTAAGGGGTCAGATTTATAAAAAAGTTAAGCTTAGATGAGATAAAAAAACTTAAACTACTACTACTTTAAATAGAGCTAAACACACGGTGTATAATGTATTCAAACTCTCGCTCTCTCACTTTACGAAACTTCAACCATTCACTTCAGTCTTCAGCCTAAAAAAATTTGCCCTTACTTAGAACAGATCCTGGATCCGCCCCTGTATATCAGTAGTAGCTTTTAATAACTATCTTTGAGTGGAAAAGTGATGAAGGTCAAAGAACTCTATCAAATATTTTAACTCGTGTATATGGTTTATCCAATTTAAAAACCTAACAAAAATTTTATGTGTTTATCGATCCCTAGCTCTCTAATATATGTTACAATTTGAAACTTGCATAGAATCACTAGTTTACGAAGAGTCCATGCATGGTTACCATCCAATATAATGTCCATTAAAAAGTAGATACCCCCAGCTAATTAATTGTATGAACATAGAACATAGAACATAGAACATAGAACATAGAACATAGAACATAGAACATAGAAGAAAGAATCACACATTGTAAAGGACTTACAGTACTATATTAATTATATGGACAGAGTGGGTGTGAAAAAATCTGTGAATGAAATGGGAGTGTTTGGATTTAGCAGCATGCATGATCAGATGATATATATATATATATATATATATATATATATATATATATATATATATATATCATGGCGCGCAGCTGTCACCTTCTTCTAGTGTAAGTACTATATATGGCATCAATTGTGGGTTTAGAGAAGGAAGAAAAAGTCAGCTCTGGAACAATAATTAATGGGGTAACCAATCAAGGGTGAGGGTCAAAGCATCTAACCACCTACTAATATATATACTTGATTGAAAGAAAAAAACAGTTTCATGCTTCTCAAGTGCCAGCAGGAGTAGAAAAGAGTATTTCCAAGCATGCAATTCCAATATATACTTGTTTTATTGATGAAAAAGAATCCTATGATCGATAAAAGGAAAAAAAAGGATTTTGACTTTTTGAGCATCTAAACAGGCCAAAACTGGTTAATCGTAACGTACATTTCGTTCAAGGACCCTAGTGTCTTTACAGTAAATCATGAGTTATATATATATATAGTATTAATCCCTTCGTCTCAAAATAATAATTATATATAAAAAAAGACTTAATATACCCCTATCTCAGTATAACATGTGAAATATTCTAACATGTATATAAGGTTTAAATTATCTTTTTTTTGGTTCAAAATGAGAAGTAGGTAAATGTATATTTCAAACTTCCGACACACATGGGAAGTAACCCCGACTCCACCTATGTTGATGTTGAGATTGAAACTCAAGAATTCTCTTTACCATAAATAACTCACTTACCAATTTTTGGTACCATTAATACATTCAATTGTGATTTTTGTATGTGAACATGTAGTTTATGAAAATGACTCAAAAAACAAAATACGCGCATGTTATTACCAACCACTTACCGTGTGTGAGAATTGAACCCAAGTTCTGAGCGAGTTAAGCAACCCACTTACCACCAGACCTACTAATAGTTAGTACCAACAGTACATTCAGTTACAAAAATATTTTATGAATTCCATCGGATTTCATTCAAATTCTCTTTTCTTTTCTTTTTTTCTCATTTTGGTCACTATCCAATTTACATTACAATTATCTCTCCACATATGCACCACAATTCGCTGAAAATGTGATGTCCACACTCCACACTAGAATAATTTATTCTATAGATAAAGAAACAAAAATAAATTTATCCTATATATTGAGGTTTTTATTCTTTCATACTCTTGAAACTATGATTGATGGGGGCCCTTCATTCTTTAATTCCTTAAAATACCTACACTCCTACACCAATATCCCACCCATGTGCCTGTCTTTGTTCACTTATATCTCTTGTTCTTTTAAACAAAAAATGTATTTTGTATTTTCCTGTTAATAGATTCATAAAGATGGATCCCGTTATCGTGAAATTAATCAATTGATCAATACAATACGTCTCGATTTGCATGTCGACACTGTATTGATCAATTGACCAAAAGTAACTTCATGCTAAACAGATCAAATGAATTTATAGAAATTTTAAGCTTATTTTTTAAACATCACGGTCTTGACTTTTGTATCACTAAATCAACTCAAAATTTATAAACCCTTTTATCTTGTCACGTTCATTTCGCCCGTACAATTAATTTTTTATATATTTAATTATAAACATAACAATTTATTCATCAAAGCAATAGCTGTTAAAATTGTCAAAAGAAACAGGGGAAAAAATAAAATCAATCGTTTTCCTTATCGCAGTATTCATTAACATTGTCATCACTTCATTTTGCATGACATCCCTGGGACCAAATTTTGTTATATCCATTAAATTTGTCATCACATTATTATGTGTGACATCCCTGGGACCAAATTTTGTTTTATGGAAAAAGAAAGTCTTCAAGCAATCGGGCTTGTCACCCACTCGGGTTACCCCTTTGAAGAGTATATCAGACAATTGAGAATTAAATACGGATGAATTTCAACCCGAAGAACCGGTGAGAGGTCATGAGGTTCTCATACGGAAGAGACTCCTCCACCGCTACTGACAAAAGAGAGGCTACTACGAGGCCAATCTCGGTCCTGGTTAGTAAATCCTCCTTGAGAACTATACCGTAAATGTCTATGCAGAACCAACCCCAAAAACCATTTCCTCGATCAGTGGCTTACTTCGATCGTCTCCGATGAAGAAGATACTTAGGACTAAAAAAGCTAAAAACAAAAATAACTCCATTAATCGCACCATGAGAACTCAAGTTCCTCGGGTCCGAGATTCCTCCGCGTGTTAACCCGTCCACGAGATCGAAGGATGCCCCACAGCAGAAGGGATTCAACGTATCGAGATCTTGGTTGAAGAACGTGCCGACGGAGGCGTCCAATTCGCGGTCCGACTTGACACCAGAACTGGTGAGACGTGACGATGTCGAAGATTCCAACTACACCCGTTATTTTTTTACACGAAAAAAGACCTTGGAAACCGCACGGTGTCTTCAGATTCGAGGTCCAGTGCGAGTTCCATGATCCACTATACATGGCGGCGTTAAGCCATGAACTTTCATCGAGAACAAATTCTCGGGGCATTAGAGAAACCACCCAGCTATCAGCGATCGGGATTCGATGATCGAGACCTAAATCTTACCGACGAAGGAATGAGTTATCCGAGAGTAAACAATAATTTCTTCTTTACATCTACTTTTTCCTTGAGCATTTGAATTTTAAGAGTACTTTGAAAATGTGCCTTTAATCTTTGTCTTGGACCTTGCGTCAAGAGACCGTGTCTGGAGGCCCAGGAAGATTTCATCATGTCGAGGATTTACGCAATGAAATCGACCTTGGAGCCAGAAAAGTTCAATCTTTCTACCATCATTGGTTTGAAGAGAATTGGATCGGGCGAAGATGGATTTGAAGACTCGATGTTTGAGGGTCCTTGAGATGAGTAAGGAGGTTAATGGCGATCACCTCTGACAAATGAGATCAACACTTATACTGAAGAAGACGGTCTTCTGAAAAAATCTTCTCGGTGATCCTTGACTTGGTGAAGGCGGAGCGAATCGAGGATGAAGCTCGAGCGTAAGACCAAGCGTAAAGCTCATAATAAAAGACTTGAGGACGGGGCCAATGAACACGGTGAAAAGCTAATAGCAGTTGAGGTCGGGTATAGGGACTCGGATGAACCAACGATTAGAGATCGTGAAGGTTGACAGGAGGATATATGAGGGCCCATAGGACCACGAGGAAAGAGAAGGCATCAACTCGTTTCAATTGGACGATCATTACTCTGGTCCAGATGAATGGAGCATGCTGAATATATATATCATCTTTTGATTACATGTAAATATTTAACTTTTATGTTCAGGTATCGATTTAATCGATTTAAATGAAATTGAACATTTTATTGATAAATCTTTATTTGTCTTGATTATAACCATCGTACCGATGGTTTAACGTCGTCATTTAAGAGAAATGGTATCGAATTAGATATAGATATAACGGATTAACTTCATCTGATGATAGTGAGTTGAATTTTCACAACGAGATTGAGTTAAGCCGAACTAATATCAAATAACCTTCTGGAAATAAACAACTCTTTAAATTCAGTGCTCGAAGAGTGAAGATGATTATCACGTGAAGTAAATTTGAAATGACGATAAGAACGAGCGTAAAAGATTAATCATGACCGTTGACTTTAGTCCTTCAACTGCAGGCTACCTGTCGAATGGCGATGCGTCCTAGGGCCTCCTTTACGCGTCGGACCAATATAGTGGCCGATTGATTTCCACCACGATAAGGTATAGGACAAAAGAGACTTACTACGCCTGGCCAGGCGAGTCTCGGCCATTACCTCACCCACCTTCGGACCCGATAGTGACCATTGACTTCACCACGATAAGATCGATATAGGACCGAAAAGGACACAGAGGCTACCCGTCGATGGCCGGTGAGTCGTACCGTACCTCCTCTACGCCCATCGGATAGAAATAGTGACGTTGGGTTTCACCTTTGATAAGATCGAATAGGACCGAAAGGACTTGGGGCTACCAGCCGAATGGTCGTGAGTCTGGCGAATCCTTACATACATCGGACCTCGATAGTATTGGTATTTTACTACGATAAGATCGATATGAGGACCAAAAGGACTTGAGGCTACCCGTGAATGGCATTGAGTCCGTCTATCCTCCCTGGCACCATCGGACCCGCTAAGACCGGTGATAATTTGTAGAAAAGTGATCTTATTGATGTCAAGAAACGGTTTGATATGCGGACTTAGATAATGACCGTTTTATTGAAAATCCTTAGAAATGCTTGCGGCGTACCAGTTCTTGATATGAGTCCTTTCAATACGATAAGTCGCTAGGCTTTGGTATGATAATGTTAAATAAGCCGCTGATTCGACGTTAAACAAAAGTGATAAAGGCGGCTTGACTTCTGCGAGAGAAGTGATCCCTTGTATCTGAAGTCGAATCGTTATAATGTTTGGTCACAGAAATAAAACTGTTGAAAGTTATGACCGAAATACTTAGGAAATGCTTTGCCCATCGATTATCGAGGTGGATCTCGATTGATTTGAAACATGATAGACATTGTAAGCGAGATCTTTGATATCGGCTCGATGAAACTCAATTTGAATCGGCGAAGACTCGTTCGTCTTCCCGGCCTAGGATAATCCGTGAGGATCGGGCGAATCCGTAGTTAGGCTCGGCGTAGGGCATTATATGCTTACGACTAAAAGACCGGGCGTAGGCCTGATACGAGCCAGTCTCTCTTGAATGGCTTTCGTCCGATCTTAAATTGTGCGGCGGCTGACGTCTGTTGGTTAATGACTATGCGAGGGCGGTACGTGGATGAGCATGTATCGATGCTGTCTTGATTCCGAATATTGCTAAAATTCTTCCAGGAATTTTGAACACTTTTGGCGTCGAAATTTTAATATCGTATGATATCTAAGGGATTTAAATGAAATGAACATTTTACTTCGATAAATCCGTTATTATAAATTGCGTCGATCGGTAGAAGCGGTTCAATAATTTGGTATCGATAAATGCCGAATCTATAAATTTATATATCTACGGCATATAATGCTTAACTCCAGCGATGAAGTGATATAATTTTACGATCCCAGTTTCAAGTTATTTGAGATCAATTAAGCATGTATAACTAACTAGGTGATGATAATAGAACAGGATTTATTCGTGAAGCAATTTGGACGTTCATTGATATACGAACCTTTGTAAAGATTATTAATAGACCATCTTACTTACCAAATCCTGTAATCAATAACTTACTAAAAGTATGACCTTGGGGCTACCATCGAATGGCATGTGAACCATATCTTCCTTACACCATCTTGGGGACTAGAAATGAACACTTCATCGACTTACCACCGAAAATGCCCGATCGATATAGACCTAAAAGGACTCTGGGCTATTATCTAATGGCCAATTAAGTCCTGCCAATACCTCCTTACACCATCGATCCAAGGAAGGGCATCGACGACTAATACCTCCGATAAGATCAATATAGGACCAATTAGGACACTGGGCTACCATCGAATGTGCATCAACATTTCCTACCATACCTCTCCTTACACCATCTGGACCAATAATGACCATTGACTTACCAAGATCCGAGAAGATCGTATAGACCTGAAGTGGCCATTGGGGCTACCATCGGATAGGGTGTCGAGTCCCACCATACCCTCACACCATCTGAAGACCAATTGAAGTGACCATCGACTTACCACCGAGATATAAGATCAATATAGGTCACCGACACCGACTTCGGTGGCTTTTATTGGCCGAGAATGGCTTTATAGAGTCCTACCATACCTCTTAGACACCCATCTTATTGGATAAGACCTTGCTCTAATTTGTAGAAAAGTCGATCTTTTATCTTTCATCCAAATCGTGCTTTCTTGATCGGACGATAAATCCGACTTGAACTTATTAGAATAATTCAAGTCCGCTCCGCTGCGCGATTCTCGATCTCTAACCATCAAGTGCCTTTTAGATCGGCGCATCGTAGCGCCACGCACTTGACCACTTTGAATAACGCCCTTCCTTCGATCGAAAATTGACTTTCCCGTAATGCGAAATGTGCTGCCCGCCCGAGCTTTCTCTCGAACGATTCCTACCGAATCTAAAGTCGGTTCGACACCCTTTGTTATAATGTTTAGCCCTTCGGTTCGATGGATGATACCAATTTGATTAAAGCTTCTCTACGATTCGAATACTGTCCATGAAGTCTTGCTCCTTAATCTGCAGATTTCTTTGAATTGACTTACCAAGACTTGAGATCCGATCTCGGCGGACTATTGTGAGTCATAAAAGCCACGACCGGCAAATGAAAGTAGTCCCTCTGTAGTTTCTAATCTGCCCGACAAAGACGATTAATGCATGAAAGCCATCTCCTCAGCCTTCATCCAATCTTCGCTGTTAGGATCCGGTTTCCATGACATCTCGTGGGGTACTTAATCTTGCCCATTCGATACTACGTGTCTTCTCAGTGAATGAATCCCCAAATCGCTCAGATACGGGCGTCCCAGATTGTCCGATCTCAATATCTTAGATCTCCGGCGTAAAAACACCACCAGACTTTTTATAAACTTTAGGCATTCACAGTCACATTTCCACCTCGGTTTGAGGCTGACAATCACAAATCAATAAAGTCTCTTTGAAGCTGAACTTGACCTTTTTAGCCTTTTAGTGTAACTGGCCCCAATATAAATAGTATAACTTCTTCTTATTGGTCGAATCGTCTTTATACTATTGAGAAATTTCTTGACATCTTCACTTGGAAGTCCTTGGCTGGTATTTTCGCATTGGTCAAATAATATGGTCTCACTTCAACTGTATATCGAAGAAGAGGATAACATCTTTGACCAACGATTTGGCGGTGAACCTCGAGTAAAGCGATCCCCATCAATAAGACTCGAATCGGACTTGAGATTCGACTTCTTTTCACAATCTCATCCGGGTGAAGGAGTCTTCATGTCGGGATGTGGATCTTCTGCGATTGATGCCATCATGCCTTGTAAAATACTGACTGACCGCAGAAACCTTGAAATACACCGATCCACGAAATTTTCCGGATTCAGAGAAAGTACAATTGGTTCGATTAAGTATGAGTTAGTCGAATTGAGCAGTTTGAAAACATTCAAACTGCATCGTCGAAAAATTTACGAATTTCATAACTCCGCTTCCGCTTGATCATTCGACTACGAGTCAAACCTCCATCACTGCTTCACAACCAACTCGATGAATATAAAGTTCGCTAATCCTTGATAGGTACTCCACGGCGTGTAAACACTCGCGAAACATCGCTTTGCGTGCCGACGATGATTATTGTGTAATGAATCTTCGATTTTTCAAATGCTTCCATTCTTGTGGATATTGATGATCGCTTCCACTCCATAAAACGGGAGGATAATCGCATACCAACGCCCAAGCATCGATACTCGTCAATATCGACTAACGCGAGAGGATAAGATCCTTGAACCGAAGAATTTATCTTCGCTTCTGTCGGTAACATTCTATCATAAAGTCACCAAGGCTTCATTAATTCGTTATGGACGAACCTCGGGACAAAAAACTGACAATTCTGGGTAATCAATCGCTAATTGGACCCGAGAGTCTCGCTTGCCCATGGCACTAATTCAACTACCTTCTTCCCGATGATCTTTTGTCGACTTTGAAAAATATCGCTGCTTTCAGCAATGGCTTTTGCCAAAGGCACTTCTCAATGTTATGCTGGCGACTGGCCGTTTCAAAGACTCGTAGCATATCTTGTGGTATCCCATGCCGCTCTCATCGACCTGCTCGAATCGTAACGAGTTCCATGCATGATTGCCGAAGAGGTTAATATAAGTCTTCGTCGCCACATCTTGATTAATTGGAGCCGTTAAGATTTACGCATTTCGATTTCCTCGAGCTTCACACTGAAGTTCAATCGATTTTTCGCATTCTTCTATTCCTTCAATGAAGGTCAAAGAAAGCGAAGACATCTTTTCAATTCGCGATTTAACCTCAATCTACGATGACCTACGGCAATTCGATAACATCTTATTGAATGACCGAGAGTCTTCATGTCGAGGATGACCTCGGATCTTCTCCGGATTGGCTTCGACGCCTTCGATCGACTGTGACTTTTGAAATTTGGGATGGACCGCGATCTGAAGTTTGATTATCAATCGATTGTCGCAATGGCCGATGTATCTAATGATTTGAAAACATTCCTCTAGATCATTGCAAATGTTTCGACGATCCCTTTCACCATCATGCTATCCAAGCTATAAAATGTTCTTGCCAATTTCGAAATAAAGTCTATATCTCCTGGGGAATGTAGCTTTCGAAACGAGGCCAAAAGCGAGCCGTCTGTATGCTGACTCCGAATCTTCACGAATGGAGGCTATTTGATAATGTCTTCGCACACGGATCCATGAAGATATCGTTAAGTGATCATAAACGTAATAATGCAGTACCCGACGAGCCGATCATACGACATGCGACAATCCGTAAGATGTCGGTGGCACCAGCTATTCATAATGATAGGAGATGGATTTGAGGAGTCTTACGGTATCGAGGAATCTTTCTGCCTAACTGGTTAAGCGATGCCTTCGTTGACAGGTTCAAATCGCGATTATCGATGGCAAACGGTTGACACTTTGGCGAACCTTGTTCACGATTTACGCCTCTGACGATCGTGTCATCTACGCAAATATCCCTTTGTCCTTGATGCTCGAACCTTCCCACGTGGATATGCGTTCCGACATAAATCGTAGAAATTTCCATATGGGCGGAGATTCGTCCGAAGAGGTTCGTGTTCGGGGGTGTGAACCAATCTTCATTAATATACGCACCAAATCCATTTAGCTTCCTCGGGTACGATCTCATCTCCGACAATTTAAACCTCCGTGATGATCTTTTACGGGGATTACCAACACTTCTTCCGCCTTGGTAGTGGTCCTCTCAATTTCCATTGCCTTCCGGTTCGAGGTTCACCCTTGTTTATAAACGAATTTCATTCCATAAGAATGACACGGATAACATCTTGTGCCAGACGACCGATAGTCACCCAGTTCTGAGGATTACCATGTTACACGGGAACTCGGAGATTGATTCGAAACGTCTGTTTATTTCACGTTTCGGATGAAACAAGAGTCAAGCTAACGAGGTCTTCCCAAAATAGGCGTTAATCCATGAAATGCATCTGTGAAATTCTAAATTTATGTTATCTCCCACTTGTATCTTCAGGGCCACTTAAAATTTACAAATTCCTCTCCCTTTGCTGAAAAATCTTAGAATGACAGGAGTTCGATAGCTTAAAACCACTTTGACGAGGATCGTTTAAAGAAACCGCTATAAGAGGGCTCTGTCCAGGCCTCCATTTTGTGCTCATCGAGATGCATTCTTTGATAAGCGTGGGCATAAAGAATGTCCACCAAGATCCGTTATCTATCATCGCTGCTGTTTACATCCATTTGAGCCCACATGTGGCCGTGATCACCAATGCTCGCCATGCGGTTGAACGGGCTCCGAAGGATAATCCGCGTCCGTGTAAATGAAATAACAGTTCACAGAAAGGCACATGCATCCTTCGGAGTAGCATCGGTTATTGACATAAGCCCGAATCAAGATAAGACCTCCTCTTCTTCCTACTAATTTCCCAGCAGATCCACCGGTTATTACATCAACGACTTGCCTTGGCGGTGGTGGAACATTTTTGAGCAGTGGTACTTCGAAGCTATTTGAGCAGTACGATTAATAACCTGGCGATTTGTGGTCTTTCTTTCAAAATTACATATTGAATCGCTGACCACTTTTAATCTTGTTTTCTAAAATCCTTTAAATTACAACATTCATTAAATTTAGCGTCAAAGCGGCTTGATGATAACCACAATATTCGAGGGTTGCCATGTCCCGCTTTTGTAATTATCACTAGGTGGTTCAAAGAAAGGTTGGTTTCGGATCTCGATCCAAAATTATCGACCTCTCTCGTATTCAATTGGGTATAAACCTTATTAACCTTCGCGGGTAGGAACAGAGGTCACGCTTGCTTTGCGCACGAAGCATCAGTTATTATCTTCTTGAACTACCTTCCGCCTTTTGGTTGTAACCTCCCCTCTTCTCGATCAACGCCGGTCTTAGGGAACCTCTACTTCCTTTTGATTGGCTCGAAAGAAGGATTCTTGACTATTAATAGCCTCTTCCACAACAATATAGCCTTACGCCTCAGAAGCTTCTGCTTCAAACTCTTCGGATGGTGAAACATCGGTTTCTTTACCAATTTCTCCGATTTAACGATCCGTACCCATTACGGAATAATCCAATGACTTGGAGATCATTAAGATCGACACAATTGTCCGACCGCTTCCTAAACCTCTTTCATATGGCCAAAGATTCCGTTGGTGAAGCTTGGGACTTGTGTTAAAAAGAACACCATAGAAGCTTCCCCTTCTTGGTTGCTTCCAAAACGAAGCATGGAACTTATCACAAAGTTAGGTCCACGAGGAGATAGAATCAGATGGTAAAGTCCCCATCCACTGCATCTGGCGCGCTTTTTCTCAAAGTAGTAGACAAAAGTGTGACATTTAAAGCGACATCGGTAGAAAGTCAGTCGTAATCCATTAATCGATTGAACGCGTTGTTATGGTCATAAGGATCTCCCCGACCCATCATGGCTCTCCACGCGAGGTAATTTTTTGGTAACGCTCTTGCTTTCTCCCGGAGAATGTCGAGAGGAAAAAGGGATGCCTTACCGTAAAACATCTTTCACTGTTGGACCTCGGCCCGATTGTTTTCAAGTTCTTTTCAACTCTACAACTGAAAATCAACACCTTCCAGGTTGTGATGAGATCTCCTTTTCTTTTCGACACTAGGTTACGGAATGGATCGACCTTCCTCTAGATCTCCGCCGCCCTTGGAACTTCTTGATTCTTAAGTCGTAAAATCTCATCCTCATGATGAGAACGATTGTGATGATATTCTCTCTTGGGTTTCGGCGTAATAATTCTCGACACCAACTTCTTACGTCTTTTTCACCGTTGTGATGAATTGATCTAACGATCGATTATACTTTCTTGGTAGAAGGCGTGCTCTCCTCGATCTCCTCTTGCTATCACGAGAATGATCCACAGACACGTCACGTAGAATGTTCCGGCTCCTTACCACCGCACGGGTACTTCCTTATACTCTACTATGTCCTTCTGGAATGAATATGGCTAGATGCCCGTCTGCCTCTCAACTCATTCACTTTGAAGCATTTGTTTTATATCTTCCCTTTGTCTTAACGAACCTCCAAAGCCTTATCCGCTTGGTCCGCCGTCCTCGCCTGACTTGGTAGTTGGTCCTCTTGACCACTTGGCCGGTGATGAGTTGAGCCGCGAACCCGACACTTCGCTCCGGATTAGGATCGGGCCCACTTATCGGCGTTAAAGACTAACTTAGTCTGCCCACTGCGTGGATCTTGAACGAAGTTCTTCCGAATTGTTCTTAAGCCGTCTTTCTCTGCGACCACTTTTAGAAGGACCCAATAGATCCTTTCTTGAGATCTGAGGCGATGATGAATGTGACCATCGCCTCCTGCCGCCCGGTGTTCCATCTACCTCCTCGTCATCTTTCGGAAGCAAATTTAAACAATTATGATTGAAAAGAGCCCTCCTAGCTACCGCCAATATTAACGCTAAGATCTTTCGTCACGTTCCGATCACCTAAAAGCGTCTCACGATCACCATAGCGTAAACCTGATAAACACCACACAAGCTTGTGGCGGTTCCGTCGGGAGGAATATCAAAGTGAGAATCGCATATGTGAATTCACAAGGTTTATCGGCGGAGGCTATATCGCTTTAGTGTATTGATATCAAGAGATAATAATAATTCTCGTGAATATCGATTCTAAATAAAGAAGAGTATAAAACGATACTTCTTGGTGGAGACTTCGCCAAGTTATATCATCGCGCTTTGAATTATCGTCACCACCCACTCTTCTGCGGCGCGTTCCGCTTTCTTAGATGGGTTTTTTGAAATTTGCGTGTAGTTTGTTCAACAACTTTTGATCATCGTTTATCATATCGTAATAGATTCTGATCCCATCATCACATTAATGCGTGGCGGATTCTTTAGTCAATGAGCATGCTTTTTCATCATTACAGTCAAAGATTATAGATATTTAAAATGTCTAAATGATTGATCCATTGATCAAATCGGTGCTTATAAGTTTGAAATGAAAATGATATGATAATTGGGCTTAATGATTTTTATAATTCAATAATAAAGGCGAATATAAAAATAAAAATATATTCATTTCCAAGAGCTTTGAGGGACCATAGAATAAAAGTGGTTATTTCGTATTCTGTTTTTATAGGTATATATTAACTATATTGATTAGTGCATGATATCAACTAGTCCCCGTGGCACACATTTGTTGTATACATAATTTTTTCAAAATAAAATTATTGGGAGAGAAATGTGGAGTATGGGAAGTTGAATTAAGGAAAAACCGTACCAAATAACTTATTTAAGGTGTGAAAAAAAGTACATTCAAATAACCATTAAAAGATTAATAGTCTTGTGTTTGACTAGAAAAAAATGTATTAGTTGATGAATAATTTTGGCCCACTAATAAAAAAACAATCGTTCGTAGGCTCTGAATCTGAGATATACTCCACCATAGAGACAACACAAAGACGACAACCAATATTTTAGATCTCACCGCGAATACCCTCCCATATTTGTTGTTAATATGGATGTATTCGACCTTAAAGTCCGAAATCGATTCGTATTCGTTCGATTAAAAATTTGATTCGAAATATAAATAATTTAAATATAAATAAATTTTAAAAATCAATAAATTACTATAACTTCCTCAAATTATAATTTTTTATTTATACTTGGATCATATTCGTTCCAAAAGTTTAAACTGTTCGGACTCAATTCGAGATCGTGCTCGGCTTGGTAACTAAACGAGTCTCGGTCAAATCTTATTTTATACTCGATAAATTTTTTGAACAAAATCTGAACAAGTCAATTTTCGGCTCTGCTCGGTTTATTTACACCCTTACCCGCCACTGTCAACTAAACTCCTCCCACATTTATTAAAGGTGGGTATTATTTTCATAATGTGTGTTTTTTATATTTTCATACATATTTTTTTATATGAAAAAGAGACCAAAGACCAAAAAAAAAAAAAAGTTTTGTGTTATTATATAATTATATAGGCTAGCTAAGTGTCTTGTGCAAAATACCAATTTATTTTTAAATAACATAATTTTTAATTTTTTTATTCATTTTATATATAATGATTATGAAATGTATTTTTTAATTTAAAATTAATTTACAATTGCTATGAAAATGTTTACAAACTTTGCTAGAAAAAGTATGATTAATAAGTTATTTTTTATAAAGAATAAAATTGTTCATAAAATATTATAATATTAATTATACTAGACAAGTATATGTGGTTTGTATTTATTTAGCAAAGGTTGAAACCATTGTAATAGCAATAGTAAGATAATTTGTGAAATTCATTTTTTTATATAGACATCATATATTGAAACAAATAAAATATCGAAAATAATGCTATTTATAAACTAAACTCGTGCTTTGCTTTCTTTTAAAAAAATAAAATACTAAACACTTATAAAATACTATCATTATACCTTTTATAAGTTAATCCTAATTAATTATTACGATTGTATATTTTAGCATAGCTATATTATAATAATTATGTCATTTATGTTATAAATATCAATTCAAATTGCTTCAGCTTAATATAGCATACTTAAAGCATTAGCAACAATTTTTCCAATCAACTCTATATCCTCAATTTTAAAGAATAGATCAACAGATCATTATCTAACAGTTTTCTTATCCTTATTTGACTCTTTATTTTAATCCCTATATAGGATTTTACTCCCCAGTGTTATGGAATCAAAATATGGTTCTTTATATATACAAAATGACATTTCACACCCTCACTTAAGTGGACAACTCATCAATCATACACATTTTGACATTTTTTTACTACTTCATTTTTAAATTATAAACTTAATATTAACTTATTTTTTAAAAATTAATTTCAAACGTATTCAAATTTAAAATTGATATAAATTTATTTAATTTATGTCAATATAATTATAAATATTATAAAAGTACTATTAATTATAAAATTTATTATATTCAAAATTTAATGAGCCGTATTAAATTTAAATTTAAAAATATCACAAATTAACTTTTAAAAGTTAATATTGATCTTATGTACATTCTTAACTACAATCCATTCAATACTCACCCATAAATTACTTAAAATTTAAAATAAAATAAAATTATTTTACAAAGAAATATAATTGATAAATTACACTCTCTTTTATAAATTATAAAATTATTATTAATTTGATGTTTTGGTTTGTTGGAACTTTTAAATTTTAAATTTTATTATTTAATGTAAGACCCCAACTTTTATGAATAAAGATGAATTTTCTATAATTATTATTTTGAATGAATTTGATATAATGTTATAGTTGTGAGTAATATTTAAAAATTTTACCAAAAGCACGTGAAGTTGTTTATAATATTCGATTGGTGGGGAATATTGGTTTTAACGGGGAATATTCGTGCGACAGCACAATTATTGTGGACCCCCAACAACGGAATTATTATTTCTGATTGAGAAATGACAAAAATATTTAATGAAAATAACTAGTAAGTTTTACTGTTAATCGTTGAAACACCCAGTGTTAAAAGTACAGAATACGCGTAGTTGATAAAGAGCATTACGGTATTGATTATCGATGCTTACGTAAAAAGTCACTTCGGTTTTGTTCAATTATTGCTTGATAAATCTTTGCGTATAAGATCTCACGTTATTTGATTCAATTATTGTCAATATTTTATATATTATTAAATCAATAATTGAGATAACAAAGTTGTTAATATTATTATTTGCATTATTAACGATGTCTAAAAATTCTATCAAAGAGAGGTTTGGTCACCTAATCATTGCTAATAAGGAGAAATCCTTACCGAAAGCCCTCTTTTCCTGGACGACCAGTTGATTAATAGTGTGAATTATGATAATGATGATGAAGCTTTGTTTTATTAGTATTATTAATGTAATAAAAGCAAAAAACTTTTTTATAAAAATGTAATACTTTTATAACATTATTCGTTTTATTAGGCTAATAGTAAAATTTTTTTATATAAAATGAATACTTTTATAAAGTTATCTCATTTTTATTAGACAATAAATAGAATATATTATATTTTATGATGCATAGTGTTGCATAATGCCTCGCGTAGTATTTTGCATAGTAAAATTTTTTATATAAAACAAAATACTTTTATAAAGTTATTCGCTTTTATTAGATTATAAATAGAATATATTATATTTTATTTAAAAGATTTTGCTTTAAATATGGATAGTCCGATTAAAAGTAAATCAATCTGGAATCTGCTTCATGAATTGGTTACTATTCACCCATTCTTCTATAAATAAGCTTCATTCCTTCATTATTTCTTACAATTCACCCAAACTCTGAGAGAAACCAGTAGAGATAATTCTTCTTCTATAATCTTGAGCGTCTTTCTTTAGCGTTTAAGAAAGCTTTGAGTAGTAGTGCAAGTTTCTTCAAGTATATCCTCGCCTATCTATCTTGAGTACTCTTCTTTATAAGGTAAGGGGTATTTTTTTCATATTCATGAAGAGAACTTCATTATTCCAGTCTTTATTATTCATTTGAATAACTCAGATCATCTTGCCCCTATAGTTGGTGAAATTCTTCATTATTCCATTATTTATTATTCTATTGGAATAACTTTGTCTATCTGCCAAGTACCACATACGTGGTGAAATTACATTGTTATTCCATTCTTTATTATTCTTGTTGGAATATCATGTTCATGCATGCGTTTCTGGGGACCTAGTTCCGCTCTTTATTATTACATTGGAATATCCTCGTCTGCATGCGTTTACGGCGGGACTGGTTCCGTTATTTATTATTACATTAGAATAACTTTTATACATCTGCAATTACCGTATGCATGGTGATTTCGTTTGTTATTCCATTCTTTATTATTCTCATGAATATCATGCCTCGGTGCGCGACACGCTTTGACACGGATTCGTTATTTATTGCTCATTGGAATAACTCGCCTACATGCCAAGTACCACATGAATGTTGATTTCTTTTTTTATTCCATTCTTTATTATACTCAATTGGTTAAAGTTTTGACTTCTATACTCCATGAAATTAGTGGAATATTCTTGATATTTGCGCTTCATCCAGTATCTTTCATGAAAATATTCTTCTGAGCATTCTTGAATTTTACTCTACAAAGAAGTATCATGTTGACAATTTGGATGTTATTGGTTCCTGGATAAAATAATTCTTGAACTTGTTTTATTGAATTCTTATATCATTGTCATCATCCTCATGTTTTTATTATGTTGAAAGTCATATGTGGCCTGTAGTGCATAGATGAACTTGGTATGATTATGACCAGGGATTATTTGGTGTAATCATGACCGTAATGTTACAAATGATGTGGAAAAAAATTCATCATTCCGTAGTGCATTGATGGACGATTGTTGGCATGATCATGACCATTGATGAATACACGAATATCCTCGGCTCAGTAGTCATGGATAATTTGTGGTTGTGATACTAATAAATATCCTTGGTGCGTAGAAAGCGGGGATGATGTGGTTTATTTATTAAGTTGAGTCTCGTGATAAAGTGATGAAAAACCTTTTAAATCATAAAAGATAGTAGATTTTATTCTCTTTAACTCTTTTAATAGATTAGATGTTCCAACCGTAGTTAAACTTGATGTCTATTGTATTTTATCGGTTTAACTTCACAAGACTAATGATAATTTATTCTCGCATTATCTTAGTCATAATATTTCTTCTTAGGCTAGTTGAGCTCACCTTTCTTTCACCTGTTCTCTTCAGAAATGAGAACGTGGCCGGGACTAGTCTGGGAAACGGAGTGATGGCCTAGATGATAGTATTAGTATTCCTCACTATTTTGTTAAATAGTGTTACAATAAATGTAATGAGTACTTATTCGACAAAGGTGGATATTGTCTGAAGACAATATTTGCATTAAAATCGCAACTCTCTTGTTGTATATTAAAGATTGTATTTGTATTCTGTATCCGTGATTTAGCACTTCGAAATAAATGATGTATACCTATTTTGGGGCGTCATAATTGGTATCGAGCTTAGGGATATGATCCTGGTGAGATGTGAGAGCAAGAACTAGGAGGGAGAGACGGAAATTCCTTCGCTAGTATGACCTACCATGTTTTATTTGGTATTTAATTGGTCACGAGTATAGGGATAATATGTGATATGTTAATTAACCCTTGTTTTGTGGAAGTATTTGAACATGGCATCCGAGAATGTTGAAAACATCAATGGAGCACAGGAGACCATTGAGTCTCCACAGATCAATAATAAGGACAATGTGCATCGAAAGGCGAAAATCCTCATGCAAACAACAACACCGACCAAATGATGAACGATGGAATGTTCGGAGGCTTTTTGCAATTCATGCAAAGATCGAGCAAGAGAGACTCTGTCCAAATACAGTGTGAAAACACCGACAACTCTCGGACGGGTCACCGCTAAAATGATTCAAGGAACTGGGACCACCGAGTTTTTGGAGAGCCAAACCACTTAAGGCGAGACGTGGATAAAGCGGATCTACAAGATATTTGATGTCTTGGGATGCTCCGAGGAGCAAAAGGTTCCTTTGCCACCTTCATGTTGCGTCAGAGGCAGATTCTTGGTGGGAATCGATGAAACGTACTCAACTCGCCACAATCAAGATGACTTGGGAGAAGTTCCAAGAATTGTTCAACGACAAGTACTTTCTCGAAAGTATTCATCACGTGAAAGAGGTAGAGTTCATTGTCGAGTAAAACAACATGACCGTGTAATCGATATAATGGCCAAGTTTGCCGAGTTGTCCCAAATATATCCCCATTTGGTTGATAATGAGGAGAGAATGACGCGAATATTTCTAAGAGGTTTGAAACCCGAGATACGACAATATCTTATCTCTCATAAATTGTGTTTGTATTCAGATGTTGTTAATAGGGCTCAAATTATTAGAAGCGCGATAATGGGTCAACCCAACCAAAAGAGAAGCGGTACAAAAATGATAATACCAGGATGATACTATCATTGTGACGCCCATAAAATAGGTATACATCACCCATCTTGAGTCACCAAATACATGGTACAAAATTCAAATACAAACTAATAATACAAAGAATGTAAAATACGACAAAAACACATGTTGTGAGTTTAAATACAAATATTATCTTCTAGACAATATCCATTCTCAAATAGAGTCCTCATTACATTTATTGTCACACTTTTTAACAGAATAGTGAGGACTACTAATACTATCATCCGGATCGCCACTCCATTCCCCGACTAGTTCGCCACGCTCTCATTTCCTCAAGAGAAAAAAGAAAAGAAAGGGTGAGCTCAACTAGCCCAAAGAAGAAATATTATGACTAAGATAATGCGTAATAAATTATCATTAGTCTTCAACAATGTTAAACCGATAATATACAATGTACATCAAGTTTAACTGTAGAAGACATTTAATCCATTAAAAGAGTCAAGTAGAGAATAAAGTCTACTATCTTTTATGATTTAAAAGGTTTTTCATCACTTTTATCACTTGGACTCAAATTTTAATAAATAATCCACATCATCCCTCAGCATATTACTACCAAAGATATTCATTAGGGTCACGACCACAAATTCCATGCACTACGCCAAAGGATATTTGTGTATTCATCAATGGTTATGATCATGCCAATAATCGCCCATCAATGCACTACTGCCAATGAGGACTTTTATCACATTATTTATAACATTACTACCAAGGATTACACCAAATAATCCTGGTCATAATCGTACTCAAGTCCATCTACGCACTACAAAATGTATGACTTTCAAAAAAATATAAAACATGAGGATGATGACAATGATATAAGAATTCAATAAAACAAGTTCACGAATTAATTTATTCAGAACTAATAACGCCCAAATTGTCAAATACGATAACGCTTTGTAGAGTAAAATTCAAGAATGCTTGAAGAATATTTCCATGAAAAATACTGGATGAAGCGCAAATATCAAGGATATTCCACTAATTTCATGGAGTATAGAAGTCAAAACTTTAACCAACTGAGTATATTAAAGAATGGAATAACAAAAGAAATCACCACGCAGCGGATTATTGTATGACAAAGTTATTCCAATGTAATAATAAGTAATTAACCGTGTCAAAGTAAATTCAAGAACGCATGTGGATGTTCCAATAGAATAATAAAGAATGGAATAACAACAGAAATCACCATGTATGCGGTATTGCTTGGCATATAGGTTATTCCAATGTAATAATAAATAATGGAATCAGTCCCGAAAAACGACCGAGAATATATATTTCAACAGAATAATAAAAATGGAACCAGTCCCAGAAATGTATGCAGACGGATATTCCAATGTAATAATAAAGATTTTAACCAGTCCGCACAGATAATGCATGCATGTGATATTCTGCATGTAATAATAAAGACGAAAATAATAAATAATGGAACCAGAATTAAAATTGTAAAACACACGCATGTGATATTCCAATGTAATAATAAAGATGTAATAATGAAGAATGTCACCAAGTATAGGGTAGTCCGCGTATACAGGTTATTCCAACAGAACAATAAATAATTGAAATAACAGAAGTTCTTTTCATGAATAAGAAAGAATAACACCCCTTACCGCAAAAGAACTGGATATAAGAGTAGGGAAGTAGCAGAATACTTTTCTATAGTTTCTCTATAATTTCTCTCTCTGGAGTTTCCGTGAATTTGTAAGAAATAATGAAGGAATGAGCTTCTATTTATAGGAGAATAGAAGTGTACTGTTCATGGCTGAAATTATTTTCATAATACGAATCTTTAATTTTTCAATCAACCAAACATTAAAATATAATATATATATATATATATATATACACATATGTTTTCAAAATATTTTTATCAATATAATAAATACACCACTTAATTTTTCTCCCCCATAACCAACATCAATCCCCCACCCACCCAATAATCAAATTCACTACACTCTTACACATCACTATCACACTACTACTTTTCCACCATTTCCCACTCACTCACACATCACACACCTATCACTTTCACATATCATTTTCTTCCACTATATACTCAAAAGACACATATACTTCCATACGTATACTCTTCCATTTCCAAAATCATTTCTCAACACATATGGGCCCCACCTTTAAATAATTTTCTACCGATTATTTTGAAAATGGGTAAATAGGAATCCATAAAATAAGCAAAACTTCATAAAAAAAATACCTTAATAATTTTAACAACATTATCATCTTTATTATAATTCATGATATTAATCGACCAATTGTGTCGTTCCGGGAAGAGGGCTTTACAATAAGGATTTCTCCTATCATGCCATGATTAGGTGACCAAACCTCTCTCTGGCAAAACTTCTTCTAGACATCGTTAATATTGTAATTTATAATATTAATAACTCTGTCATTTTAATTATTGATTTAATAATATATAAAATATCGACAATAATTGAATCAAATAACGTGAGATCTTGTCGCAACAATTACTATAGCAATAATTGAACAAAACCGAAAGTGACTTCTCACGTAAGCATTAATAATCAATCACCGTGTCTTACTTATGCAACCATGCCAGACATCATTTTTTTTACTACCGAGTAGTTCAAAAGTATTAACGTTAAAACTTTCGTAGTTATTTTCAATAAAATATTTTTGTTGTTTTCTCGATCCGACAATAATTCCGTTGTAGGGTCCACTAATGATTGTGTAATCAGTATTAATATTCCCCAAACACTGAGAATATTCCCCACCAATCTAATATAATACAACAACTTGCATACTTTTTGCAAAATTTATAAATACTACCCACAACTATAACATTATATCAAATCCACACCATAATATTAAAAAAAAATATTTCGAGAAATTTAAATCTTTATTTATAAAAGTTCGGGTCTCACAGTCATCGAAGCGGTGACAATAAGCGTGGAGGGAATCAACATGCCAGAAATGGAACCACTTCGATGGTAATCATGGCCAAAACAATAAGAATGGACATTTTAAGAATAGGAGATTCAACAGTGTTGGAAAGACGTCAACACCATCACTCGTGGTTAAGGAAGGAGAACGACCACCTACCATATACTTCAAATGCGGAGGGGAAGGACACATCAGTCTAAACTGCGCGATGCCGTCCAAACCATGTTATAATTGTGGAAGAGAAGGTCACCTAGCCCGATTTTGTCGCTTCACCAAAGAAAAGTTCAAATTTAGGATAGAGGCACCAAAGGGCGTCCCGGAAAAAAGTCAAAGCCGGTGAGTCTGAGGAGAAGCGTTTGTCGTGACCTCCCGTAAAAGCAAGGAACCCGAACGAGGTCATCACAGGTAAGCTTATCATAAACTCTAGCGAAGTATATACCTTATTTGATACCGTTTACCCATTCTTTTATTTCTCTTACTTGCGCCAACGCTTAAATTTGACTCGGAGAAATTAGACTTTGACTTATTTGTTGAAACTCCGTTGGGAGAAACCTTCATTACATCCATTGTTTATAAGTCTTGTTTGGTTCAAATCGGTACCCTCACATTACCCTGTCGATCTTATTTCATTAAAAATACTTGCATTTGGACGTAATTCTAGGGATTGATTGGTTAACCACTCATCATGCAAAATTGATTGTTTTCGCAGGTTGTTAGCTTTCATATTCCTAACCAACCTATTATGCGAATTCAAGCAACCAAACCATTAAAATCAATCAACATCATCTCAAGCCATAAAGCTATTCGTTTATTGAAAATGGATGTCAAGCTTTCTTAGCTCATGTCACGGATTTAAACAAAAATACGCCGGCTTTTGAATGATATTTCTATTGTTAATGAATTTCCGACGATTCCTGAGAACTTCCTGGCCTACCCCAGGCGTGAAATTGAATTTTGTATTGACCTTGAACCCAGACAAAACTCATTTCCAAAGCCCCATATCGAATGGCTCCTATTGAACTTGAGAGTTAAAACCCAATCGGAAAAATTGTTAGACATTGGCTTTATTCGTCCTAAGACTTCTCCTTGGGGTGCTCCTGTTCTATTCGTGAAGAAGAAAGATGGGAGTATGCGATTTTGTATTGATTATCGGGAGTTGAATCATGTCATCATCAAAAATAGGTTCCCATTGCCACGTATTGATGACCTGTTTGACCATTATTCAAGGCGCCAAATTCTTTTCAAAGATCGATCTTCGTTACGGATATCACTAATTGAAGATTAGAACAGATGACATTCCAAAGACTTTCGAACTCCTAATGACGGGCATTATGAATTCTAGTCATGTCTTTTGGATTGACTAATGCTCCTACCGCTTTCATGTATATGATGAACCGAGTATTCAAGGAATATTTGGATCACTTTGTGGTCGCTCTTTATTGATGACATCTTTATTTATTCCAAAAGCCGTGAAGATCATGAAAGCGACACTTGAGGCGATACTCCAAAAGCTTCGTGAATATAATTTTATGCCGAGTTGAAGAAATGCGAATTCGGCTTGAGGAAGTAGCATTCCTTGGGCACGCGGTATCAAGTCATGGAATATTTGTTGACCCAACAAAGATTGAAGCTTATTCAAAGTCGAGCAACCTAAATCAATGATCAAGTCGTAGCTTTCTCCGCTTAGTTGGTTATTATCGGAGATTCATAGAAGGGTTTTCTCGAATCGCTACTCCCTTAACTCAGCTGACTCGGAAAGATACAAAATTTGGTTGGAGTGAGGAATGCGAAGAGTTTTCAAGAACTCAAAAGGAGATTCATTTCAAAGACCTGCTCGGCAATACCATCCGCTTGGAGGATTTGTCATCTCTGATGATCTTGGAGCAAAGGGTTAGGATTTGTTCTCATGCAACATGGGAAAGTCATAGCCTATGCCTCTCGAAAACTTAAAGAATATGAGAGAAGTTATCCTACTCATGACCTGGGAGTTGGCAAAGCAAATTTTTGCACTAAAGATTTGGAGGCATTACTTGTATGGGGAGAAAGTAGAGATCTTTACTGATCATAAAAGCCTCAAATATTTCTTCACTCAAAAGGAACTCAACATGCGACGGCAATGACGTTGGCTTTGAATCGTTGAAAGATTATGATCATACCATCCAATACCATCCTCGAAAAGCAAACGTGGTAGTGACGCGAAAGTAGAAGATCATATATGGATGCGAAAGGCGATATTGTCAACGCAGAGCCCATTTTGTATGACTTGCAAAGGATGGAGATAGAGATAAAGACTCTGTGGACCCACGTGATGATGGCGAATATATGAGTAAGACAATCTTTAATCGATAAAGTTAAAGTCGCTTCAAGCTACGCACTGGAGCCGATGCGTATGAGGAAGAAAGTACAAGAAGGTGCTATCTTTGGAAGCAAGAATCGATGAAGAAGGAATACTTGAAATCAACTCCGGACTTTGTGTTCTAACGACCTGATTTAAAGTATAAAATCATGATGGAGGCGATAACACACCGCTTACTAACAAGAATTAGATGACCAAACCTCTCCTCGATGAACTTTCTGACATTGCTAATAATGCTATCTAATAATATTATCCAAATAATATAAATTATTGATCCGATAATGGGATCTTTCATAAATGACAATTATTGAAACAACAATAATATAAAATATCAACGCATCAATTATTGAACCAATAAAATAAAATATTAAATAGTAATTATTGTAACAATTATTGAGTAGTGCCTTCTTACGTAAGGATCAATAATTCAAAAATACTGTGAAATACCGGTGCTACTACTATGCAACCACGTGTATTCTCGTATTTTAACCACCGTGTATTCCAACGAAGGTTTACTGGTAACTACTACTGTAAGTTATTTATAAGAACTCAAACTTGTCATTTTCTTCATCCGATGCTTATTCATTATGGGCCTATAAATGATCAAGGCTCAATCGTATGAATATTCCCCACAACAACAAGAATATTCCACGACCAAACGAATATTTCCCAACAGCAATAAGTATTTTATAGCCATTTGCTTATTTTGAAAAAATTCATATATTTCCCTTAACTTTAACTTTTTATCAATTTAACCATTTACTAAATAGAAAAATTGAATAATTTTATTTTATAAAAATTTGGGGTCTTACAATCTCCCCTCCTTATGAAATTTCGTCCCCGAAATTTATGTACCTGGTATTTCAAAGAGTTGAGAATACCTTGCTTTCATCTCAGATTCCATCTTCCCTCTCATCATGATTTCTCCATTGCTCATCTCCTGTATTTCAGATATCATTCTAGAATACAGTTTTAAAACAAAGGTTAATTGAACAAATTAACATATCACATAATATCCCGATATTATGACTGACCAACAAATAAGCTTAGGTAGGACACACTAGCGAAGGACTTACTCATCTCTCCCCTCTTAGTTCTATTCCCCGATCTCCGCCAGAGATCATATCCTTAAGCTCTGATACCAAATGTGTTGCCCCCAAAATAGGTCCAATCCATCCAACCTATTCTGAGTCGCCAAATACATGGTACAGAAAATAACTACAACTTTATTACTACAATTGTCGTGCAAAATACAACAACACATATATTGTGAGTTTTAATACCAACTATGACTCATGTCCCAACTATGGACAACACCTCACAAAGGATACCTTATATAAAAGGTACAATCTAGAATCTGTTTTAGAAATTAAAATCTTTGGGAAGTGCTCAAGAAACCTTCGTGCAGGTGGGGAGGCTATGCGTCTCAGTTATAGCCAGATATCATATGTCCGGAGAATTGTCCTTGTTGATCCAATAGACCCCAAAAAAACGAGAAGATTACTATCATGTTCCTTCCAATGGTGAGTCTTCTCGACATATAACTATCTCCACCGCCTCATATTGAACATTATATTTCAACCCAACTCCAAGATCATATAGGTAGTGCTCGTAGATATACTCGATAAGTGGATGTGCATAACCCTTTTCTTATGATAACACGAGATTTTATGTCATTAGACATCTTGTATGATAATTGGCAAAACACCCTTCCAAAGTCAGGTTCACCTCACCTTATTGTTGTTCACCAAAATCAATTATTAAGTTACGATAATATATCGACACACATCTTAGGTCCTCAATACAATTATATATTGTATTTCATGTCGCTTTTATAATGTGTTGAGAAACTTTGTGATATCTCTTACCACCACACTATTCCCTCATTATCCCCGCCGACCCAATTACACTCGTATTACACTAAAGGAATTGTGAAGCAAAAGGGTGAGCCAACTAACTTAGTAAAGAATATTATGACTAAAGATAATTAAATTATCAATATCCTTCATCAAGAATAAATCGTAGATTTAGAACATATGATAGATGATAAAACTTTTTCAACCATAGTTAAAGTGAAACGAGCAATCCATTAGAAGAGTCAAATAGACCATAAAGTCTATTATCTTCTCCATGTTAAAATTCCACCAACAATGCTTTAACCCCGTAACATAAATCAATGTATCCTGCTCACGCGATCGTGAATAACTCATAATCATAATTGTAGTTCTAATTTTCTCTTCATCCAAGACGAAAGATATTTTTCATCACATGTCTTTACGAAACATCAAAGAACATGGTTAAACCAAATCACGCTTCATGTTCATAATCATACTAATAAATTCATCTTTTCACTACTGGTAGCAGATATTCATCAACAGCTCATCTTTGCACTACATGCCAAAGATATTCAATAACGTGACATCTTTGCACTACGAGCCAAAGATATTCAATAACAGTCATCTTCAGCACTTACGGGCCAAAGATATTCATCAATAATTCATCTTTGCACTACGGGCAAAGATATTCATATCTCAAAGAAATATACAATCATTTCGAATTTATATAAACCATAATTATAATCATGTTGATCAATTCACCTTTGCACTTAAGCTAAAAAATATTCAATCGTAAATCCAATGGTCATGATCATACCAGTCAACAATTCATCTTTGCACTACTCGACAAAGAGAACCCATAGTCACGATCATACCAATAATCTACCCATCTTTATACTTAAGTCAATGAGAAATTTCATCTCCGAGATTATAAAAATGTTATATATGATAATAAAAATAATACGATCAACAGCTGCATTTAATTTCAAGAGTAAGATTCATAAATCAATGATTTCATAACACCTTAATCCAAATGTTATAAATCACTTAATAATCTCATAATCTAATATTATTAATATTACCTCAATATTTTAATTATTTCTTAAACTTATAAATAATTTATTTTAATCATACTAGTCCATTTTCATGAAAAATACCAAATCAGTTCCAAAAATATTTTTTTTCTGGGATTTAGTATAATATAGTCCCATATTGAACATATATTTTTCTCAGAATTTTTAAAATTTATTTACTATTTTTCACATGGCCAAAACTACCGAATATTTAGACATTTATTATAAATTGTACTTTTGTCCAAAAATTCCAAAATTTACAGAATATACTGATGTTATATAGATGTACTCCCAATAAAAATTTCACCAATTTTGGAGTTAACCACAAGGAGTTATAAGGGTTTACTTTTAAAATAGTTTTTTCTCATAAAATCCATAACTCCTAATCTATACATCCAAAAATCGCCATTTTTGGACACAATCAAGGAAACTCATCAAATTATCATTTTAAATTTTTCCAGAATTTTTGAAGGTCGTAAAAATTACGAAACATGAAAAACATAACAACCCTTAAAATCCTTTACAATCACTTATCTCGAAAGAGCAGTATTTCTGACCGGAATGTAAAGCCGAAGGAACCTTGCACTGAATAACAACTCTCAAAATATTTAAATACTCACAAAATACGCTTGATAATATAGAGAGAGAAAGAGAAAAAGCTTATGTTTCTGGTGTGATTTTTAATTCTAACTTAGCCCTCTATTTATAGAAAAATGTTAAATTTCACCAAGCAAACTCGACCAGAACTCGATGGCTTTACCTGCTACTATTTCCACCCACCACATTTGAAATACAATTTCAGCACATTTCTTCACCAACCAAAGGTGGGGCCCACGCATTCTAGAATCTTCCACCAAAATGATAAATTCCGAAACTTTAACAATTTCTGAACCAGTCACCTCTTAAAATTCATAACAAATCATACGTTCATTTTTAACGGTTCACAATTTGTGGACATATACTTAACTTATATATGTATAACATATCCAAAAATCACAACGATCCAACGGTCGGATTAAAAATTATAACTCACGCAATATATCATAAAAATATTGATTTGATTCTTTTAATACCTCCATTCCGACAAAGATACTGATAAAACACCTCAACATTAAATCCTTCAATTATAACCACATAAAATAAATAAATCTATCATTTATATCCACATCAAATAAATATTTTCTTATCATATAAATCAATAATTAATTATTCACAAATAATATTACGTAATCACAATTATGATAACCAAAGTAGTTCCTATGAAAGAGGGGCTTTCCAATAAGAATTTCTCCTCATCATGCAAGAATTAGATGACCAAACCTCTCCTTGACAGAACTTTCTAGACATTGCTAATAATGCTATCAAATAATATTGTGACGCCCCCAAAATAGGTATACATCACCCATTCGAGTTGTCACACATGGTACGTAAACAACTACAACTTTATTATTACAACAAGAAATCTGTGAGTTTAAATACAAATATTATCTTCTGTATAATATTTATACTCACATAAATCCTCATCACATTTATTGATACATTATTTTACAAAATGGTGAGGACTACTAAACAATCCTTTCTAAAACCTTCATTCCATACCCCGGCTAGATTCGCTTATATTCTCGCCTCCCGAAAGAATGGAACAAAAGGAAAAGGGTGAGCTCAACTAGCTCAAGAAAGAATATTATGACTAAGATAATATACAACAAATTATCGTTAGTCTTCAACAGGAAAAATTTAATAGAATACAATAGACAACAAATTTTCAATCAATATTCGCAGCTGAAATAATAATTCATTAGAAGAGTTAAGTAGAGAATGCAAACTACTATCTTCTATGTATGAATTTAAAAGTTCATCGCTCATCTTTTATCCCCGTAACAACAATCAATATACATCCGGAATTAAATATTCATCTTGCACTACTGTGCCAAAGATATTCATCACTTAATCATGTTCATTTAAACACTGCTCATCTTTGCACTACAGCCAAAGATATTAATCATCGGTTATGTTCATCTCTCAACACTGCTCATCTTTGCACTACAGCCAAAGATATTCTTCAGAAATCATTCATCTTTACACTACAAAGCCAAAGATATTCAATAATATCATCATTTAAGACCGAGGATGATGAAAAATATTTTAAAGAACGAATCCAAAGAAACAAAATGACAAGGATTAAGGATTAAGGATTCGTACTTTGTTTTATCCATGTCCAACAATACCCCAAAAATAATCACAGGTGGTGTAAAATTCAAGAATGATCAAAACATGGATACAATCAAAGCTAGTATCCAAAATAGATGTTTTGGACAAAAAGAAGAAATTTTATTTTTCTATGAATAATTATCGATATCGTGAATAGTGTCGATATCGTGAATAAGTGTCGATACGTGAATAAGATCAGTATACATGAATAGTAAATCCGACACCAAAAGATAGAAATTCCACAAAAACATCTTCACGCTTCATGAATAGTACTGTGAATAAGAATCGTGAATAATAGTACTCATGAATAGTAACTCGTGAATAGTAACTCATGAATAGTAACCCCGACATGAAAAAGTTCCAAATTTGATAAAAACTTCATATCAACATTTCAACATAATGATATCAAGAAATAATATCATTACTTAAAAAATAATAATATCCCTTACCTCAAAGAATCAAGATTTCTAAGGAAAGGTCAAGTGATCTTGAATGAAACTTGTAATCTTGAAAAGAACTCTCAAAGTATCTAAATACTCACAAAATACGCCAATAATATAGAGAGAGAAGAGAGAAAACTTTGTTTCGTGTGATTTTCAATTCTAACTTAAATTTCTATTTATAGAAAATGTTAGCCCAACCAAGCGGACTTCGACCAAGCCACCACGATGGCTTTACCTCGCTACTATTGCCACCCACCACATTTGAAATAAAATTCAGCACATTTCTTCACCAACCACAAGTGGGGCCCACTCAATTCTAGAATTTTCCACCAAAATCAATTATAACCCTAATTTTCCTAATCGACACCTCTTAAAATTCATAACAAATCATTCGTGCATTTTTAATCGGTTCAAAATTTGTGGACATATACTCAACTTATGTATGTATAACATACCCAAAAATTACCATTAATCCAACTCCATTTGATTAAAAATTATAATCCCCGCAATATATCTCAAAACCCCGATTTAATTTTTAATACCTCCAACTGGTAAAATATCGATAAAACACCTCAACAATAATTTCTTCATTTATAACCACATAAATAAATCCATCATTTATATCCACATAAAATAAATATTTCTTTATCATATGAATCAATAATTAATTATTCACAAATAATATTACGTAATCACAATTATGACAACCAGCCGCTCCTGTGAAAGAGGGGGCTTTCCGATAAGGATTTCTCCTTCTCGGCGCCGCAATTAGGTGACCAAACCTCTCCTCGATGTAACTTTCTAGACATTGCCAATAATGCTATCTAATAATATTATTTAAATAATATGAATTATTGATCCGATAATGGAGATAATGTGCAAAGGACAATTATTGAACAACAATAATATAAAATATCAACGCAAAGAATTATCAATCAATAAAATAAAATATTGAATAAGAATTCATCGTAAAAATTATCGAGTAAAGCCTTCTTACGTAAGGATCAATAATTCAACAATACGCGCAATACCGCAAGTACATCAACAACCACGCCAGACATCAGATTTTAACCAATCGGTATTCCAATAATCTTAATTCAGAATAACTACGCTAGTTTTTTAACCAACTTATATTTGTGCTTTCTTCATCCAATCGCTTTCAGTTATGGGGCCCACACATGGTCAAGCTACTTGTCGCATTTAATATTCCCTCGACAAAGCATTTAATATTCCACGACCAAACGAATATTCCCCACAAAATGAATATTTTATAACCACTTGCTTATTTTGAAATATTTGCGTATTTAACCCTTAACTATCCACATTAATCAAATCAACCTTACTATTTCAAAATAATAAATAAAGGAAATTCCTTTATATTTAAAAAAATTTCTGGTCTTACAACCTCCCTCCTTATGAAATTTCGTCCTCGAAATCGACGTGACGCATTCGGTGTTTCGAAAAGGTGAGGATACCTCGCTTTCATTTCCGCTTCCAATTCCTGTGTCATTTCCTCTATAGCATGATTCCTCCACAAAACTTTAACTTGTGGTATGACCTTTCATGCAGTAGGACATGCTCCTTCCTATCCAAGATCTTGATAGGTACCTCCTCATACGTTAAGTCTTCTACTATCTCGTCCCGCTCTAACTCAATAACGTGGTTCGGTCTTTCACATATTTACTTAAGCACGAGCATATGTGAAACACATTATGAACACGAGACATACTCGAGGTAACGCAAGTCTATAGGCTACATTTCTACTACTCGGTCAAGAATTTGAAATGGACCAATAAATCGTGGATCGAGCTTTCCTCTCTTCCCAAATCTTGTAACTCCCTTCCATGGAGCAACTCGCAACAATACATGATCCCCTCACATTAAATTCCACGCCCTTTCGATGAAGATCTGCATAACTCTTTTGTCGATCTTGAGCCGCTTGTATACGTTGTCGAATTATTTGGATCTTTTCGGTGATCATATGCATTAACTCTAGTCCCAACAATGTTGCTTCACCCACCTCATCCCAACATATCGAGAACGACATTTTCGTCCATATAATGCTTCAATGGAGCCACACCTATACTTGCCTCGATAACTGTTGTTGTAGGAGAATTCCACCAATGGTAAATACTTATCCCAACCGCCCTTGAAGTCTAGGACACGTAGTCTTAATAAATCTTCAAGAGTTTGAATAGTCCTCTCTCGATTGTCCGTCCGTCTGCTTGGGGGATGGTATGCCAACTAAATCGCAAATCCGCGCTCATAGCTTTTTGCAAGCTAACCCAAAATCTTGAAGTGAATCTTGGGTCACGATCCGAAACTATGGATACAGTATGCCATGCAACCTCACAATCTCATTTACGTATATACTAGCAAGACGCTCAAGTGAATAAGTCTCCGTGATCGGCAAGAAATGAGCGGACTTGGTTAATCTATCAACAATAACCCAAATAAAGATTGATGCCTTGAGAAACCGTAGGAAGACCCAGAACGAAATCCATGGTAATGTGTTCCCACTTCCATTCCTAATCTCAAGTGGTTGCAACGGACCTTAGGTACTAGATGCTCCGCTTTTACACGCCGGCAAGTTAAACACATCGAGATAAACTTTGCAATCTCTCTCTTCATATTATTCCACCAAAATGTATGTCAAGATCACGATACATTTTATTACTTCCGTGATGGATTGCAAATGGTGTATTGTGTGCTTCCATCATAATCTTGTACTTCAAATCGAGTCGTTAGAACACAAAGTCTAGAGTGGACTCAAGTATTCCTTCTTCATCAATTCTCGCTTCCTAATAGCTCCTTCTTGTACTTTCTTCTTCATACGTGACATTTCCGGGTTGGTGGCTTGAGCAACCTAACTTTTCTATTAAAGTTGGCTCTACGCGTATACTTGACATCATCGCACTCGTTCCTCGCGTATGATCTTCTACTCAATCGCCACCTACCACGCTCGCTTTTACCGGATGGTATTGAATAGTGTGGTCGTAGTCTTTCAATAGCTCGAGCCAACGTCATTTGCAGATGTTGAGTTCTTTTTTTGAGTGAAGAAATATTTAAGGCTTTTATGATCCGAATATATCTCCACTTTCTCCCCATATAGATAGTGCCTCCATATCTTTAAGCGAAAAACGATCAATACCGCTCTAGATCATGAGTAGGATAATTCCTCATCATACTTTTTAAGTTGTCGCGAGGCATAGGCTATGACTTTCCCCACGCCAGCATGAGAACACATCCTAACCCTTTGCTCGAAGCATCGTCAGAGATAACAAATCCATCCGAACCAGATGGTATTGTTAGAACAGTCAAATAAGTCTCCTCTTAAGCTCTTGAAACTTTTCTCGCATTCTTCCCTTAAAACGAATTTCGTATCCTTCGAAAGTTAGCTTGAGTTAATGGAGTAGCGATTCGAGAAAACCTTCCACTAATCTCCGATAATAACCAAATAAGCCCAAAAGCTACGATTTCTTGATCCGACTTGCTTGCTCTAACTTTGTATTGCTTCAATCTTCACGGATCAACAGATACTCCATGTTTTGACACCACATGCCCAAGAAAGGCTACTTCCTCAAGCCGAACTCGCATTTCTTCAATTTGGCATATAGTTGGTTTTCACGAAGCCTTTGAGTACCGACTTCAAAATGGTGCTCATGATCTTCACGACTTTTGGAATATATAAGGATGTCATCAATAAAGACAACAACGAATCGATCCAAATATTCCTTGAATACTTGGTTCATCATATCCATGAAAGCCGCAGGAGCATTAGTTAGTCCGAAAGACATGACTAAGAATTCATAATGCCCATACCGAAGTTCAAGGCGCAGCTTTGGAATATCCTCGCCTCTAATTTTCAAATTTGATGATATCCAGGAATCGAAGATCGATTTTTGAAAAGAATTGTGCCCCTCAGAATCGGGGTCAAACAAGTCATCAATACGAGGTAGAGGATACCTATTCTTGATGGTGACATGGTTCAATTCCCGATAGTCAATACAAAGTCGCATACTCCCGCTCTTTCTTTTTTACAAATAAAACAGAGCACCCCAAGGAGATGTACTAGATTTAATGAAACCGGCGTCCAACAATTCTCGTAGTTGGACCTTTAACTCCTCAAGTTCAATAGAGCCATTCGATATGGGGTTTAGAAATGGGCTTTGTACCAGTTCAAGATCAATAAAGAATTCAACTTCACGCTCGGGGTAGACCGGAAGTTCTTCGGGAAATACGTCGGAAAGTCAATAACAACAGAATATTATTCAAATTTGACGTGTCTTTATTCAAATCCATAACATGGGCTAAGAAAGCTTGACATCCGCTTTTTAATAAACGAATAGCTTTATGATTAGATATGATAGTGATTGATTTTAATGGTTTAGTTGCTTGAATTAAATATAACGTTGGTTAGAATATGAAAACTAACAACCTTACGAAAACAATCAATTTTGGCATGATGAGTAGTTAACCAATCAATCCCTAAAATCACATCAAAAGCAAGTATCTTTAAAGAGATAAGGTCAACAGTAAAGTGATGGTGCCAACTTGAATCAAACAAGATTTATAAACAATTGGATGTGATGAAAGTTTCTCCTAACGGAGTTTCCACAGATAGGTCAAAGTCTAATTTCTCCTGAGTCAAGTTTAAACGTTGAGCACATGCAGGAGAGATAAATGAATGGGTAGCACCGGATCAAGTAAGGTATAAACTTCGCAAGAATTTATAAATAGCTTACCCGTGATCACCTCGTTTGGGTTCTCGATTATGACCAAATCACAACAAACGCTTTTCCTAATCGTTGACTTTGACTTTTCTTCGGGATATTTTTGAGTCACCGTCCCTCATTGAACTAGGTTTCGCTATCGCATAATCTCGAAAGCGATATGTCCTTCCTTTCCACAACTATAGCATACCTTGAATCGTTGTGGGGCGCTTTGACCGATATGTCCTCTTTTCCGCATTTGTAGCATATGACCGGTGGTCGTTTCTCCTCCCTTAGAACCGATTCACGCAGATCGCTGCCTTTCACATAGTCGTTGTTAAATCTCCTCTTTTAAAATCTCCTCCTCGACTCGCTTTTTACATTTTCACGACCATGATTACCACCGAGTGGTTACCATTTCGTCCGTCCTGCTTTCTTTCTCCGCAGTTATCATTATTCTTCTGATCGCTATCTCTCGGTACGATCCTCGGTTATGGTCCTCGCTTAACTGCACTTTCGTTATCTCGCTCTAATAATTGAGCCTTGTTTACAACATCTCAATAAAGAGAAAGTTTATGAGAAATGAGATCTTGACGTATCTTGGGGTTTCAAACCTCTAAGAAACATCCGCGTCATACGCTCCTCATTCTCCACCAAATGAGGTGCAAACTCGATAACTCTCGCAAACTTTGCCTCGTCTCGAGACACCGCTATGTTGTTTTGCTCTAATCAGATGAACTCCACTTCCTTCATACGACGAACACTTTCGTGAAAGTATTTGTCATTAAATAGTCTCTCAAACGCCTCCCAAAGACATCTTTGAGTCGCGGCCGGATGGGTACGCTTCACGACTCCCACCAAGATCGTCTGCTACCGCCACGGAACATAAAGGTGGCGAATGGAACCTTCTGTTCCTCCGTGCATCCCAAGACATCGAATATCTTGGTAATTTTTTTGACCCATGTTTCCGCCATGATCGGATCTGGCTTTCCTTAAATTCGTGGTCCCAACTCTTTGAATCGCTTGCCATTGACAACCCGTGAATTGCTATCATTTCTCCTCAGATTTTGAACACGAAGTCTCCTCGTCTGCGATTTTGCATGAACTGCAAAAAGCTTCTAAACATCCCTCGCTCAACATCTCGCTTTCAGTGGTGTTGTTCACAGGAGAGAACATTGCCACTGTTGCACGTTTTCCTCGTTGGTAAAGACAGCATCTCCACTCGGTCTCATTTACTCCATCATTAATATTCTCAATCGACATTCTCAAATCATCGCCATAAAACAAGGGGTTAATTAAGGAAATCAATATATCACATAATATCCCTATATACTCGACCAACTAACAAATAAGCTTAGGTAGGACACACTAGCGAAGGATTTACTCGCCTCTCCTCCTAGTTCTATTCCCCGATCTCCGCCAGAGATCATATCCTAAGCTCGATACCAAACCGTGATGCCCCAAAATAGGTATACATCACCCATTCTCGAGTTGTCAATACACGGTACGTAAACAACTACAACTTTATTATTACAACAAGAAAAGCTGTGAGTTTAAATACAAATATTATCTTCTAGATAATATTTATACTCAAATAAATCCTCATCACATTTATTGATACATTATTTTACAAAAAATGGTGAGGACTACTAAACAATCCTTTCTAAAACCTTCATTCCATACCCGACTCGCACTACTATATTCTCGCCTCCGATAAGAATGGAACAAAAAGGAAAAATTGAGCTCAACTAGAAGAGAAGAAGTAGAATAAAATAATATTCAACAAATTATCGTATCTTCAACAGGAAAAATTTAAAGTTACATAGATAACAAATTTTCATCAATATTCGCAATGAAATAATAATTCATTAGAAGAGTTAAATATTCATCAAACTACTATCTTCTATGTATGAATTTATATTCATCGCCATCTTTTATCCTCAGTAATAACAATCAATATACATCACTTAAATATTCATCTTTGCACTACAGCCAAAGATATTCATCACTTATCATGTTCATTTAAACACTGCTCATCTTTACACTTCATCTCAATATTACTGTTCATCTTGCATCTTTGCACTACTGCCAAAGATATTCTTCGAAAATCATTCATCTTTGCACTACGTGCCAAAGATATTCAATAATATCATCATTTAAGACCGAGGATGATGAAAATATTTTTTAAAGAATCGAATCCAAAGAAACAAAATGACAAGGATTAAGGATTAAGGATTCGTACTTTGTTTTATCCATGTCCAACAATACCCCAAAAATAATCACAATTGGTGTAAAATTCAAGAATGATCAAAACATGGATACAATCAAAGCTAGTATCCAAAATAGATGTTTTGGACAAAAAGAAGAAATTTTATTTTTCTATGAATAGTCAGAGTATCGTGAATAGTGTCAGATATCGTGAATAAAGTCGATATCGTGAATAAGACCAGTATACATGAATAAGAATCCGACACCAAAAGATAGAAATTCCACAAAAACATCTTCACGCTTCACTTAATAGTACTCGTGAATAAGAACTCGTGAATAAGAACTCATGAATAATAACTCGTGAATAAGAACTCATGAATAAGAACCCCATACATGAAAAAGTTCCAAATTTGATAAAAACTTCAGATCAACATTTCAACATAATGATATCAAGAAATAATATCATTACTGAAAAAATAATATCCCTTACCTCAAAGAATCAAGATTTCTAAGGAAAGGCTCAAGTGATCTTTGAATGAAACTTGTCTTAACAAAGAACTCTCAAAGTATCTAAATACTCACAAAATACGCCAATAATATAGAGAGAGAAGAGAAAAACTTTGTTTCGTGTGATTTTCAATTCTAACTTAGCCTCTATTTATAGGAAAATGTTAGCCCATTGCAAGGCGGACTTGACCACTACCGATGGCTTTTACTCGCTACTATTGCCACCCACCACATTTGAAATAAAATTCAGCACATTTCTTCACCAACCACAAGTGGGGCCCACTCAATTCTAGAATTTTCCACCAAAATCAATTATAACCCTAATTTCCTAATCGGACACCTCTTAAAATTCATAACAAATCATTCGTGCATTTTAACGGCTCAAAATTTGTGGACATATACTCAACTTATGTATGTATAACATACCCAAAAATTACCATTAATCCAACTATTTGGATTAAAAATTATAATCCCGCAATATATCTCAAAACCCCGATTTAATTTTTAATACCTCCAATCTGGTAAATAATCGATAAAACACCTCAACAATAATTTCTTCATTTATAACCATATAAATAAATCCATCATTTATATCCACATAAAATAAATATTTCTTTATCATATGAATCAATAATTAATTATTCACAAATAATATTACGTAATCACAATTATGACAACCAAAGTAGCCTCCTGTGAAAGAGGGGCTTTCGATAAGGATTTCTCCTTCTCGGTAGCAAGCAATTAGGTGACCAAACCTCTCCTTGATGTAACTTTCTAGACATTGCCAATAATGCTATCTAATAATATTATTTAAATAATATGAATTATTGATCCGATAATGGAGATAATGTAAAGTGACAATTATTGAACAACAATAATATAAAATATCAACGCAGCAATTATTGAATCAATAAAATAAAATATTGAATAAGAATTACTGTAAAAATTATTGAGTAGTGCCTTCTCACGTAAGGATCAATAATTCAACAATATCAGCAATACCGCGTGTGCCATCGCAAACAACGACGCCAGACATCGTATTTTAACCACCGGGTATTCCAACAAATTTTACTTGGAATAACCACGCCTGTTATTTTTAACCAACTTATATTTGCGTTTTCTTCATCCAATCGCTTTTAAGTTATGGGGCCCACACATGGTCACTACCGTCAATGCATTTAATATTCCCGACAAAGATTTAATATTCCACGACCAAACGAATATTCCCCGACAAAATGAATATTTTATAACCACTTGCTTATTTTGAAATATTTGCGTATTTAACCCTTAACTATCCACATTAATCAAATCAACCCTTACTATTTCAAAATAATAAATAAAGGAAATTCTTTTTTATTTAAAAAAATTTCGAGGTCTTACAAATATTATCTAAATAATATAAATCATTGATCTGATAATGGGAATACTGTGCAATGACAATTATTAAAATAACAATAATATAAAATATCAACGCAAATTTATTGAACCAATAAAATAAAATATTGAATCGTAATTCATCAGAATAATTATTGAGTAGTGTCTTCTTCACGTAAGGATCAATAATTCAAAATCTTCGTGAAATACAGGTGTCTTCTTGTGCACCACGCGTATTCATCGTATTTTAACCACCGTGTATTTCAAAAGTGTTTACTGGTAAATTACTACGTGCGTTATTTATAAAAACTCAAACTTGTCATTTTTTTTCATTCGATAGTTATTACATTATGAGGCCCATAAATGACTACTACTGGTAAATATTTAATATTCCCCAAGCAACAAGAATATTCCACGACCAAACGAATATTCCCCAACAGCAATAAGTATTTTATAGCCACTTGCTTATTTTAAAATTTTTTTATATATCTCCCTTAACTTTAACTTTTTATCAATTTAACCATTTACTAAATAGAAAAATTGAATAATTTTATTTTTTAAAAATTCGGGGTCTTACAATCACCCCTCCTTATGAAATTTCGTCCCCGAAATTTACGTACCTGGTATTTCAAAAAGTTGAGAATACCTTGCTTTCATCTCAGATTCACTCTTCCCTGTCATCATGATTTCTCCATTGCTCATCTCCTGTATTTCAGATATCATTCTAAAATACAACTTCAAAACAAAGGTTAATTGAACAAATTAATATATCACATAATATCCCGATATTATGATTGACCAACAAATAAACTTAGGTAGGACACACTAGCGAAGGACTTACTCAACTCTCTCCTCCTAATTCTATTCCCCGATCTCCGTCAAAGATCATATACCTAAGCTCTGATACCAAATGTGACGCCCCCAAAATAGGTCCAATCCATCCAACCTATTCTGAGTCGCCAAATACATGGTACAGAAAACAACTTCAACTTTATTACTACAATTGTCGTGCAAAATACAATAACACATATACTGTGAGTTTTAATACCAACTGTGACTCATGTCCCAACTATGGACAACACCTCACAGTGATACCTTATATAAAGGTACAATCTAGAACTGTTTTAGAAATTAAAATCTTTGGGAAGTGCTCAAGGAAACCTTCGTACATGGGAGGCCATGCGTCTAGGTTATGATAGATATCATATGTCCAGAGAATTATCCTTGGTTGATCCAATAGACCAAAAAAAAAACGAGAAGATTAATATCATGTTCCTTCCAATGGCGAGTCTTCCCTTGACATATAACTATCTCCACCGTCTGCGATTGAACATTATGTTTCAACCGAACTCCAAGATCATATAGGTAGTGCTCGTAGATATACTCAGCAAGTGGATATGCACAACCCTTTCTTATGATAACACGATTTTGTATGTCATTAGACATCTTGTATGATAGTGGCAAAACACCCTTCCAAACACTACAAGAAAAAGGGCCATCTGCGACCAATGATATCAGCGACCGCCCTATCTGGTCACTGATAATAGTATTAGCGACCGCTTATCTGCGATCGAAAAGAAATCTAGTCATTAGAGATCAATCATCGCGACGCGGTCGCATCGGTCACGTCGCGAAATTTTCCCCAAAAATTTGGTGCGAAACTTTGGCGCGCAAGAACTAATCTATATCGTGACCGCCAATGCCGCTAATATGTCCACATCATTAAAAACTAGCGACCGCATGCGATCGCTGATGGCGGTCGCTGATTCTTATAACCTGGATCAAATTCAGGCATTCGTTCGAACCAGATGACAAGAAAAAAAGAGGGGAGAAACTTCGATTTAGAGGAGAAGAGGGAGTAGGGGAGAAGAGAAGAGGAACCACCAACATTCGGTACCACGCCTTCACCCATCACCGCACCACCGCTCGGTAACCCTTTAATCTTCCTTTCATAATTTATTGTATATTACAATCTTCCTTTCACAATTTTTTACTTTCTTCGTTCCAAAATTATGGGTAACTGATATGAAGACTGATTTACTTTATTGTATGTTATGGGTATATTCGTTCCAAAATTATGGGTATATTATGGGTAGCTCATATTTTGTTGGAGACTGATTTTGTTGGAGAAGTTCATATTTCCTTATGAATAGGAAGAAATTCATATTTTGTTAATGTTGACTTTGGGTAGCTGATATGAAGAAATTCTTATTTTGATAGTAACTGATTTTGTTGGAGAAGTTCATATATACTTCCAATTAAGCTGTTTTGAGTATACTAGTTTAATTTGCATTATTATATTGGGAATTTGTATATTTCTCTTGGTTTGTGTCTTGGGTGCCTAGAAATGACTTTATATACATGCTGTCGTGCATGTGGCTAGTCCATATTATAGGGAGACTCTCGCTAATTTTTTTATTAGTCGGGTAGATTCATGAACATTTATACTATTAACGAGCCTATTGTTGATCCACTAGAGCCTATTAAGGGGCTATTGGAGTTGATGGGTCGGGCTTGGGGGCAACGAGGCCACACGAGGCCACGCCAAGCTTAGCTTATGAAGCCTCACGGGGCAAGCCAAGCTTGGTTGTTAGCATAGTAAGCTATTGAAACATTAAGCCAAAATAAGCGATCTTAGGGAACTATTAGTGCAACAGAGAAGGTAACTAGACACACATGGTCAATAAAGAGATCTGCATTTATCTTTTTAACAAGGGTATTTAACACTTATGTATATAAGAATAAAGCTACAAAATGTTATAGAAGCTATAAATTGCTCAACCAAGTTATGCATGCTTACAAGTATGCTCAAGTCATATAGTTACAAGTATGCTCAAGTCATATGTTAATTAACATTTATAATGTTATCTCATAGTAGGTGCCGTGGAATCATGGACCTCTATTCGAATCAGTAGTTGGATGGCACGATTTAAAGTCAAGTGCCCATATAAATCTTCTGATTGAATTTAAAGCTAGTTGCCAAGTGTTTTTGGAGTATCGTATAGTCACCCGTAATGTATGAATGGTAAGTCGCAGATCATGATGTCCATGTTTAAAGTGTAAGAATGTAAATTATATGGATGGAGACATGGTAAACTATCATTTACTTGTTTCCGGGTTCATGAGAATTACGAAGAATCTTTGGTGAGCACATAGGCGGAGAAGAGATGGTGACATCACACAAGTACATAATTCGGGCGTTAGTACTCATCGTATGAATGAAATGGTCCATAATATTGCGAGGCCATTTTGATTGGGAGCAAGGCGTAGAGCAACCCTATGAATTACGATGCCAAAGACTTCTTTAAGTTGTTAGGACGAGGGTAGTGAAGCCATTGTGGCATGGTTGCACCAAACACACTACATTATGCTGCAATGGCGACATTACTTAACATCAAGGTGATCACAACACGAGCCATGAGTGTTTTTGAGTCACTCTTGAAGGCAATTAAGAGTATGTTGCTTTGACGGTGAGAAATTACACGGTAACTATTACTTTTGTAAGAAAATGGTGAAGAAGTTGGGTCTTGGATACCAAAAGATCGATGCATGTCCCAACGATTGCATGTTGTTTTATAAGGAAAATGAGCAGATGACAAGGTGCACGCTTTTGCGGTCATGATCGGTTTAGGCCTAATAAAGAGGGTGTGACTACAAAAAATCAAGTATACCGCTTAAGATTCTAAGGTATTTTCCAATAACACATCGACTAAAAAGATTGTACATGTCTTCAAGATCAATTTGAACATATGAGTTGGCATGCGAAATCTCCAAATAAAGATGGAGAACTAAATCATCCATGAGATGGGCGTGGCTTGGAAAGATTTCAACTTAGCACATCCCGAATTTGCATTGGAACCTAGAAATGTGAGGCTTGGATTGTCCACCGATGGTTTCAATCCGTTTTGGCCACTCAAATTGTTCCATACTCATGTCAGTTCGTGATTGTTACTCCGCATAACTTGCTTCCTTGGATGTGTATGAAACGACCATACTTATTTCTTTCACTCATGATTCCCGGTCCTAAGAGTCCCGGAAAGAACTTAGATGTTTACTTGAGACCTCTTATAGAGCGAGTTAAAGGTATTGTGGGAGGATGGAGTACTGACTTGGGATGTTGCAACGAAAACAAATTTCAACCTTAGGCGCGTAAGGTTATGTGGACTATAAGTGACTTCCCAACTTATGGTATGTTAATTTGGATGGAGTACACATGGGAAGTTGGCTTGTCCAGTATTGTATGGAGCATACAAAGTCGTTTAATCTATCAAAAGGTCGAAAGCCTTGTTGGTTTGACTATCATCGCTCGGTTCTTCCCAGGTAGATCACCCGCTTTGAAGAAATAGAGAACACTTCAGAAAGGGAAAGTAGATAATGATATGCACTGCATCAAGATTGTCGGGAACGGAGATGCGAGATCGTGTGATGAGATCGCGGTTATCCCATTTGGTAAGGTTGATGCGACAAACATAATCAATGGGTTTGGTGAATCTCATAACGGGTTCGGAGAAGCATCTTTTAGGGAATTGCCTTATTGGTCTACAAATTTGATTCGTCATAATCTAGATGTGATGCATATTGAGAAGAATGTGTTTGACAATGTGTTTAACAATTGTGATGAATTTTACGGGGAAAACAAAAGATAACGATAAGGCACGTTTGGACATGAAAGATATTTGTGGCGTCATTCCGGATTAGAACTTTATGAATCTCCTAATGGTAAGATTGTCAAACCGCATGCAAGGTACACATTGTCCAAAAAGCAAGTTGAAGATGTGTGCACATGGGTTAAGTCTTTGAAACTACCGGATGGATATCGTCAAACATTGCAAGGTGTGTTACGGGTGGGAAATTGCAAGGATGAAGAGTCATGATCATTTATGTGTTCATGGAGAGACTCATGCCCATAGCATTTCGGATCCGCTTGATAAACCAATATGGGATGCTTTGACGGATCTTAGTCGTTTCTTCAAAGACTTGTGTTCAAAATCATTGAATGAGAAGGACATGTTTGTACTTGAGAAGAACATCATAGAGATCACGTAAACCGGAAAAATATTCCCACTGGTTTTTTGACTCCACGGAGCATTTGCAAATCCATCTTCCCTATGAAGCTCGTGTTGGGGTCCAGATTCAATATAGATGGATGTACCTTTCGAGAGGGTGATGGGAAACCTTAAGAGGAAGGTGAAGAATAGAGCTTATGTCGAGGGGTCGATATCGAGGCATACAGCTTTTGATGAGATATCTACGTTTGTCTCGGATCATTTTCCTGGACGTAAGTCTCGACAAAGGCCACAGAGTATCGAGACATGATGATGGGGAAATGTTGAACTAAATGGTGGCTCTCAGATTTGGTTTATCAAGCGCGCTTATGGAAAAGGGAAGCGCGTATTCCTCTCGAGCAAGAATTACATGCCGCATATACTTACATTCTTCTCAATTGTGAGGAGATTGATTTAATTTGTGAGGTACACATGTAAACTTGATATTTTATCTTTTAATTTGAAAATTTATTCTAATATGTTAATGTTTATAACATGGTATAGATTGTCGATGATTTAGTTAAAAGTGAAGCATGCCGACATAACTGATAAAGATATTCAAATCAATCGGGATAAAAACTTTTGCACTTTGGCTAAAGGACAAAGTAAGTTCAATTTTTTAAGCACGTAGTGTATATATATATATATATATACTCCATATATCAACTATGACTTCATTTAATAAGATGGAGTTTTGTAGGCTTTGATGAGGGATCAACGATTCCGCTAAATGTACAAGTCTAGCATGGGCCCATATGGGACCGCATAAGGATCAAGTCACCGCATATACGGGTGCGGTAAAAGAACAACGAACTCTCGAGTGTGTGTCGAAGGAGATTGTTACAATGAGCTTAGTCATACCTTTTATGGGGAGTTGGAGGAAATCGTAGAGTTGTCGTATGAAGCGGCACGTGACGGGGTCGTATTCACTTGTTCAAGTCGTTGGTTTGATTCGATTCGAAAAAGGGATACGTGTTGTGGGCACGTGGAATGGTCGATATTGACCTCCGTAGTCTGCGTACTCCAACGAACCGCTTGTTTTACCAACTCAAACAAAGATAAGTATACTACACTCCTAGTCCTGTTAGGAAAAGGGATAGACCGCCACTGATTGGCAAGTTGTAATTTATACTCCGTAGCGTAGTCGTGTAGAATTAGTTGATGGGGAGATTTACGAAGAAGATGCTTCATAGTCGGACTATAATAAATGTGGAGGACGACAATGAAGTAATCCAGTTAGATGGTGGAGATGAACCACACGAATTAGATCCCTGAGTCAATACTTGTGTCGGATGACATTGATCTTGAGGAGGAAGAGTTATTGATCGAATCGACACGTAATGAAGCGAGATGATGGTTATGAATCTGCAACACGTATACAAGATGATTACAATCGAGACATTGACACTTGAACTCATGAAATGTATGTTTAGCAATACATGTTTTTTATATCATTGTCATGTTTATGTACTAAACTATTTAATTGCAACTTTTGTTTATTGTCATTTTATATTCATATATATACATGTTTATATCAATATGTCATGTTTATGTATTAAACTATTTTATTATTTTGTTAATTACGAATGATCGAGGAGGGATGACGCTTGACATAACCTTGTACTTGTATATTCATTATTTGGATGTTTGTATATATGTTACTTAAACAAGTTTTGAAATGTTATTATATTTATTCAAATCATATTGGTTTTAAAAGTTTATATATACTAGTTTGGTGTATGTGTTGTTGAATGATGGATGTTTATATTGTTTTGTATGTTGTTTATCTTGGTGTGTATGTGTGTTGGGATAAAGCGGTAGAAAAAGCAGTATGTGTTTTTGGGAATTTCGCAAAAATAAAAATCTGGTCAGTAATTTTTTTCATATCAATCGTGACGTCACATTTGTTATTATTGATGACGGCATAGTATCGTGACCAGCGACGCGGTCACCGATAATGGTCACGACATGTGGACCACGCGACTTTTGGCTCGACCATGCCGATTTCTCGGCTCCAAATGATCGCATTTGTCATTTCGGTCGCTTTCATAATGGCCGCAGAATATAGCGGTCATAATAAAGTGGTCGATGATGTATCCCAAATGATCAGATTTTATCGACGACGATTATATCGACCGCGCTTTGTCATGAGATAGCTATCTCATGACCGATTGCGATCACGATAATCGTCATTGATAGGCCTTTTTGTTGTAGTGAAAGTTGGGTTCACCTCACCCTATTGTTGTTCACCAAAATCAATTATTAAGTTACGATAATATACGACACGCACATCTTAGGTCCTCAATACAATTATATATTGTATGTAAATGCCGCTTTATAATGTGTTGAGAAACTTTGACAGCCTGACCACCACATTATTCCCTTATCCCCATTTCGACCCAAAATACACTCAGACACTGAAAGGAATTGTGAAGCAAAAGGGTAAGAGCAACTAAATTCGATAAAGAATATTATGATTAAAGATAATTAAATTATCAAAAGCTTTCATCAATAATAAATCGAGATTTAAAACATATAGTAGATGATAAAACTTTTCAACCATAGTTACACGGTGAACGAAAGAATCCATTAGAAGAGTCCAAATAGACTATAAAGTCTATTATCTTCTCATGTTAAAATTCCACCAACAATGTTTTAACCCCAGAACGTAAATCAATGAGATCCTGCTCACGGTCATATGAATAACTCATAATCATAATTGTAGTTCTAATTTTTTCTTCTCATCCAAGACGAAGATATTTTTCATCACATGTCTTTACCTGAAACATCAAATATCATAGTTACACCAAATCACAGTTCTTGTTCATAATCATACTAATAAATTCATCCGTAGGCTCTGAATATGAGATATACTCCACCATAGATGAATAATTTCTCTTCTCGTCTAAGATGAATAATTTTGGCCCACTAATAAAAAAACAATCGTCCGTAGGCTCTGAATCTGAGATATACTTCACCATAGACACAACAGAAAGACGACAACCAATATTTTAGATCTCACTACGAATACCCTCCCATATTTGTTGTTAATATATATGTATTCGACCTTAAAGTCCGAAATCGATTCGTATTCGTTCGATTAAAAATTTGATTCGAAATATAAATGATTCAAATATAAATAAATTTTAAAAATCAATAAATTACTATAACCTCCTCAAATTATAATTTTTTATTTATACTTGGATCATATTCGTTCCAAAAGTTTAAACTATTCGGACTCAATTCGAGATCGTGCTCGGCTTGGTAACTAAACGAGTCTCGGTCAAATCTTATTTTATACTCGATAAATTTTTTGAACAAAATCTGAACAAGTCAATTTTCGGTTCTGCTCGATTTATTTACACACTTACCCGCCACTGTCAACTAAACTCCTCCCACATTTATTAAAGGTGAGTATTATTTTCACATGTGTTTTTTATATTTTTACATGGTTCTTTTTTATATGAAAGTGAGACCAAAGACCAATAATAAAAAAAAAAGTTTTGTGTTATTATATAATTATATAGACTAGCTAAGTGTCCTGTGCAAAATACCGATTTATTTTTAAATAACATAATTTTTAATTTTTTTATTCATTTTATATATAATGATTATGAAATGTATTTTTTTAATTTACAAATTAATTTACAATTGCTATGAAAATGTTTACAAACTTTGCTAGAAAAGTATGATTAATAAGTTATTTTTTTTATAAAGAATAAAATTGTTCATAAAATATTATAATATTAATTATACTAGACAAGTATATGTGGTTTGTATTTATTTAGCAAAGGTTGAAACCATTGTAATAGCAATAGTAAGATAATTTGTGAAATTCATTTTTTTATATAGACATCATATATTGAAACAAATAAAATGTATTAGTTGATGAATAATTTTGGCCCACTAATAAAAAAAACAATCGTTCGTAGGCTCTGAATCTGAGATATACTCCACCATAGAGACAACACAAAGACGACAACCAATATTTTAGATCTCACTACGAATACCCTCCCATATTTGTTGTTAATATGGATGTATTCGACCTTAAAGTCCAAAATCGATTCAGATTCGCTCGATTAAAAATTTGATTCGAAATATAAATAATTCAAATATAAATAAATTTTAAAAATCAATAAATTACTATAACTTCCTCAAATTATAATTTTTATTTATACTTGGATCATATTCGTTCCAAAAGTTTAAACTATTCGGACTCAATTCGAGATCGTGTTTAAACTTTAGTAACTAAACGAGTCTCACAAATCTTATTTTATACTCGATAAATTTTTTTGAACAAAATCAACAAGTCAATTTTCTATTTCTGCTTTCTATTTATTTACACCTTACCCCCGCCATCATTCAACTAAACTCCTCCCACATTTATTAAAGGTGGGTATTATTTTCACATGTGTTTTTTATATTTTTACATGGTTCTTTTTTATATGAAAGTGAGACCAAAGACCAAAAAAAAAAAAAAGTTTTGTGTTATTATATAATTATATAGACTAGCTAAGTGTCTTGTGCAAAATACCAATTTATTTTTAAATAACATAATTTTTAATTTTTATTCATTTTATATATAATGATTATGAAATGTATTTTTTAATTTAAAATTAATTTACAATTGCTATGAAAATGTTTACAAACTTTGCTAGAAAAATTATGATTAATAAGTTATTTTTTTTATAAAGAATAACTTATTAATCATACCATCGGAGTACTCTTCTTTATAAGGTAAGGGGTATTTTTTTTCATATTAATGAAGAGAACTTCTATTATTCCTACCTTTCTTTATTATTCATTTGGAATAACTCAGATATCGCAAGCTACCCTATACTTGGTGAAATTCTTCTATTATTCCATTATTTATTATTCTCACTGGAATAACTTTTGCTCATGCAATCTTCGCATACATGGTGAAATTCTGTTGTTATTCCATTCTTTATTATTCTCATTGGAATATCCTCGTCATGCATGCGCTTTTCTGTGGGACCTAATTCCGCCTTTTATTATTTCATTTGGAATATCATATTTGTGCGCTTTTACGTACGAACTCGATTCTCGTTATTTATTATTCTCATTGGAATAACATCATGCCAAGTCTGCATGCATGGTGATTTCGTTGTTATTCCATTCTTTATTATTCTGTTGGAATATTCGCGTAGGTGCGTATTACACACCGGCTGTTCCGTTATTTATCGTTTCATTGGAATAACTCGCCTACATCAAGCAATCGCATGCATGATGATTTCTTTTGTTATTCCATTCTTTATTATACTCAATTGGTTAAAGTTTTGACTTTCTATACTCCATGAAATTAGTGGAATATTCTTGATATTTGCGCTTCATCCAAAGATCTTTCATGGAAATATTCTTCTGAGCATTCTTGAATTTTACTCTACAAAGAAGTATCATATTGACAATTTGGACGTTATTGGTTCCTGGATAAAATAATTCTTGAACTTGTTTTATTGAATTCTTATATCATTTTCATCATCCTCATGTTTATATTATGTTAAAAGTCATCTGTGACCTGTACATAGATGGACTTGGTATGATTATGACTAGTGATTATTCGGTGTAATCATGACCGAAATATTACAAATGATGTAGAAAAAGTCCTCATTGGCCCGTAGTGCATTAATGGACAATTGTTGGCAAGATCATGACCATTGATGAATACACGAATATCCTTGACCCGTAGTGCATGGATAATTTGTGGTTGTGATACTAATAAGTATATTTGGCCGTAGAGCAGGGATGATGTGGTTTATTTATTAAGCTGATTCCCAGCGATAAAAGTGATGAAAAATCTTTTAAATCATAAAAGATAGTAGATTTTATTCTCTACTTGACTCTTTTAATGGATCATTGCTTGTTTATTCACAGCTTAAACTTGATGTCTATTATATTTTATCGGTTTAACATTGTTGAAGACTAATGATAATTTATTCTGCATTATCTTAGTCATAATATTTCTTCTTGGGCTAGTTGAACTCACCCTTTTTTCTTTCACCGTTCTCTTCGTAAAATGAGAACGTGGGACTAACTAGTCGGGGAATGGAGTGACGGTCCGGATGATAGTATTAGTAGTCCTCACTATTCTCATTAAATAAAGTGTGACAATAAATGTAATGAGGACTTATTCGAGAGTGGATATTATCAGAAGATAATATTTGTATTAAAACTCGCACTTCTTGTTTGTATATTAAAGATTGTATTTGTATTCATGTATCATGTATTTGATTTACTCGTAATAGGTGATGTATACCTATTTTGGGAGCGTCCACATTTAAGGAATCAATATAAGAACCTGTTGGGTACATAATGAAAAAATTGAATCCTTATTTTGCAGAATGGCCCAATAGCACTGCAGAGTAAAGATAAAGATAAGGAAACGGTTGTGAATGCTCTTATGTTTCAATACTTTAATTAGTTTATGAATAATTATGATATAATAGTAGAATAATTTGTTACCATATGATATATCATTGTTAAATATATAATTAGTACTAATTATTTACTAACTATATATTTAACAATAATGCATATATATTTTAATTTAGGCTCATGAGAATTAATATCGCTTAATAACATCTATAAGAAATAGAATTGTTAAAAAATATTAAGTTAATCTAAACTTTTTTGTAAATAGTATTTTGGTTCAAGTTAAATTTTAGGTTTAAAAAGTATTTTAGTAGTAGTTAATAAAATAAAATTAAAGAGACTTTAAAAAATGTTTTAGTAATCATTAAATTCAAGACAAAAATTAGAAAAATCAAATTCTATCTTATTATATATTTATATAGATATAGATATATGAATTTGACATTTTTTAGCCATTTAATGAACATGTGAATTTTTTAACAAAATTTAAATGATTAAAAAAATTAACTATAAAAATATTTTTAAATATCTATCAACATAAGTTAGGTGCTGTTTGTTTACATCTGATTGCCTCTTAATAGACTGCCTCTTATTCGTTAAGAGACATGATCTTTGTTGTTTATTTTTTTTTCTTACGAATATCTCTTAATCAAGAAGATGGAAAAATGAAATCTTAATAATTAAGAGGTACCTCTTAATGAAAATTTTTTGATAATTTTTTTATATAAATATATTCAACAATGTTATACACTCATTTTTATTCAATTGAATATTCAAAATTATTAAATAAAATTTTACTCTTTAAAATGGTAAAATAGTGTCATTAAGTGATAACTTATTTTTTAGTTATCAAATAATTTTTTAGATTCAGACCTCATAACTATTCAGATAATCTAATTTATTAAGATATCATAATCATTTATATCTTAATTCTCAAATTTATCAAACACAACCTTAGTCATTACTAACAAATATGTGTACTTATTTAAATTTGAAGGAAAAGTATAATATAGGAGGGTAAAATCTGACTTTTATGATTTGTCTCTTTTTCCATTTTAAAAAAAAAATAAAAGGCTAAAATTCCTAAATTTGGGATTGGGAGTTGGGACAATGGGTAAAAAGTGACGGTTGCACGAATGTAATATTTCTCTGGGACCCCCAAGCTATTTAGTAAAATACGTAGTTTTACTCTTTAGATTAAGTTTTTCATTATATAATTTTAAAATAAAATTAAAATTAAAAGATTTATATAAAATCACGCCGTTAAAAAACTTTAGCCAAATTTGAATAAGACGCGCGACGCCGTATATTACCTTTTTCCTTTTAAAATACTATCGTCTTTCAAAAATATTTGGGTTATGTTTGTTTAAATAGGGTTAGTTACATATTTATTTTTTATCGAGTTATTTATGGGATAATTTAAAATAATTTTATATTATGTTTATTTTTATAAGATTAATTAAAGAATTAGATAAAAATATCGTTTGAACTATTATATCCTTACCAATAATAATATATTTAAAACTTATTTATATATTAAAAATGATCAACAATTAATTATAAACTTTCAAAATCTATTTTCTATCTATCTATTTTAAGTTTTTCCAAACTGTTACAAAATTTATCAATAAACATTATTTATCTATTTTTTGCCCCACTAAAGTCCCCTAATGTAAAATCCCAAATTTTACGAATAAAGATTTAATTTTCTCGAAATATTTTTTTGAATATTATGGTGTGGATTTGAGATAATGTTATAATTGTGGGTAGTATTTATAAATTTTGCAAAGTATGCAAGTTGTTCTATTATATTCGATTGGTCGAGGAATATTCGTTTTAGCAGGGAATATTTGTACAATCTACAAGAATCATTGGTGGACCTTCATAATAGAATTATTATTTGGATTGAGAAAACGACAAAAAATTTTTTATAAAAATAACGACGGAAGTTTTACCGTTATCACCGTTGAACTACTCTTAGTAAAAGTACGATAATATGCATTAGTCGCGTAAGAAGACACGGTATTGATTATTGATCTTTACGTGAGAAATCACTCGCTTATACTCAATTATTGCTACGATAATTCTTTGCATCATATCTCTCGTATTATTGATTCGATTATTGTCACAAGATCATCCGCATTATATGTTATATTATTAAATCAATAATTAAGGCGACAAAGTTATTCATATTATTAAATTACAATATTTACAATGTCTGTAAGTTACATCGAGGAGAGGCTTGGTCACCTAATTATATACCAATAGGGAGAAATCCTTATTGAAAATCCCCTCTTTCCGAAACAACCTAGTTGTTAAATATTATGAGTTATAATATTAATGATGAATAAGTTCGTGTTGATTAAAGATGAATTTGATAGTTCCATTGTGTTAGATTATTTCATAGAGAAATTGACATCTATTTCGATGATAATTGATGTCTGAGGTTATATTGTTGTTCAATCGGTATTCGGACACTTTTCGTGTTTTAGTATTATTCACGAGTTACTTATTCATAAGTTACTTTTTAACGAATTACTATTCACGAAGTTACTATTCACGAGTTACTATTCACGAAAGTTACTATTTACGATTACTATTCACCCTAAACAATATATTTCTTTTCGGTCCAAATTATTTTTTGGGTACAATATTATTCCATGAGGAGATGTGCTAATTTTTTCGAATAGTTGGTTGAATTTATAATAAGAAATCAATAAGGATCGGGTTTAAAGTTTTAATAAGAATCAATATGGATCATTGTTTAAAGTTTTAATAGTGAATCGATTATGGACCGTTGCTTTAAGTTTTAATATGGATCGTCTGCTTAAAAGGAAATCAATCTGACCGTTCATGAATTAGTTACTATTCAATCCATTCTCCTATAAATAGAAGCTCATTCCTTCATTATTTCTTACGAATTCACTGAAACTCTAGAGAAAGAAATTATAGAGAAAAGAAGAAGAGTATTCTGCTACTTCACTACTTCTATATCCAGTTTCTTCTTTATAAGGTAAGGGGTATTATTTTTTTTCATATTCATGAAGAGAACTTCATTATTCCATTCTTTATTATTCATTGAATAACCTCTATACGCTGATCTACCTATACTTGGTGAAATTCTTACATTATTCCATTATTTATTATTCATTGGAATAACTCAGATACGCTGTGCTACCCTATACTTGGTGAAATTCTTCTCATTATTCCATTCTTTATTATTCTCGTTTAGAATATTCATCTCATGCGTTCTACGGGACCTAGTTCCGTTATTTATTATTCTCGTTGAATAATATGTACATCTGAAAGTACCGCATACATGGTGATTTTTGTTGTTATTACATTATTTATTATTACATTGGAATATCACATCGTCTGCTGCGTTTTACGCCGGGACCGTTTCCGTTATTTATTATTCTGCTGAATAACTCCGCCATGCTGGCATACGCATGCATTGTGATTTCATTGTTATTCCATTCTTTATTATTCTCATTGGAACATCTTGTGCTTGCAAATTTCACCGACCGTTCCGTTATTTATTATTCATTGAATAACCTCGCCTATGCATCACCGCATTTACGGTGGTGATTTCTTTTGTTATTCCATTCTTTATTATACTCAATTGGTTAAAGTTTTAACTTCTATACTCCATGAAATTAGTGGAATATCCTTGATATTTGTGTTTTCATCCAAAGATATCTTTTCAAGGAAATATTCTTCCGAGCATTCTTGAATTTTACTCTCAAAGAAGTATCATGTTGACAATTTGGACGTTATTAGTTCCTGGATAATTTAATTCTTGAACTTGTTTTATTGAATTCTTATATCGTTGTCATCATACTTATGTTTATATTTTGTTGAAAGTCATATGTGGCCTGTAGTGCATAGATGGACTTGGTATGATTATGACCAGGGATTATTTGGTATAATCATGACCGTAATATTACAAATGATGTAGAAAAAGTCCTCATTGGCCCGTAGTGCATTGCTGGACAGTTTTTGGTATGATTATTGCTATGGATTCTCTTCGGCTAAGGGAGCAAAGATGAATTATTTTATGGCATGATCAGGACCATTGATGAAAACACAATTATCTTTGACCCGTAGTGCATGGATAATTCGTGGTCGTGATACTAAATAATATCCTTGGCCTGTAGTGCAGGGATAATTGATAATTTGGATTATTTATTGTTTGAGTCCCAAATGATAAAAGTGATGAAAAACTTTTTAAATCATAGAAGATAGTAGATTTTATTCTCTACTTGACTCTTCTAATGGATTGCTTGTTTCGCTCCAGTTAAACTTGATGTTTGTTATATTTTATCAGTTTAACATTGTTGAAGACTAATGATAATTTATTCTGCATTATCTTAGTCATTATATTTCTTACTGGGCTAGTTGAGCTCACCCTTTATTTCACTATTCTCTTCAGGAAATGAGAATATAGCTGGGATGAGTCGAGGAACAGAGTGACGGTCCAGATGATAGCATTAGTAGTCCTCACTATTCTGTTAAATAGTGTGACAATAAATATAATGAGGACTCCTTTAAGTGTGGATATTGTCTAGATGACAATATTCTCTCAACTATGTTTTGTCGTATTGTTTACACGACGTTTGTATAATTAAGTTGTATTTATATTTTGTACCATGTATCTGGCGACTCAAGATGGTTGATGTATACCTATTTTTGGGGGTGTCACTGTTGGTATCAAATGTAACGCCTCGAAATCCGATCTATCTTCACACCTGGATTCTATGCGTCACTAGTACATCATTCATCCAACATAAATCATTATATATTGAAATATAACAACATACACTCTCAAATCCCTGGTTCTAAAAACCTTATAGCTTTTCTCATTACAAATAATGATAATTACATTATTCTTTACATCTTGCACGAGTGACTTTTATCCGCCACCAAGGATATATAATCGTTCATTAAACTATTCTATAGTTTAATTCTCATCTTTCTACATTACAAGTCTTCACTTGATCTTCTCGCTCATTCACATTCTGAATGACACTTCATCTGGATACCGACAACTTGATCTATACGGGATCCTTAAGTTCTTCTAACATCTTTCGCTGAAAATGTTTTTCATTTAAAGCAAGTGTGAGCATTCAATTGCCCAGCAAGACTTAACAGTTGAACAAACAACTTTAAGAATTTTAACATTCCTTTGAAACTTCGATAACCGAACAATGGTTATAAAGCAGCTTGAACAATAGGAATAATCTTGATTCCTATCATTTTAAAACATTAGTCAGATTCACTTTGAAATACTTTCATTCTCTACTATCTTTCATACACATTCTGTCTGGCTAGAATCAATAGCACAGACTTAACAATAACGGTTCATGTATAAACAGTAACATTCTCTTATCGAATAGCTCAATCACGTAATGCTTCATATCATAGAAACACCGGCAAGTGTTCACATTGTGGGCACAAGGCCTCATACGCTCTACCACCTTGTACAAATATCACACATCCAAGCATGTATGCGTAACTTCTCAAGTTCAACATCTAAGAAGTTTAAGAAACTAGCATTCATTTAAAATATGAATGAAGTTAGAAACTTGCTTTACGCTTGCATGCTGTACGACTTTTACGCCGAATCGCTTTCATTCCAATCCCTATAACACATAAGGAAATAACACATACACCAATTAGTCATATACTTGACTTACACATTGGTTTACTTAACTTTACTTCTTAAGGTTCGTGTTCTTGTAATCTAAGTTTACGCGACCAACTTTCATTATCATTCTACGGCTTCATGACATACGGAGATGTCTTACTCAAAACGTTCTTCATCTTTAATGATTTACATTCTTATCTTCTTCTTATAACTTCTCTAGGACTCAGCACACATCGCTTCTCTGCTGGTAGTCCATATGGTACTCTGAGTGGTTTCCCACAAACAACCAACAAACAAGTTTCCATCTCGTCTACACTGCCCACAGAGTGAGTTAGATCGGTTGCTAGTTTCGTATATACCTTCGCTCTCTGAAGGAATTGTTTAGCTCAGCTCCCATATGTCAACCATCAAAGGTTACGATTGTACCACAACCTAACTTATCTTAACTTATACGAACTATTAAATATAATTTTCGTTAAGTCAATTTCTTATTCTTTATGGCTTTCTAACAATTAATGTCATACCTCAGGATTCATTCTTATCCGACTCACATTCGGCTTTCATTAATCTTATTACCATTCGATACGGCTTTCTTGATACCATTCGTATCTTACTTACTACTTTCATCAACGCCTAAGTCATACAACTAGGTATATACTTAGAACGCTCGTCCAACGCGAATACGATTCACAAGGATCGCTTTACATATTCAACGCTCACGCTTTCGCCTCTTAATCTCTCATTCAACCTTTACTCAAGGTTTTAATCACTTTCGATCGTTATCCATCCCATGAACCCCATGTTCATTATTCTTTCTTAATGTCGGCCATACACGATCGTCAGTATGCTAAGATCGATCGTTCATTGCAACAATGTTACGCTTCACGCTGCGTCTATACGCTTTTACATTCATCTCTCATTACCATGTCATAACATCGAAATGTTATACATTACTCCTCGTCCATCAATGTCTAAGGAATCACTATCATAGCAATCCTCACGCTCGATTCATCATGCATTATGGTCCCCATTATCGGCCTCAGAACTCCGTAATTACATTATTGTAATCTCGCTTCTCTTACCGCTCAACCTTCATTAAAGGTTTAAAACACTCAATTAAGTGTTACATTAGTTGAACTACATGTTCTTATCTCTTTCTTTACATCCCCGTAAATTGAAAGGCTAAAAATCACATTTCGCAATGCTCTCTCTGAAATGCCACGCACGCCACTCTCAAAGATTAAGACACAACACATGGCATGCAATTGAATTAGCAAAGATCGTGACCCTCCTACCTACCATGTAGCCACCATTCTAGGGTATGATCAGCCATGCTATACCAATACCTTCTTCTTCTCAAATTTTTTTTCTATGTCTTTGGTCGTTTTGAGACGCATACTTCGAAATCTCATAACATCTTCGTTATAACTCAAAAAGAGATCGTTCCAAAGCCATTTTCTTCATTATCTAACGTACTTCGATTACCGCCGGATAGAACTTTGTTCTGAATCCGTTAACATGCCATTCAATTAGCTTAATCTTCACGCTTTGTTCATTTTAACGTTTTTAACGTTCTTCGTTCGTTCATCCGTAATTCGGTCATCCGAAATCGTAACTCATTTGTTCTTGAGTCTACGACTCACGTTTTATACGTTCTCTTACATTCTTATGAAACCCTACACGTTCGGGTTCATTTACTAACTTTCAAATTCTCGATCTTCTTTTATGAAATTTTTGCCATAACTTCGTTATAGCTCAATTCTAATCCGTTCTTCAAGAACGTTTCCAACGTTCCTAACCAAGCAATAAGCATCTAACTCATATACGATGGTTTTAAACTTGTCCATCAACAACAATTACACTACGATGGTTTTAAATTTGTCCATCAACAACGTTCTTCGCGTTCTTCGCGTTCTTCGCGTTCTTCGCTCGCTCTTCATTTTTAATCGATATTTTGATTACGATTTCAATTTTTTTGGAATTTAATGTTATAGAACATCATTCCTTACTTATTTGACTCTCATTTCATTCGTAAGATTCATTCGGATCGCTTCAAAATCCTTACTTAATCTTATATTTCCTTAAGAAATTTATAAACTAAATTTCTAATTCTTATTTCTTCGCTTTTCTCATGAATTCAACTATATGAATTCATTATTAACATTATCTACTTCTTATCTTCATTAAGTTATGTATCAAACATATTAAACTTAAAGAAAATTAGAAGAAACTAGGATTCGGATTACCGTTCATCCTTAAATTCCTTTCGTCGGACAAAGTTTGCTCACGAGCCAACTTTTCCTCTTTCTTCTCCCTTTCATCTTCCATTCGAACTCTCTCTTTTTCTCTCTCAAATGATAGGATTTTCAAAATCCCATTCAAATGAGATTAAGCTTCCTATTTATAGATTTTCAAGGCTAGGGGCATTTTGGTCTTTTCACACCTTAACCTCCTTACTATTCATTACTTAAGGACTAAGTTAACTTAGCCCTCAAGTTTGCTTAGCCCTTAAGTTTTGTAGTTCCGTCTTTCGGGTTTCGTTCGACGCTTTTAAAAATCATGATTCTCTAATCCAAATATTTTTGGATATTTCGTCTTTCCTTTACCGATTAACTTTTACGTATTCTTCGGATTTCCGAAAAACTGAAAAACACTTTTTGACGTTAAGCGTTTTCCTTCACGTTTTCCCCTAACGTAGCTAAACAAGTGAAAAGTACATAATAGTACTTTTCGTCGTTTTTATTTTATCCGATTTCTGTACGTTTTTTGAATTTTTTTTTTATCGACTTAATTAACTTTTCACGATATATTATCGTCAAATCTTTCGACGGAATGTCATTTCGACATACCGAACTCTCTGGAAAAGGCTTAGGTTATTCAAACCCAACCCTTAGGTTTCGTCGGGTGAATAAGGCCTATTTCGCCTTTTTTCCCCAAAAAATATTTTGTCTCCGAAAAAATTTTATTTTCGCCTTGAAAATTCCTACTGCTTCGGTCTAGCTCAGTAGCTTTAATCCTCCCGATTAATAATCATTATAGGTTATAGAATGATTAATAAACACATAAGATATAATAAGTATTAATAAAAATTCATTTTATTAATAACTAATTCTTTAAATCTTAATTTCTGGACAATCCGGATTTCTGGGTTGTCACATCAAAGCTTAGGGATATGATCCTGGCTAAGATGTGAGACAAGAACTAGGAGGGAGAGATCGAATTCCTTCATTTAGTATGACCTACCCGAGTTTATTTGTTATTTAATTGGTTGGTCAGAGTATAGGGATAATATGTGATATGTTAATTAATCCTTATTTTGTGGCAGTATTTGAAAATGGCATCCGAGAATGTTGAGAACATCAATGGAGCACTGGAGACCATTGAGTCTCCACAGATCAATAATCAGGATAATGTGCAACAAGAAGGCGATAATCCTCCTGTAAACAACAACACTGATCAAATGACGAATGATGGTACGTTTAGGAGCTTTTTAGAATACATGAACCACCAAACAAGAGAGACTCCTGTTCATAATGTAGGTGAAAATAATGGCAACCCACGGTTGGTCACCGCTAAGCAGTTCAAGGAGCTGGGACCACCGAAGTTTTTGGGAAAGCCAGACCCACTTAAGGTAGAGACGTGGATTAAGCAGATCACCAAGATATTTGATGTATCGGAATGTTCAGAGGAGCAAAAAGTTCCATTCGCCACCTTTATGTTGCGTGAAGAAGCAGATCATTGGTGGGAATCTGTAAAATGTACCCAGCCTGACGCACTCAAGATGTCTTGAAAGAAGTTCCAAGAGTTGTTCAACGACAAGTACTTTCCTGAAAGTATTCGTCACATGAAAGAGGTAGAGTTCATTAAACTGGAGCAAAACAACATGACCGTATCGCAGTACAAAGCCAAGTTTGCCGAGTTGTCCCGGTTTGTGTCCCATTTGGTTGATAATTAGGAGAGAATGACGCTAATGTTTCTAAGAGGTTTAAAACCCGAGATACGTCAATACCTCATTTCTCATAAACTATATGTTTTTAATAGGGCTCAGTTATTGGAGCGCGATAATGAGTCAACGCAACCAAAAGAGAGCATCTGGCAAAATGATAATACCAATGATAACAGTCATCGAAGCGGTGGCAATAAGCGTGGAGGAATCAAAGATGCTTAAATGGTAACCACTTCTATGGTAATCATGGCCAAAACAATAAGAATGGACATTTCAAGAAAAGGAGATTCAACAATGATGGAAAGATGTCAAGACCAAAGACCCGTTGTTAAGGAAGGAGAACGACCACACTATTATATGCTTCAAATGCGGAGGGAGGGACACATCACCAAACCATGCACGCCGCCCAAAGCATGTTACAATTGTGGAAGAGAAGGTCACCTAGCCTGATTTTGTCGTGCATCAATCAAATCTAGCCGGGACAATGGCACCAAAGGCAAATAGGGACAAAACAAAGTCTGTGGGTTTCAGAAGAGCGTTTTTGTGACTTCTCAAAAGAGAGTAACCCGAATGAAGTTAAGACGATTTAGTTAATTATAAATTCTTGCGAAGTCTATACCTTATTAGATACCGCTACCCACCCTTCTTTATCTCTCTCGCTTTACCAACGCTTAAATTTAACTCGGAGAAGTTAGACTTTGACCTATCGTTTGAAACTTCATTAGCGAAACCTTCGTTACCTCCACTCGCTTATAAATCTTGTTGATTCAAATCGACACTTTCACGCTACTCCGTCAATCTCTTTGAAAATACTTGCCTTTGATGTGATTTTAGAAATCGATTGGTTAACTACTCATCATGCTTTTTTAAGTAAGTTGTTAGCTTTCATATTCCTAAACAACCTCATTATGCGAATTCAAGCAACCAAACCACTAAAGTCAATCATTGTCATATCAAGCCATAAGTAAAGAGGCCCGATCCTTTTGTTGTTGACTTCCTTATGTGGAATGCACCGAAGCCAAACTTTCTGTAGGCAACGTCGTGAATGACGATGGAAAGTTGACAGGTATCAATGTGATATACTATCTAAGTTATGGATGAGAGTCACAGTTTTGAATGATATTTCTATTGTTAATAAATTTCCTGACGTATTCTTGAAGACTTCTTAGCCTACCCTAGAGCGTGAAATCGAATTTTGTATTGATCCCAGTACAAAATCCATTTCTAAAACCTTTAAATATTTCTTCAACCAAAATGAACATAACATGCGCCAAAGACGTTGGCTCGAGCTGTTGAAGATTACGACCGTACCATTCAATATTATCGTGGAAAAAGTGAACGTGGTAGCTGACGCGTTGAGTAGAAGATCGTATGCGTTTACGATTCCGAATATACGAACCTATGTGAAGATAACGAATATACGAGTAGAATCGACTTTAATTGGTAAAGTTAAAACCGCTCAAGCTACAGACCCGGAGCTGATGACCACGAAAAAGAAGGTTCAAGAGGGCGTTATTCTAGAAGCAAGAATCAATGAAGAGAGGAAATCTCAATCCTCGATTTAATTGGCTCATTTGAAATTCTTAATCGAGTAGGAACTATGGCTTATAGACTCGTTTTACCGCCAAATAAGTTGCGTGTTCATAACGTTTGTCACGTATCGATGTTACGTAAATATGTGGATGACCCGAACCACATTATTCACCCGAACCACATTATTCTACTTTTTAACGAGTTACTATTTACGAGTTACTATTCACCCGAACAATATATTTCTTTTCGGTCCAAATTATTTTTGGGTACAATATTATTCCATGAGGAGATGTGCTAATTTTTCAGACCGTTGGTTAAATTTATAATAGTAAATCAATATGCATCGTTGGTTTAAAGTTTTAATAGTAAATCAATATGGATCGCTGGTTTAAAGTTTTAATAGTGAATCAGTATGGACCGTTGCTTTAAGTTTTAATATGGATAAATCCGCTTAAAAAAGTAAATAAATCTGGACCGCTTTCTAAATTAGTTACTATTCAATCCATTCTCCTATAAATAGAAGCTCATTCCTTCATTATTTCTTACGAATTCACTGAAACTCTAGAGAGAGAAATTATAGAGAAAAGAAGAAGAGTATTCTGCTACTTCACTACTTCTATATCCAGTTTCTTCTTTATAAGGTAAGGGGTATAATTTTTTTTTCATATTCATGAAGAGAACTTCTGTTATTCCATTCTTTATTATTCTCATTGGAATAACTTGTATACGCTGATCTACCCTATACTTGGTGAAATTCTTCTCATTATTCAATTATTTATTATTCATTGAATAACTCAGATATCTGCTACCCTATTCTTGATGAAATTCTTCATTATTCCATTCTTTATTATTCATTTGAATATCCTGTCTGCAAGGTTTCTACGGGACACCGTTCCGTTATTTATTATTCTGCTGGAATAACTTTTCATGTGAAGTACCGCATGTATGGTTATTTTTGTTGTTATTACATTATTTATTATTCTCGCTGGAATATCCTATCTCACATGCATTTTACGCCGGACCGGTTCCGTTATTTATTATTCTGTTGAATAACTCAATATGCAAGTACTGCATGCACGGTGATTTCATTGTTATTCCATTCTTTATTATTCTGGTTGAAACATCCTGTCGCCGGTAATTTCATTTACTTTGACCAGTTCCGTTATTTATTATTCATTGAATAACTCGCTTATACATCAAGTACCGCATGCATGGTGATTTCTTTTGTTATTTCATTCTTTATTATACTTAGTTGGTTAAAGTTTTGACTTTCTATACTCCATGAAATTAGTGGAATATCCTCGATATTTGCAAGGCTTCATCCAAGATTTTTGTGGCGCCCCAAAATAGGTATACAACACCCATTTTGAGTTGTCAATAACATGGTACAGAAACAACTACAACTTTAATAATACAATATAAAAACTGTGAGTTTAAATACAAATATTGTTTTCTAGATAATATCAACACTCAAATAAGTCCTCATTACAATTATTGATATATTATTTTACAAAAATGGTGAGGACTACTAAAACAACTTTCTAAGACCTTCATTCCATACCCCACTAAGTACTTCGCTACATTCTCGCTTCTTTACGAGAAGAAAAATGGAACAAAAAGGATAAGGGTGAGCTCAACTAGCCCAAAGAAGAATATTATGACTAGGATAATATAGAACAAATTATCGTTAGTCTTCAACAGGAAAAATCGATAAAATACAATGAAACAACAAGTTTCGGATCAATATTCGCAATGAAACAATAATTCATAGATGAGTTACGTAGAGAATGAAATCTACTATAATCTATGAATTTAAAAGTCCATCATCAATATTTTATCCTCAGAACATCAATCAATATTCATCTTGAATCAAATATTCATCTTTGCACTATGTGCCAAAGATATTCATCACCTAATCGTGTTCATCTCAACACTTGTACATCTTCTTTACTACTAGGCCAAAGATATTCATCGAAAAATCATTAATCTTTGCACTACGTGCCAAAAGATATTCAAGAATATCATCATTTAGGACCGAGGATGATGAAAAATATTTTAAAGAAAATGAATCCAGTGAAACAAAAGGACAAATATTAAGGATTCGTACTTTAAACAATTCGAGTTCAAAAATACCTCATAAATAATCATAGTGGAGTAAAATTCAAGAATGATCAAAACATGGATACAATCAAAGCTAGTATCCATAATAGATATTTTGACAAAAAACAAAATTTAATTTTTACGTGAATTGTCTTGTATTCGTGAATAGTCTTAGATATCGTGAATAAGTAACCCGACACTAAAAAAAGACGAGAATTTCACAAGAAAAATCTTACCAATATTCTTGCGTAATGATATTAGAAGAAATAATATCATTTTAAAAAATATAACATCCCTTACCTCGAAAAGAATAAAATTTCTTACTTTGGAATATCGAGATATAATTTGAAGGAACTTGCACCGATAACAACACTCAAAGTATAAAAATACTCACAAGAATACGCTCGATAATATAGAAAGAAAACTTGGGTTTACGGTGTGATTTTCAATTCTAACCCAAGACCCTATTTATGTAAAATCTTTAACACTAAAGCGTAAAATTTAATATAATAATATTATAATTTTGTTAAACTTCCTACGCCCCACTTATTTGGCCAAAACATTAGCCACACATGTGCCAAAGCAACAAAAACGTTTTTCTTAATTAAAATATTTTAAACTTCAAAAATTAATTATTCTGGAACTTCGGAACTTCAATAATTCATAAAAAATAGCCCTTTTATCAGAAAAATTCGAACCTTATATCCTTTCCATAGGAAATTCCATTCTCTACAACTTTGCAGAAGAAAGTTTTTCCAAATTTCAAACAGAAGTTGACCGAAATCCACAAACGAATGATTTTACAAGCTATAATCAAATTTCAGTCAAGAAATGGGCCCACGGACATGTTTAATATGGTTTAAACAACTTTTACAACAAAAATACTCTTCCTTCTCATATATTCATATATCCCACATTCATTATAAAAATATCACCATTATTATATTATTAAAATATAATAATATATTTAAATGAATTATTTTATCAAAAAAGATAAAATATCAATTTTTCAACAATTGTCACTTTAAAATTTTCTCCATCTATATCCACATAAAATGAATATTTTTCTTATCATATAAATTAATAATTAATTATTCACAAATAATATTACAGAATCACAATATCGACAACCAGGCCGTTCCCAAGAAAGAGGGGGCTTTCCAATAAGGATTACTCCTTCCTGGCGCGCAATTAGGTGACCAAACCTCTCCTTATACAGAAATTTTTAGACATTGCCAATAATGCTATCTAATAATATTATTCAAATAATATGAATTATTGATTCGATAAAGGAAAATATCACAGCGTTGTGACAATTATTGAAACAACAATAATATAAAATATCAACGTAGCAATTATTGAATCAAAAAATAAAATATTAAATAATAATTATCGTAAATAATTATTGAGTAGTGCCTTCTCACGTAAGAATCAATAATTGGTGCAATACTGCAGTAAAAATGTTGTGTTTTAACCAATTTAGTATTTCAACAAGATTAATGCAGAATAACTACGCCATTATTTATAAACAACTTATATTTGTCATTTTCTTCATCCAATCATTTTTCTTTATGGGGCCCACACAAGGCTGCACCGTCGTACGAATATTTCCCGACAGTAAGAATATTTCACGATCAAACAAATATTCCCCGACAACAATGAATATTTTATAACCACTTGCTTATTTAAAATATTTGCGCATTTTACCCATAACTAACCACATTAATCCAATCAACCCTTACTATTTCAAAATAATAAATAGAGGAAATTTAATTTCATTTATAATAAGTTGGGGTCTTACATCTTTTTATGAAAATATTCTTCTGAGCATTCTTGAATTTTACTCTACAAAGAAGTATCATGTTGACAATTTGGACGTTATTAGTTCCTGGATAATTTAATTCTTGAACTTGTTTTATTGAATTCTTATATCATTGTCATCATCCTCGTGTTTATATTTTTGTTAAAAGTCATCTACATGGCTCAGTAGTGCGTAGATGGACTTGGTATGATCGTAACCGAGAGATTATTTGGTATAATCATGGCCAGTAATATTATAAATGATGTGGAAAAAGTCCTTATTAGGTAGTAGTAGCATTGTTGGACGCTTTTGGTATGATTATGGCTATGGATTCTCTTCAACCAAGGAAGCAAAGATGAATTATTTTATGACATGATCGGAATCAGTTGATGAAAAACACAATTATCTTTGGCCAGTGAGTGCATGAATAATTCGTGGTCGTGATACTAAATAATATCCTCACCAGAGTGTAGGGGATGAATTGATAATGTGAATTATTTATTAAAATTTGAGTCCGTGATAAAAGTGATGAAAAACTTTTTAAATCATAGAAGATAGTAGATTTTATTCTCTACTGACTCTTCTAATAGATTGTTTGTTTTCACCGCAGCTTAAACTTGATGTTTGTTATATTTTATCGCTTTAACATTGTTGAAGACTAATGATAATTTATTCTGCATTATCTTAATCATAATATTTCTTCTTTGGGCTAGTTAAGCTCACCCTTTTTTTTTTACCGTTTCTCTCTTGAAAATGAGAATATAGTTGGGATGAGTCGAGAACTGAGTGACAAATCAGGATGATAACATTAGTAGTCTTCACTATTCGTTAAATAATTGTGACAATAAATGTAATGAGGACTCCTTTTTGAGTGTGGATATTATCTGATGACAATATTCTCTCAAATATGTTTTGTCGTATTGTTTCCACGACGTTTGTATAATTAAGTTATATTTGATTTTTACTAACGATTTTGATTTAATTCGATGAAGAATGTATACCTATTTTTGGGGGCGTCACACCTAATTTACATTTACACCACAAAATTAATTTTTTTTAGTGAATCTATTAAACTATAATTTTTTTACAAAAATTTTAAAAACTGTCCAAATGGGTTAAAAGCTAACAATCTTATCTACATGGCACTATGTTTATCACTTATGTAGACTATTTAATAGATTAAAAAATGATGTGATAGTGATGCTCTGAATTAAAAAATACACTTACATAAATTTAAAAACGTACACTAAAATAAATTAAAAAATTATACTTAAGTTTAACAAATTTAAACTTAAAATAAACAAGAGTGTAAATGAACGAGTCGAGGTGAGTATTGAGTTGTTCAAATTTGGTTCACAAAATTTATCGAATATAAAACAAGATTTGATTGAGACTCATTTAAATTACTAAGTTGAAAGACGATTATCTAATCGGTTCTCTAACGGTTTGAATTTTTCGAACGAATATGATTCGAGTATCAATAGAAAATTATAATTTGAGGAGGTTCGAATAATTTATCGAACTTTAAAATTTATTTATATTTAACTCATTTATATTTTGAATTAAGTGAGTACGAATCGAATTCGAATTATTTATTTATTTTATAGCTTTAAAAATAAATACGTGAACACTACTCGGAGTATTAACTATATCACCATAGCAGTACTTTCGAATTGAATCCAAAATAGTAGATCAAACAACATTTAATCAATTACACATTAAGGATACGCTAGTCATATTTGAAAACATAAAGGTTAATTATTCCATAAATTTTTAATCTCTCATGATGAGATTATAATAGTTAGACGTAGTATTAAATATTTATTTTATAATTTATGAATTAATAATTTTAAATTTAAATTTAAAATAAATAAAATATTTAAAATTAATAATCATATCCGGGCGTAATCATAACCGGTGTTTATATTATTTCTCTTCTTTCTATTATAAATTTTTTAATTATTTATATATTTCATTATTTTGAACCTTTTGAAAGAAAAAAAAACTAGTGATTAAACATGTTTGAGTAGTAAAGTAAAAAAAACAATTAAGAAAAAGGCAGACGCTGGAAGCACGCTAGTACAACTAATTTCTGACATTCGTACCCACCAGTTGCACAGCTCATTCCATCCAACTTTCATGTCCCATTCCATTCCTCTCTCTCACACACACACACAAAACACACACTAAAGCCTCTACAGTCTTCTTTAACTCTTTAACGCCGCCACCGGCCCACCGTGAATCAGCAAAACAATTTTTATTTTATTTTATTTTTGTCAAATAAGGAATATTTTGATCCTCCACCATTAATTCCCAAATTCACTAGCTGACTATCAAAAAGTCTAACCTCTCTCTTTCTCTCTTTCTCCCTGCCCAGCCCCCTCTCTCTAGTCTCTATATAAACACATACAAAATATTTCCGGCGAGCTGGAAGAGGAAATGCTCCGATAAGGAATCGTTCTTCAGCATGGCGGACAACGTCGTGGCGAAGACTTTCCGAGCTCTCGTTGAGAGCGCCGACAGGAAATTCGCCAGAGTTCGCGACGTTCCGGTGTACGGACGGGGACCGAACAATCACTACTTTCACAAAGTATTCAAGTCTTACATGAGGCTATGGAAGTACCAGCAAGAGAATCGAGCCAAGCTGGTCGATTCAGGCCTTCAGCGATGGGAAATCGGCGAGATCGCGTCTCGGATTGGCCAGCTCTACTTCAACCAGTACATGAGGACAAGCGAAGCTAGGTTTTTACTCGAATCGTACATATTTTATGAAGCCATCTTGAATAGAGGTTATTTTGAAGGTTTGGTGAAGGATAGAGGACTGAGGTTTAAGGAATTGAGGTTTTACGCGAGATTTTTGCTGGTTTCGTTGATTTTGAACCGGTGGGAGATGGTGAAAATCCTTGCGGATCGATTTAAGGCCCTTGTGGATGATAGCAAAGCCAATTTTCGGGTACGATTTCTCTACTCTCTCGTTAGTGCAGCATTCCTGCTTATTAGATGTGATTACATCTTGCATTTATAAATTCGAGGCTGCTTTGATCCTAATTGTTTTTTATTGGAGTTTGTTAATACTTTTGTTGATTAATATATTTCTGTTTAAATATTATCATTTTCAGTTTTAGCTGTTTGTCTGTTGTGGTGGGAAATTTGTGTGTTTAATTGATGACCACATTTTTCCATTTTGAGTTTGATGTTTAGACCAATTTATGCTTTCGGCTTGAACTTTATATTTCTACCTGAGATTGAACTGATAGCAAATAATTTGTTTTTTCCTTTCCACATTTGACTTTTTAATAATGAGACACTTGTGCTGCTAATTTGTGACTAGTTGGAGAGTTTGATTTAATTTATTAGCAAACAGAGGGCAGTTTTCATGTTGAGTGGCATTCTGAGATGTCGAAGCTAATGATATTTCAATTTACATGTACACTAAATTTTTGATATAGGGAGATAGACAGATAGTTTGATGAGATATAGGAATGTAAGGTACCGACAGGTGTTTCTGACAGTATTTTTTGTTTATTAATTAATGTAATTTTAACATAGCATAGGTGATTCTGATTCCATGATGCACTTTTCATCTGTAATGAGGACAATGTCATAATTAAGAATTGGCTTTTGTATTGTGATTATATTATTAAAACAGAACTTATTTACAGTATGATTTTAAAGTAAGTGAATCGAATATTATCTGGGGGAGTGCTTAAGGTGACATTGTAGTTTGTGATAACCGATTAAACTAATAAACTTCAAAGGTAAAGCCTTAGTTCAATTGAATTTTGTAGTGACTTAATGACTTAAATATTAAAAAGGAATTATCTGGTACCTTTTCACTTTATTTGCCTGGCTTTAGTCTTCCATAAGAAATTAAGAATTTTCCGCCTTGAGCTAAGCTTGACATCCATCTCTCTTCTTATTTTATGTATTGCTTTTGGACTCTATAATATTTTTCTTGGGAAGGGGCGGGGTAGGGATGATATAGGTACCCCATCATTGCCTTTAGGCTTAAAGGAGAAGAAGGGAAAAGCAGAATTTGAAGATCATAGATGTGAAATCTTTACTATCACTTCATCATTATGTCCATTTTAGGTGAATTTTCTTTCTCCAGCTTATTGTGTTAATCGCAGCGTGAGCAGTCCCCAACCCCCCAAAAAAAACAAAACAAAAAAAAAGTGCCCCACCCCCAGATTACTTGATTAATTCATGAAACTAATATAATTGTGGCAGGTTCACATAAACCAGATATAATACTTTTTATTTCCTTTGGAACTTTCAGAATTTGAGCTTTTCACAACTGTTTCCACATCGCCCACCCCCCGCCCCAAGAAAAAACAAAAAAGCGCAAAACAATATGCATTGCTCCTCCTACCTGTCAAGTATTCACAGTTTTATCTGTCTGGTGGTGAATATCAAGTATTTCTGATGCATTTAATATACGAGTTTTGATACTTTGTGGCATATTGCAAGTATGCATCATATCTTGCTGTGGAAACCGTTGGGAATATCTATCTGTTTGTGCAAAATTGAGAAGTTGGGGCACCTCTACACTGTTTAATTCTATGTAGAAACCAGAAAGTGAAGGCAAACGAAATAAAAGTTTCAATGTTTTTAATTTAAGCAACAGTGCTAAAAATGATATTTGATGAGTAAACTGCCAGCCTTTATTGTGTGATCGACTGCTGTGTATTTTAAAATGTAATGAAATGCCTTTTATGAAGCAACATAATATATATAATAATGTCCCTTTTCTGAATGATTCCTAGTTTCAACTTATTATTTATGAAGGGAAGGGATAAGATTCAAACTTTGGTATTAAGTTCGACAATGATCTAAAATTTGGCCGGTCTTAAGCATCTTGTAAAGAAATATTCTGTTGTCCTAGCAAAGCAAACTGTTGGCTGATAGGGGAGCTTTGTTTGAAGGTCATATCTAAAATATGCTGAAATTATGTTTCTCACTGCAACTGCCTTTTGGACTATGAGGTGATGATGGGTTGGCTGTGCGTTGAGCAGTAAGATCGTGTTGTCTTATTTACACAAACAACCACTGTGTTCACATGTGTGCTGTCATTTTTTAAGTTCTTTTAATTTCTTAACATAAGACCCCCCCCCACCCCACCCCACCCCACCCCACCCCACCATCACCCCCTCTCCCCTCTCTTCAAAATATGAAGTATTGTGGTTGGGATTTATTTTTGGTTAGTTCATTAAAGACATTCTGATGTATTTTCTTAAATTACTTCTTTTTCCCTGTTTTATTGGTAGTTTTAATCATACTTCTGCTTGTTAATCTTTTCCTGCTTATATGAAAACTGTTTAGTTTAAAAAAAATTTCATCCAAATGTACTTCGTAATTTTTAATATAAGATTCTTTCTTCTAGGAAACCAACTTCAAAGAGTGGAAGCAGATGGTGCAAGAAATTATCCGATTTATGAAAGCTGATACAACCTTTATGAACATTAGACCTTTGCGATACTGTGCTATGTTTGATTCTTATCCAGCTTCTCTTCCATATGTGGCACGTTTCCATGCAAAGAAGGTTCTAAGATTTCGAGATGCATTGGTGACAAGCTACCACCGAAATGAGGTAATTGGCGTTGCATGTTTACAAGACAGGCTGTTACTATAATATTATCTGTTTTGCATTTCAACATTAGCTCCCAGTATAATCTCTTTGGCCTACTCATGTATTGGTGTTTCAGGTTAAATATGCAGAACTCACTTTGGATGCTTTTAGAATGTTGCAATGTTTGGAATGGGAACCAAGTGGGTCTTTTTATCAAAAAATACCAGTTGAATCACGGGTGAATGGTGCCAGGGCTGATCAGTCTGGTACTTCCGGTCTAATTGATATAAATTTGTTGGCGGATATGACAGATCCCACTTTGCCTCCAAATCCAAGGAAGGCTGTTCTCTATCGACCATCTGTGACACAATTAATAGCTGTGAGTGTTACGAACCAAACAATGTTATATATATGTATGTGTGTGTGTGTATATATATCTTTTTTTGTTTCAGGGCCTTGTCCAATTGTTGCTTGTAATTAAAGAATTATGAGAAGGGGTCATTATGTAATTCTATTACTTCTACATATAGGTGGTAATATTTGTTGCATTTAAAGGCTCCCTGGTAAAAGTTGGTCACATATAGTGATACAGATATTAGAGTTCTCTTGGTTACTAGAGTTCAAAATTGTCCCCAGTGAAAAGCCTGAATAAAACTTTATGAAGCATGCATTTGCAAAGCTGTTCTTACTTCCTTCTCTGAATTTGGATTATTCTGCTTATTTATCAGAAAAGTGGAGAGAAGGAAGAAAATAATTTTGCTGCTGCCTACCTTTTATCTTTTTGGTTATTCATGAAAATGCAGATGTATGTTAGAAGGACTAGTATTATTTGACATGTCTATGTTTGTTTGTTTCTTAAAAATTGATTATTATTAATATGAGTGAGAGGACATAAAAATTGACCTCAACCTACAAGAGTTGGCCTTTATAGGCTATTAGAGATATCTTCAACAAGATAGTAACTTCTTCATCGAGTCGCTGAAGGGATTTGATCATTGCACCTTCCCGTTAGAGGATGAGAGGGGTACCACTAGAGCTAGAGCTCATTGGCATGTATATGTTTTTTCACTTATCAAAGAAGAAGAAAAGAGGGACTATGTTATTTTTAATTATTATAATAATTTTTTTAATTGTATGTTTCAACCAATTAATGCTGTATTGTAAGTAGGATGGATAGTTTTCTTAGATACTTTTAGACACATCTGTCCTTTCTTTTATAGATATCTAATTTGCTCATGTTATGCTTTATCATTTACGTGTGGCCAGGTTCTCGCTACAGTTGTTGAGGAGCTCCCTCCGGATAGTGTTATGCTAATATACATTTCAGCATCAGGTTACTTGTGTAGTTTAATTGTGGTTAGAAATGACCTAATTGTACCTTTATGTGTAGAATACTTACTCTGGTGAATCCTCTGCAGGGAAGGCTTGTCACCCTAGTGTTTCTCATATTGAAAGCTCTGGAGGTTCAAGAAATTCTTCAAAGCTCAATGCTGTATCTCTTTCTTCCTCTAAACAAGATATCTCAATGCCTGAAAATCATGTTAATGGCAATGGAGACTCAAGTCACCATTCTGAAAAGTATTTATGGTTTGGTCCTAGTAGGAACGGAGGTAGGACCTGCATGGTCTCGCTGCTGTGACTAGTATATATGTCAATGGGTTTGTGCAAAGTAGATTCTGTTGTGCATATTGATCACAAATGCTTGTTTTGATTTTTCAGGTTCAAATAACCTCTACCCTGATGATATAATTCCGTTTACCAGAAGACCACTTTTCTTGATTATTGATAGTGATAACAGCCATGCATTCAAGGCAGGTTTGTCCTAACTTTTGCTATACTCGTTGCATTGGTTTGGTTCATTCTGCATTTTTATGAAATTTAATTCTGTTGTTTTTTCTTTACAGTAAAAGTATTTGGGTTAAATATATATTTGCCTACTAAATTGAGTTCCAATTTACATTTGCATCATTGAACACAATTCTTTTCCAGTCAACTTATTGAACAAGTTTTTTATTACAAAAAATTAAAAATAATTGTAAAGTCCGTTAAATTTTTAATGACAAATCTATGTAGCACCAGCTGCACTACATGTCAACTCCTGTATGGAAAAAAAATCATTATTAAGACAAAATGAACCATGTGACTAGCACAGCCTCGTCCTAAATTATATATCCAATCTCAATTGGGTTTAAGATGAGGAAACATTTTACCTTGTGATTGAATTCACATGGGTTTGTTATCTAAGTGCCTAGGCACAACATAAACACTCTTCAGCGTTAAATACAATTCTATAAAAGTTGCTTTAAAACAGATTTTGGGGTGAATTCTTGTAAATTTAGTAGAAATAGTTGTAATCAGTTCAACTGTGACATTCCCCTTAAGGATATCTTTGTCTTCCGTGAAGTTGATTATATTATTGTTGCTTTCCAGGTTCTACATGGTGCAGAAAGGGGAGAAACTGCTGCTTTACTACTTTCTCCTTTGAGGTCAACATTCAAAGGCAACTTTGGTACTGATGTGACGCAAAATGGAAGTCAGTTCACCTTTTTTCTGACTGCTCCTTTAAATGCATTCTGCCAATTGGTTGGCATTGTCTCTTCTGATGATAATGCGGTATGTTGACTAACTTATTCAAAACTTTTGAGTCATTCTTGCCAACTTAGTTTCATCCATCCACGGGTTGTGTTCCAGGATGTTTACAGTGACGCTGATAGCATTATCTCCACCGCCTTCTCAGACTGGGAAGTGATACTATGTACATCAACTAGCCTTGATCTGGTTTGGGCTCAAGTTTTATCAGATCCATTTCTACGAAGGCTTATACTTAGGTAATTATCTTCTTTACGAAAGCACATTCACATGTTCACATTTATGAGTTCGGGAGTTGTTATGATGCTGAGAGAGTGGGAGAGGAAAAGTGGGTGCTCAAGTTCAGTCTTTGGGTGATGTCACAATTGACAGAAGTTGAATTAGCAAGTGTTTTATGATTATGCAAAAATATGTGGACAATTGTCATACATTTCATCCCGTTGAGTTTTGGTCCTTTTGGACAACAAGGTACAATACATATTGTAAATTGAGTATTACTACACTTGCACTTGCAAAGAACTCTTACAATAAATAGCTTACAAAATGATTTGTCATAGTATAATTAATAAATGATCCACCATACATGGGTGGGCCCAATAATTGTAACCAACCACCTCATTTTGTATTCATCTTTAGTAATTATTCTTTAGTCACCAAAATATTATTGTTGTAAATTTAGGGGGCTCATTTGTGCATCACTCTAGTTTGGGATAAAAGGCGTTGAATTGAGTAGAGTGGATGTAGAATAGATAGTCGTATGCAATTATGCAGAGGTTAAAATACATATCTCGCTGATGCAAAGAATGCAGTTCTTATGTTCATCAAAATTTGAGTTCTGTTATTAGAAGTCAATTAGATTAAATATGTTAGAACACCAGATGTCCTCAGTTTTAATTACATTGTTCAGATATTGAAACAATTGTAATATTTATGGGCATGTATTTCATGGGGGTCACGGGACCGTGCGTGCTACTTCTCCTCACTGGTTGACTGACGTATCCTCTTTGTTGAATTATGTATGAACACTCTCAGTTCTTAGGGGAGCTCATTTCAAGTTGGAAACTTATATTGGCTTTTCATCATACTCAATGGCAATTTAATGATTAGATTCGGGTTCCATCTGTGAGATTGCTATTGTTTGATGATATGTTAGAATACACTCTTGGAGTGTGATGCTTATGAGTGTTTTAATCTCTTATTCTAATATTTGGCATGCATAACTTGCACAGGAAGGATATTTAGGCTGGCAGTTAAATTGTCAAGACCTGAGTAATAAGAATCTATAAATGGTGTTACTTGGCTATTCTTGATCAATATGTAACTTGAATTCTACCCCCAACAATTGTGTACTTTAATAGTCTGCATAATCACTAAGGATATACTTTTTTGATGTCCTCTGTACAGATTTATCTTCTGCAAATCTGTGCTTACTTTGATTTGCCCCCGAGAAGTTCGTGATCAGCATGTTCCTGTTTGCCTACCCGAGCTTCCTGATTCTGTTGCTCCGAACTCTGAAGTGGTGCAATCAGCTATTATCCAACTTGCTGATAAACTCTGTGTTGCTGACTTTTTTCACTTTGATGATTTATAGTTTGGCTAATTGCTGTACATGCAAGTTCTATTCACAAGATTGCTGTCATATTTTGAAGAGAGAAAAAATCCCCAGAACTTTACCAATTTGACATGTAAGCATTATATCTCTAATGCTCTGGGGCTTTGGCTGGCAACACAAGGAAGAGTTGGGTTCTTGGTTTGGTTCATCATCAAACTGCAAATGAGACCAGATTGTTTCTTCAATTAATATGCAGAATTCATGTGTTAATTCTTATACTACAGACTATTTGTGCATAGTGACGCTGGCTTGATGGATGTAATAGTAGTGTCTACAATGCATAAGCTGTGTCAGAGTGGTTACAGCACTAATTTGTTTATACAGTTGTCATAGAGAAATGGGTAGCCAGCTGAGGTAGTTTTGTCTTTTTCATTTTTTGCAGCACTGTATTGGTTTAGTTCTTATTTAAGTTATATGTAATAGAAAAGTGCTGTAAAACTCAAAATAGAGTATCCAACAATTTGTTGACCAGTTGTAAATGTTGGTGCTTGTGCTTTTCTTCTTACAATTCGCATTGCTTAATGCTTATAAAGCAAAAGCAGATATCCCCCTAAAATTGATACCTTTTCCCTTTTCATATTCTTACCTTGAGGAATAATATTTGTAAACTCAATTTTCGTCTTATACAATTGAATAAACCTCCACCCAACAGAGGATTTTATTGAAAAAAAGCTTTTGGTGTGAGAGCTACAAGTCATTTGATGAACTTATGAGTCATTTGTTATTAGAATGATTTATTTTTTTATTTATAAGTTAAATTTTAAATAAAATAAATAAATAAATATTTATAAATTATTTAAAATAAGTTGATTTAATCAAACATAATACTCCTCCGTTCCAGGATAAAAGTTCGGGTGGACTTTTCACGCATATTAAAAAGATGAATAAAATGACAAAATTAATTATAATAATGTCATTAAATATGGAGAGAGAATTAGAATAAGAAAAGTATGATGCTACGGGTATAATAGAAAAATATGTGTAAAAGTTTAGTTATTAAAAAAAAAAAAATATTTAATATGAGACTACCCAAAATAGTAATAAATATTTTTATAATGGGACTGAAGGAGTATTTATTTTGACCATCTTCTATGTGCTTATGGTGAATAATTTTTATCTATAATTTCTTTTATTTTATATGTTTACGTATGTCTATTTATACAAGTCACCAGCGCGCATCTCTAAAATCCCCGCCAAACTTGTCAGAAAAAAACGAAACCATTTCCACCAATAGGAATATAACAACCAAGCCTCACGATCCGACTCACTATCTTAACTTACATCTAAGCCGTCCGTTGGCTACCAGAAAGCACAACTAACGAAACTAGAAACCGTCCGATACCGTTCTCAGAAATCACACGGATAGTAAATTTTAACCGTCCGATTCTATTATCGCCAGTACCCTCAAATACTATAAATATATAACCACCACATATCTTTCCAAACTTTCCATTCGCTCATTCTTAGAGAGAGAGAGAGAGAGAGAGAAAGAGAAAGAAGAAAAAAGAGATTCAAAGAAGAACCGGTGGTAAGTTTTATCTTTTTATGATTACTAAGAAAAAGTTAATTCCTTTTCCTCGTTCTCGGTTTTTATCAAAAACATTTATGTTATTATATTACGTTTTGATTCGCAGTGTTATTGATAAGCTGTAGTTAATATGGAGATAATTACGGTTTTATTTTTAGTTTTGAATATTTTCTTATGCTTGGATCTTCGTCTTTGGTTTCTTAATTAGTCTTCTTGTTCAATTATATTCGTTGTTTTGGTTTAGGATTATGAATTTTGGATTAGGGTTTTTTGGGTAAAGGATTCAATTTGTGTAAAGGTGCCCTGTTTGTAAGATTATGTTTCATGATAATGATAATGCTATCTTGTTGAAGAATTCGGAAGATTTACGTGTTCATCCGAGCTTTGTTATTAGCATTTGAATAAAATGCGTCACTGAATTGAATCAAAGTTGTATTTAATTGAGCGAGAATTCCTTTGATTTGTTGCTTAACTATTATGTTTTCCAGGTTTGAGATTTAAATTTTTGGTCTTTGCTTTCTGCAGATGGCACGTACCAAGCAAACTGCTCGTAAGTCCACTGGAGGAAAGGCCCCAAGGAAGCAACTTGCTACTAAGGTATCTTCTGTTCATTTTCATTACTAGGACATTCATTTGAAAAGTCGAACTGTACTCTTATGTATAATTGAATATCAATTTATTTATATGTATTAAAACATTATTGATCACAGGCTGCTCGTAAGTCGGCTCCAACTACTGGTGGAGTGAAGAAGCCCCACAGATACCGCCCTGGAACTGTTGCCCTTCGGTATTGATTGTTTCAAAAATGCGTCTTTTATTGAGTTTTCAAATTGGTTTGCAGAATAATTATTGTTTGTGTTTATGTAGTGAAATCCGCAAGTACCAGAAGAGTACTGAGCTCTTGATCAGGAAACTGCCATTCCAGAGGCTTGTTCGTGAAATTGCTCAAGACTTCAAGGCACGTTTCTTTTTTAAGTTGTACATTATTGTATTATTTGAAGTGAATTTGTTTGGACAATGAATGAATAGCTGTGATTTTTTTTGGTTGCAGACTGATTTACGTTTCCAGAGCCATGCTGTTCTAGCACTTCAGGAGGCTGCTGAGGCATACCTTGTCGGTCTGTTTGAAGACACCAACCTGTGCGCAATCCATGCTAAACGTGTGACAATCATGCCCAAGGACATCCAGTTGGCTAGGAGGATCCGTGGTGAGCGTGCTTAAGCTGGGGAAGATATTGCAGATGGCAAGGTTGGTGGATTGGTGGTGTTTTTTGGTTCTCTGCTAAACTACGTAAGATAGTGCCTGTAAGTGTTAGTCAAGTTGTAGTTTTAGGTGATGGTTTCAATGATATTGGGTTTGTGGGTGTTGTGGTCTATAATGGGTTTGTGTTTGTTTTTTGGTAATTAAATGTGTTTGTTGAACACTGTTTCATATTGCAACTAATGTGGTAGGATGCTTTTCCAGATTTACCTTTTATATAATGATGAATGATGTAATCATATAATGATCTTCACGTCTTGATACTAGTTGAAATGATATCTTGTCAATGGTCGACTTAAAATTGTACAGAATTTGACGAGTGGTGGTGGTGGTGTTAGCACTGTTATGGTGCCCTATTTTTTGGCTCCCGGAATGCCTGGTTTATGTGCTGTTTTGAAAGCTCAAAGCACGTTTTTTTTAAAATGATTTTTTTCTTGTTTAATTTCAAAATTGTAGTTGAAGCCTTCAATTTATGCGTTGACGTCAACAATTTCATTTGCTTACTTATCACAATTATTATTACAAGTACAATTATATCTTCATCGGAACGGACCATAACTCAGGTTGGAACAAGGTGCCATCAGACATACTTGGAGTTTCACGATCAGGCATGAGTGAAGTTGTCGTTGAAAGGGGGAAGGAGGGGGACACTGGGCCAAGAAGGAAGGCTGTGTGCACCAAGCAAGCAAGGAAGGTCAATTATATAATTATTAGGGGAAAAAATAAATTAAGCAAGCAAGCAGGGAAGCTCGAAGGAAGGCTGTGTGCACCAAGCAAGCAAGTTGTCATTGATTATTGATATTTACGTGAGAAGTCATTCAATTATATTTAATTATTGTTATAGTAATTGTTGTATTATATCTCTTATATTATTGATTTAATTGTTGTCATAGTATCATTTGCATAATATGTTATATTATTAAATCAATAATTGAGACGATAAAGTTATTCATATTATTATTTGTAATATTGACAATGTTTAGAAATTCTGTCAATGAGAGGTTTGGTCACGTAATCATGCGTCAATAAGGAAATTTTTTTATCGGAAAGTCTTCTCTTTATTGGGAACGACTTGGTTGTTAAATATTGTGAGTTATAATATTAATAATGAATAAGTTCGTGTTGATTAAAGATGAAATTGATAGTTCCATTGTGTTGCGATTATTAGTGTTATTGAAAATCGATATCTATTCTGATAATAATTAATGTCTGGAGGTTATATTGACAAATTGAATAATTAATCGGATAAATAAATAATTAATTGCTATTAATTCACATGCTTATTATTATGTGTTCGTACGCGTGTATTATTGATTTATACGTATATACTTATTAGGGAGGTAGTGCGAAGATCGATAATACTTGCATTACTAAATTAAAATGGAGGTATAGATGAATGTATTTATACTGTAATTATTTCATCACATGTATAGAAACTATTGAGTCACACGATTGATTGTTGATTCACATGATGTCTTATTAGGAGAGGTGATCTGAGTTTGATAATACTTGTAGAATCTAAATTAAAATTGAAGGAAAATATAAGGTATTATCTTTGTAATATTTATTTTCTCAAAACGCGTGTAATTATTATCAAACTATATTTTTTATAAATAGAAGTTTCATTTTTCCTTCATTTTTTACCAAATCACTAAGTCTCATGAGAGAATTATAGAGATAGTTTATAGAGAAGAGGAAGAAGAGATGCTACTTCACTACTCCAAAGATTCATGTTTCTTCTGAGGTAAATGTTATTATTTATTTCATATTCTGAAAAGATATTATTTGTCGTATTCATATGAATATTATTATCATTCAATATTCATTATATTCGTTTAATATTCGTAAGGAATATTATTTTCGTTTAACTGTTGTAAGTAAGGGCTTTCTGTCAGGGATAGTTTCGTAATTTTTTCGACCCTTAAAAATTCTAGAAAAATTTAAATGATAATTTGATTAGTTTTCTAGATTGTGTCAAAAAATAGAGATTTTTAGATGTATATATTAGGAGTTATGAATTTTATGATAAAAGACTATTTTAAAAGTAAACCCTTATAACTCCTTATGGTTAACTCCAAAATTGGTAAAATTTTTATTGGGAGTACATGTATATCACAGGAGTATACCCTATAAATTTTAGAATTTTTGGACAAAAGTACAGTTTATGATAAATATCTAAATATTCGGCAGTTTCGGCCATATGAAAAATAGTAAATGAATTTTAAAATTCCGAGAAAAATATATGTTCAATATGGGATAATATTCTGCTAAATTCCGAATTTTTTTTTTTGTACTGCTTTGGTATTTTTCATAAAAATGGACTAATTATGTGTAAATGAATTAAATATGTTATGTGAAGTAAAAGAAATTAGAAAATAGGATTTTATGGCTTAAGAATACTATATAAGGTATATGCAGATTTTTGATGATTGTTTTGGTTATTGATGATAAAATCTTATAAGTTTGGTATTTTTGGATGATTAAATGCATTAATTAGTAAAGTGTAAACAATTAAAAATAATTATTTATAAGTTTAAGAAATGATTAAAATATTGTTATAATATTAATGATATTAGATTATGAGATTATTAAGTGATTGATAATATTTGGATATTATTACCGGAATACTATTTATGAGTTACTATTTATGGGTTACTATTCACCCGATTACTATTCATTCGGATATTCGGGACACTTTTCGTGTCGGGATACTATTCACGAGTTACTATTCATGGGTTACTATTCACTCTAGTATTATTCACTCGGATATTTGGGGCACTTTTCATGCTTTGGGGTATTCATTTAGAAGTCTTATTCTCAAGACTATTCATAGTAGGTACTTATTCACCGAAAAAAATATATTTTTTTCCATCTAAATTATTTTTGGTACATGAATATTATCCTCGAATTTTACTCCTCAAAGCAGTATCATGTTGACAATTTGGATATTTTTAAACTCTGGATAAATTTAAAGTCTTTAATATTTATCCTTGATTTTGATTAATTAATGCTTATATCATTGTCATCATCCTCATGCTTATATTATGATGAAAGTCATGTTTGACTTACGTGCATATATGGACTGTTGATTATTGGTTTTATGTTTGTATATCTTTGGCTTACGTGCAAAGACAAACCGTCATTGATTAAAGCTTTGGTCCAGAAGTGCAGATGGATACGTATAAAATGATCACGACCATTTGGTGATAATAACGAAATATCCTTACCGTAGTGCGTGGATAATTCGATGATGTGATTAAGCGTGGATCATGACCATTAGTTAACAGTTGAATGTCTTTGGCCGTAATGCACTGACATACAATTGGTTGGTATGATCATGACCATTGGTTTTATAGTTAAATATCTTTGGGCCGTAGTGCAAATGTGACGCTCCCAAAATAGGTATACATCACCCATCTTGAGTCGCCAGATACATGGTACTGAATAAAAATACAAATTAATTATACAACAGTTGTGTAAAATACGACAAAACATAATCTAAGAGTTTTAATACGTATATTGTCATCTAGACAGTATACAAACTTAATGAAGTCCTCATTACATTTATTATCACACTATTTAACAGAATAGTGAGGACTACTAATGCTATCATCCGGACCACTATTCTGCTCCCCGATTAGTCCCGACTACGTTCTCATTTCCTCAAGAAACGGTGAAAGAAAGGGTGAGCTCAACTAGCCCAAAGAAGAAAAATATTATGACTAAGATAATGCGTAATAAATTATCATTAGTCTTCAACAATGTTAAACCGATAAAATATAATAGATATCAAGTTTAATCTGCAATCTTAATAAGAATCCATTAGAAGAGTTAAGTAGAGAATAAAATCTACTATCTTTTATGATTTAAAGGTTTTTCATCACTTTTATTCTTTGAGACTCACAATAAATAAACCACATCATCCATGCACTACTACCAAGGATATTCATTAAGTATCACAACCACAAATTATCCATGCACTACGGGCCAAGGATATTTGTGTATTCATCAATGGTCATGATCATGCTAACAACTGTCCATCAATGCACTACTACCAACGGAGGACTTTTATCACATCATTTGTAACATTACGATCATGATTATACCGAATAATTCCAGTCATAAATCATACCAAGTCCATCTATGCACTACGTGCCACGATGACTTTCAACAAAATATAAACATGAGGATGATGACAACGATATAAGAATTCAATAAAACAAGTTCAAGAATTAATTTATCCGAGAACCAATAATGTCCAAATTGTCAACACGATACTTTACTTTGTAGAGTAAAATTTAAGAATGCTCGGAAGAATATTTCCATGAAAAGATCTTTGGATGAAGCATGAATATCCGAATATTCTACTAATTTCATGGAGTATAGAAGCCAAAACTTTAACCAACCGAGTATAATAGAATATATGAAACCGCAAATAGATTTTAGCCGCCACGCGAGAATCCACGTAGAATCGATCATTTCCATAATTTAATAAGAAATGAATACAAAGGATCATTCACCACGCATGTAGTAATCCACACGCATGAGTTATTCCAATGTAATAATAAAGAATGAAATAACGTAAGGATTCACCACGCATGCGATAGATCGCATCGTGACAAGGTTATTCTCAACAGAATAATAAATAATAGAACTAGGTCCTGCGTAAATGCACGTAGACATGATATTCCGAAGCGAATAATAAAGAATGGAACCGTGTCAATGCGTAACGCATTGCATGTGATATTCCAATGTAATAATAAAGAATGGAATAACGTAAGAATTTTACCATGTATGCGGTATTATATATATACGGTGTTATTCCAACATAAAATAAAGAATGGAATAACGAGAATAATTTCACCACGTATGCGGTATTTGGCATGATGTTATTCCAACATAATAATAAAGAATGGAATAATGGAAGAATTTCACCAAGTATAGGGTAGCACAGATACAAAAGTTATTCCAATAGAATAATAAAGAATGGAATAACGAAGAATTTCACCATGTATGCGGTGCTTCAGATGATATGTGTGAGTTCCCGAGAGTACAATAAATCTGAAAGGGGGTTGAATAGATCCTTTTAATTTCAAATACTTTTCTCGGTTTATTTTGTATTGCTAATAATTTAGCATACGACAAACATAAAAATCTTTTCAAGCACAAATGAATAAGTAAAATATCCACTTTATTGATATAATCATAATCATACATACATTGTTACGTAGAGTTAGTAGTTCAATGGTAAGCGCTAAAACATACATAACAAGATTATAGCGATTTAATGTACATAATGTAAATGACATAAAGTAAAAGACACTAGGGGTTTTAAGTGGTTCAGAGACTCAAGCTCCTAATCCACTCTTCTGCTTTTAACTAGCAGGATTTCCACTAAGGAAGGCGGCGGACCCTAAATCACTAAGATTCCTTAAAGGCCAGCAGCCTTAGAACTTCATTCACTAAGAACTCTTCAAGCCGCCGCCACCTTGGAACTTCTCTAGTTTCTAGGAATCTCTTCAAGCCCAAAGAGGGCTTGGAACTTTATTTAGTCCCTTCTTTACGAGGACCCCTCGAGCAATCGGCTTCTTGTTGAGTTGTTTGTTTGTTTGTTGGAGTTGGTGCTGAGCTGCTAAGATGTCTTTAAGCTCTGAACATCTTCTGTACTTAGCAGCTTGGCTTGATCATCCTTGAAGTATAGTTGAGTATTTCACGATGCTCAGCTTCTTTAGTTACTTAACCCCTTCTGATGATCCCTTGATGAACTGCCTTGAAGATCATTCTTCTTGATACTTGATGGCTGTACATGATGGGTTTCTAAGATGACTGTATGCTCTTCTACTTGGTACTTAGAAACTTTCTCATGTTTGACACCATGATGGCGTTTGTGATCTTCCTTCATGATACTTGATGCCTTCTCACGATGGACTTGCTAAGATGACTGTAAGCTCTTCTCTTTGATACTTAGAGTCTTCCCATGATGAACATCAAGATGACATTGATGCTCTTCTCTCTCTCGACAGTTCTGAACACTCTTCTTGTAGTAGAACTCTCACTTCTACATTGTAGAACTCTCACTTCTACTTCTTTCTTTGTCTGTCTCTAAGTGTACTTGGTGGATCGTAGAGTGAGCCTTCAGACCTTCATTGGTCACTCACTATTTTATGTTGGCTAGATCAGACCACCATCTCTACAAACTCAGCAACTCCAGCAACCTTCGATCTTTGAAGCTCTTGCTGATTTATACTCCTTCCCAATCCTTCCGTTGAAAAGTAGCCGTTGAAAACTATTCAAATAACTTCACAGATCTCGAATTGACTAAGGTAGACTGCAGATGTGACATGTCATACTTTTCTGACACTGCAGTCTACTGTTTCACTTACCCCGTTAGAGATGTCACTTTAATGTCTTGGGCAGGTAGAAGACTTTATTTCTTCCTTATGATTTCTTGATCAGAGGTTGTCCTTTTGCATCGATGCTCTCAATAAGCTTTATTCGAATATCAGTCTTCTGATTGAGCCGTTGTCAATGCCTCAATCTTCAGTTGTTCGAACTCTACGATTCTGATGCATATCTTCTTGGACTTGATCGTATTGTCTTGTTGACTGTTGCTTCTTGACTTGTGGAGTTAACACTACGATCTGGAAGAGTGTTTATTAGATCTCCAATGTGGAACACATCTTCCTTCTCTAGTGCAATGCTTCAACACTTCTATTTGCCTCAGCAGCTCTCAGATACTGATGGCTTGACTTCTTTGTTCTGGCCCCTTTTGAATAGCAAGACACTTCAGATTTGTGGCGTGTCCAGCTCGCTTTCTCCTTGTGATCTCCCGTTCACTTATTATCAATGGACTGACCCAATGCTTAATCACTTTAGCCTTGTTCTTCAGAGGTTGACCAGTATCTCAGAGTGTACTCCATCAGTTCCTTTTTCGTTTAACAAACACTACGATCTTGGTTGCTTCCAAGATCGTTGTCGTCTTTTTACTTGACAGCTACTGCATGTGCTGATTTTCCTTAGTCAGCTACTGAAGTCTTCTTATGATTATCTTGTGGAAAACTTCATCTCGAATGGCTTCACAACTCAATCTTGATGCTGATTGGGTTGGTGCTTAGGTCTTCTGTTAGCTTGCATGCCATTCGTTGAGTGCTCTATGGTTTCCTTCAGGTAGGACGTATTTATGAAGTGTCAACCAGAGGCTTCATTCCTTTGGATATTCTGGGAGTGCTCATTCGTTGAGACTCGTATTTGCTCTACGATTTTACCTTGGCAATGTGAGCACATCTGTTGAGGTCTTAGTTCTGCACTCTACGATTTAGCTTTGGCTGTGCAGACACTAAGACTCTGAGATCAGATCTTGACACTCTACGATTTTTATCGTTGTGTTTGTTGTCTTCATCTGATCTTGCTTGACTACGATTTCTGCCATTGATATGATCAGTAGACTCTGCGATTCTGAGTGTATTCTACGATCCCTTACTTGATCGAGTAGATTCTACGACTTCGAGTGTAGTCTACGATCCTTTACTTGTTTTCGGCAGATGCTTTCGGTCACCAGAAAGGCGGTAGTGTCTCTACGATTGAACATGACTTCCTCAGCAGACTACGGTCCTGAGGAAGTTCTCCTCAACACACTACGATCCTTCCTCGTTTCTCCTGGAAGTCTACGAACTCCGAGATCAACTATCTTGCAGACTACGATTCTGCCTCGATAGCTCTCGAGTTTTCCTTAACTCTCCTGGCAAACTACGATTTTTGTTACAGTGCTCGACGATCAGACAAGCCTATCTATTACAACATAAGATCAACCTAACATGTTTGATCTTTCTATATTTATAGTCCTTGTACATCATTTCTTTTTAAGGACTTTACAAAGCTGTTTTGCATGTGTAGGATTAACCTTACACATTTGATCAATTCATTCTAAGTCCTTGTACACATGTTTCTATTATCTATCAAAGGACTTTACAGCTTTTCTTAATCCAAGCATACTTGCATATTCATTCATATATCATAATCAAATCATATATAAATAAGAATGTCATTCACATGCTTATTCCTGACAACAGGTTATTCCAACATAATAATAAAGAATGGAATAACAAAAGAATTTCACCAAGTATAGGGTAATCCATGCGATATGAAAAGTTATTCCAATGTATAATAAAGAATGGAATAAAAGAAGTTCTCTTCATGAATCTGAAAGAAATAATACCCCTTACCTTAGAAAGCTGGATATAAAGTAGTGAAGTAGTAGAATACTTTTCTTCTTTCTCTATAGTTTCTCTCTAGTTTCAATTGAATTAAAGAAATAATGAAGGAATGAGCTTATTTATAAGAGAATGGACCTAATAAGAACTAATTCATAAACTATCCAGATTGATTTACTTTTAAACGAGACTATCCATATTGATTTATTATGCATTATTAATAAAATATTCTAATAAAACAAAATATTTTAAATAAAATATAATATATTCTATTTATAGTCTAATAAAACAAATAACTTTATAAAAGTATTATGTTTTATATAAAAGATTTTACTATGCAAAACACTATGCAGAACTTTATCAAATACTATACATAATAAAATATAATATATTCTAATTATTGTCTAATAAAATAAATAACTTTATAAAAGTATTCTATTTTATATAAAAATTTACTATCTGAATATTATGCAGAATTATTTATGCAAACACTATGCATAATAAAATATAATATATTCTAATTATTGTCTAATAAAACAAATAACTTTATAATAGTATTCATTTTATATAAAAAGATTTTACTATGCAAAATACTATGCGTAATAGAATATAATATATTCTATTTATAGTCTAATAAAATAAATAACTTTATAAACGTATTACATTTTATATAAAAGTTTTTCTATTTTATTACATTAATAATACTAATAAAATAGAATTTATATATATATATATATATATATATATATATATAAAACTTCCGACTTCATAAAAAAGACACCTCAATATATTTAACAACATTTATCATTATTATAATTCACAATATTAATTGAGCAATTCGTTCCTAGGAGGAAGAGGGGCTTTTCAATAAGGATTTCTCCTATCAGTGCCAAGCAATTAGGTGACCAAACCTCTCATCGCGTAACTTACAGACATCGTTAATATTGCGAATAATAATATTAATAACTCTGTCATTTCAATTATTGATTTTATAATATACAAAATATCGATAATAATTGAATCAAATAACTTTGAGATCTTATCTGACAATTCTCATAGCAATAATTAAACAAAATCTGTGTGACTTCTCACGTAAACATCAATAATCAATACCGTGTCTACTTATGCAACCACGCCAGTATTCTCGTACTTTTACTACCGGGTAGTTCAACAGTTTTAACGGTAAAACTTCCACCGTTATTTTCATAAATATATTTTTGTTGTTTTCTCATTCCGACAATAATTTCATTGTGGGGTCCACCAATGATTGTACCGTCGTACGGATATTCCCTAACAAAAAGAATATTTCACGACCAATCGAATATTATACAACAACTTGCATACTTTGCAAAATTTATAAATATTACCTACAACTATAACATTATATCAAATCCACACCATAAATTTAAAAAAATATTTTGAGAAATTTAAATATTTATTCATAAAATTTGGGGTCTCACAGCAAAGGTAGACAACTGATTGGTATGATCATTGTTATTACATTTGAATATCTTTAGCCTTTAGGATAAGGATGTTGAGTAAACGTTATATTAAGCCCATGTGGCAAGGAAAAACTGCTGATTTCACTACAACAAAAAGGCTTATCGTGATCAGATATCGTCGATCGTGATACGGTCATAGATAAATTCTATGACAGTATCACGGTCGTTGATACGAATCGCAGATAATCTGTCATTGGAAGGACATCAACGACCACCAATAATGACCAATTATTAATGATCGCAATTAGCGGCCGATACCGCGCTATTATTATGACTTATCTTTGAGTCATTTGTCTTGCTTGACGTGTCACACGTGTCAATGACCGATAATAGCGGCCCATTGCGATTATTTAGATTCAAGCTATCACGATATTTTTATAATGACCGCACGCTATCACGATCCTTTTTTTTTTTTTAAATTTTTGCCTATTTTATTGATTTCCCAAAATAACCTCGCTTTGTACCGCTTTCAATCCCAACACGATTATATATATATATATATATATATATATATATATATATATATATATATACAAGCATCCATATTAACATCCATCCAATACAATACAAAACATTCAAATATCCATGAATAAACATTCATCCAATACAATACAAAACATTCCTCCAACACAATATAATCGATATCGTAAACATCCATATAAACTAATACAATTTTCCAAAGAATGAATCTAAAAGAGTACAAGGCTTTAAAATTCTAAAAAATAAAGTCTAGCGCTCTTCATGGATCATCCAAATTAGGATCCTGTAATTATCAAAGTAATAAAACATATATGTTACATATAAGTAAGACATCGACTCGTAGACTATAAATATATAAGACAATGTAGCTAAACAATAAACGATATATATATACCGCCTCGTTGTTGTTGTTGTGTTTCTTCTCGCCACGCCGCCATCGCCTCCGCCAACTCATCAGACTCGTCGAGACTCGCAGATGCCCGCCCAAGATATTTAAGAAGATCACGATCTGACAGATCGCTTTCTCACACAACAAGCAGGAGTATGATAGGTGGAATACCCGATGATCATGTAGACTGGGTGGCAGAGTCGCCAGGCCATCGATGGTCGGGGCCGCCTTTGTCCTCGGCTGGCCTTTGACATAATTTTTCTTCACGATGGACGCCTCTCCCATAATTCTTGATCAATCGACCAGACGCGGGTGCCTTCAGGATAGCGCTGCGTTCATTAAGCCCTTATAAGTGTCCTGTCGGAAGATGAACAATTAAATAGTTAAAATAAATAAAAAAATACTAAAGAAGGTCGTTATAATTTATAAACAACATATTAGGATAAAGTGAACTTATTACCGCTTATCTCAATAACTTCGTGTAGTAACCATCGCGAGTGGCCACATACACATCCAACCAATTGATAGGTTGACCTTGAGACCGAGACTCCTATAGTTCATTTCCTCATATTATTATGTAAACATATGATATTTTAGCTACAAAGATGATCAGAATATAACATACGTACCACGGCAAAGAATGTGTTGCAACCTGTGATATACCGCCGCCTCGACACGTGCTTTTGCTTTCTCGCCAAATCGATACACTCGAGGATCTGCTCGAGGCGGCGATCTTCACGCCTCTTGACCCAGCTCTCGACTTTCCACGGGTCACACATCTACACCCATATGGGTCAAGCGGCGCATCCACTGTGGGCTATGCTTACGCATATATCGCTTCACCCGCCCTGGATGGTCAATCTCAAATTGTGCGGTGGCTTTTTGTCGTTCCTTGTTCAAATTATCTTTAGTTCAGATTTGCCGCACTTCGCTGTAATAATAGTGTCTCAATAATCGATGCTTAAGCGTCGTCCCATCTATATCGCTTCGCAAATAAAATAACAATAATAATATTAAAAATCGTTATATTACTAAGCAATATTATTTGATTAACTATGTATTATCTATCGAGTGATAAAAAATATACCAAATTCAAATTTCAAATCAGATCCTTATGGGCGGAGGTGTGTCATTTACGTAATCACCGGCGTGAAGCCGCTTCAGAAGTTATAATTGTGAAATGCACTTCACAATTTTACTATCTTGAAAATCACTACAATATACAATAATTTATATTAAAACCCTTATATATATATATATATACATATATGTTTAACTTACGTCTTTATCCGGAGGAGGACGGATCCAGATAAGAATGCGATCATCCGGATTAATTTGGCCTTCTAAGACATGATTAGGGGCCCCCCCAACCCGCAAGGCCAGGTCAGCAGTTTCGTAAGACATCTATAAATAAAAAATTTAGGATGTTAGTATAAGTTATAAATGAAAGGTACATAAACATGTCGTGGATATAGAGAACATCACCATGTAGACCTTAACTAACTTAGGGAACCATGTAGACCTTTAACTAACTTAGGGAACCATTTTTACATGTTATCTATAGGCAATGTATGTACTCCTCACTATCTAACAACACTAGTCACACAAATCTCCAACAGCCTACAATAGAACACATATGGTCTTTAAGCATTCCTATATATGATTCGAGGGTCCATATCTCGAACACAACAAAAAACATCACATATACTCATTGCCATCACATATACACGAATGCATATATGGCCATTTGACTTATATATGAAGATTTAGACAAGTATGGATATTTTAGAAACAACTCATTAATAGTGTGATTGAAAAGAGTGCTTGTTTTGTGTTTGTACTTTTCATTTTCTTTCTATTCTAAGCTAAGTTATACTTATAGCATACATATTAATAGTGTGTCATTTTCTTTATCTTCTCGATCGTGAATTATGGAAAAACTTCTTTGAACCTTCTTCTTGATTGAATTATGGATAAACTTAATTCCTAGTTATGTTTTATGTTATACTCATGTTCAAGTTATACGGCCATTCGACTTATATATGAAAAAATTCTACAGAGTCTCCCTATAATATGGATTCTATCCACATGCACGAGGGCATGCATATTTGACCAATTTCAAAGAAAATATAATCCCAACACACAAAAAATGAATGTGCACAACTATAATTCAAGGCACAATTTAGGAGAATCCAATATTCACAATGTATGAGCATAAATGTATGAGCATTATAGTATGAGCATATAAACCAACTGAAATTGAAAGGTGTCGAGGTGTATGAGCTTATGAGTGCGTAAAAGAACACGTAAGGGAGAGAGATAGAGAGAGATGTGATGCCAATGATAATAAGGAACTCCATAGCATAGTTTATGATGTTAATGACTTTTCATTTGCCACAAATCATGATGTCTATTATGGAGGGGGTTCCCATTCATTTCCAGGTATAAAGTCTTATTTTACTATTTTTTCTTTCATTTTGTGGTGTATTATTGGATGTTATTTGTTGCTAAAAACCACCATTTCATTTTTCTTGTTGCAGGATTACTATAATCCATATTGGAGGAGTGGGGAAGGATGTGATCCGAACAATAGGAGCGGATAATATGGTCGAGTTTTTGAGATGAAATTACAGCAACAATGCCCACCTATGTCATAATATGCCACAAGTACCACCTATGTCATGCATTGGGGAACACAATTTCAATTGCCTTCTTCATTGCTTTGTCAATGAAACTATCCCATCCCAAAACTTCTTTCTTAAATTACCCATGTCATATACCGGAACCTTCTTTCTTCTTTTTCTATATATTTTTTTTATCTTTTGGGTGACCACATTACATTACATTTTTAATGAATAAATGTTTTATGTTTGGAATTGAATGAAGAGTGGAATGATCCCTCTCCCAAGGAACCAAACACAATTTTTTTATTCCATAAGAATGAGTCATTTTATTCCCACATTCATTAATCCAATCCAATCCAATCCAAACTTAGGCCGATATTTAAAGAACTTGATGGGATAAGGAATTACTTGTTTACTTCACCGTTAGACACTCAAAAAATATTTATATCGTACATGCAACTACAAGCCAATATCACAGAACCGCCTACCAAATACACTCAAAGATGACAGTTATCCATACATGATTTATATTTTCACACAATTGGCATCAAGTATTACATCAATAACTATGCTATACTCAAACCAATTTCCATATTCTTTAAACCAAGAAGGATTAAATCTACGTAAGTATCCCCCGATTTGTGTATGTGGGAAGTTATGTTTGAGAGGCTAGGACCCTTTAGTATGAATGCTCTTCTTACTTCATCTTGAATATTAGAATGATACTTTGATATTTCTTTCGCAACTCGGGGTCTGCTTCAAGATTTCGCAAATCTACGTTATCATCATTCTTTTTTTTATTTTTATTAAAACACGATTCTTCAAATGCAAAAGCTTTTTTGAATACAAATTTGTCCATAGATATTTGACTTATTGGCTGTTTAAAGATATGAACTTAATTACAACAAAAAATAAAGTACTGACTATTGGGGTTTTCATTTAGATAATCTTTCTGGGATTTTTATTTCATGGAAATATAAACACTCAAATATATATACTGATATTAACCAATTACATTTCTTTAAGTAGTTGCATAGTCATTTTTTATTCTTGTTATGAAAGTGTTTCTAAAAATAAATTCTTTCACAATTTATACTTCAAAAATTGTAACTATATCATTAAAGTGAATAAAGTTTCATATTTCATTTCCTCATATTTTCTCTCCTATCTCCCAAGTTCCAAACATAAAATTATTGATAATTATGCTTTAAAAAGTATACTACTTATATTTTACTAGTATTCTCATTCAATAAGAATTCTTTTTCTATTTTTGTTTTTGTTTTTTGTTTCCCTAGCTCTTTCCTAGTTCCAAATTTCAAGTTCTAACCTATAGATTTGATAAAGAAACAAATCAAACAATCAACGCCATCGTCCCAAAACAAAACCCATTAACTAAAATATAAAATCACATCCAACCCGACCGAGAAATAACAATGACCAAAACCCACAAAGTGAAACAACTAATCCATCAAATTCCAAATTAAAAACAAGATAAATATTAGAAATTTTACCAAATTGGTTTGAGTATAGCATAGTTATTGATGTAATTTAAATGTACAAAAATAGAATTACATAAAGCACAATTAGTCTAATTTAGAGATTTAGGGATTAAGGGATAACTAAAAGTTTACTTTAGAGATTAATTGGGGTTACCAAAGGAGGAGCAATGGTGGAAAGTGGAAAGTGGTGCATACAGGGTCAAGTTTATAAGAATCACGAGCCATCGAAAGCGATGCGTCCGCTAGCATGATGATGTGGATATCACAATCACCGCTGTCATCGACATATAAATCGGTCGCCACAGGTTTCGCGACGCGTTTCTTCTCTTCCCCTACTCCCTCTTCTCTCCTCGTCTCGAATTATGGATCTCCTCTTTTGTTTTCTTCTCGTCATCGATGTCGCGAACCGTAGTCCGATTAAGTTTATAACCCCAAAATAGGTATACATCACCCATTCCGAAGTTTCGTCAATACATGGTACGTAAAAACAACTACAACTTTATTATTACAACAAGAAATCTGTGAGTTTGAATACAAATATTATCTTCTGCATAATATCTATACTCAAATAAATCCTCATCACATTTATTGATACATTATTTTACAAAAATGGTGAGGACTACTAAACAACTCTCTCTAAACCTTCATTCCATACCCCGACTAATTTATCGCTTATATTCTCGCCTCCCTTTTGAGAAGAAAAAAAATGGAACAAAAATTAAAAGGGTGAGCTCAACTAGCCCAAAGAAGAATATTATGACTAAGATAATATACAACAAATTATCATTAGTCTTCAACAGGAAAAAAACAATAATACAATAGACAACAAGTTTTAAACCAATATTCGCAATTTTAAATAATAATTCATTAGAAGAGTTAAGTAGAGAATGCAAACTACTATCTTCTATGTATGAATTTAAAAGTTCATGCTCATCTTTTATCCCCTCGTAACATCAATCAACATACATCTAGAATCAAATATTCATCTTTGCACTACATGTGCCAAAGATATTCATCACCGGGTCATGTTCATCTAAACACTGCTCATCTTCAGCACTACGCCAAAGATATTCATCGAAATCATTCATCTTTGCACTACAGCCCAAAGATATTCAATAATATCATCATTTAAGACCGAGGATGATGAAAATATTTTTAAAGAAACGAATCCAAAGGAAACAAAAATGACAAGGATTAAGGATTAAGGATTCGTATTTTGTTTTATCCACGTCCAAAAATACCTCAAAATAATCATAGTGGTGTAAAATTCAAGAATGATCAAAACATGGATACAATCAAAGCTAGTATCCACAATAGATATTTTGACTAAAAAGAAAAATTTTCATTTTTCGATGAATAAGGTCCGATATTCGTGAATAAGATCAGATAATGTGAATAAAGGCCGATACGTGAATAAGAACCCCACACTAAAAGTTCCAAATTTGATTAAAAAGTTCAGATCAATATTTCAACATAATGATATTACAATAAATAATATCATTTAAAAAAAAATATCCCTTACTCGAAAGATCAAGATTTCTAAATTTAAACACCTGATATAAAGCATGACTTGAACTTGCAATCGATAGCAATACTCAAATTATACTCAAAATACTCACAAGAATACGCCAATAATATAGAGAGAGAAAACATCGGCTTCGTGTGATTTTCAATTCTAACCCAAGACCCTATTTATAGAAAATGCTAGAACACCAAAAGTAAAATTTAATATAATAATAATATATATAATCAAATTTCCTACGCACACAAATCTGGTCCAAACTTCAGCCACACATGTGCCAAAAACAATAAAAACGTTTTTCTTAATAAAATAATTAAAACTTCCAAAAATCAATTATTTTGAGCTTCTAACTTCAATAATTCATAATAAATAGCCTTTTATCAAAAATTCAATCTCGCGACTTTTTATAGGAAATTCAATTCTCTACAACTTTGCAGAAGAAAGTTTTTCCAAATTCCAAACAAAAATTGACCAAATCCACAAACCAAGCGATTTTACAAGCTATAATCAAATTTCACCAATAAATGGGGTCCACCGACATGTTTAACATGTTTTAAACATTTATTGCAACAAAAATACTCTTCCTCCTCAGATACTCATATATCCCACATTCGTTGTAAAAATATCACCATTATTATATTATTAAAATATAATAATATATTTAAATGAATTATTTTATCGTAAAAAGATAAAATTTCAATTTTCAACAATTGTCACATTAAAAATTTTCTCCATCTATATCCACATAAAATCAATATTTTTCTTATCATATGAATCAATAATTAATTATTCACAAATAATATTACGTAATCACAATATCGACAACCGTGCGCCTCAGAAAGCAGGGGGCTTTCCAATAAAGATTTCTCCTTATCGGGCGCCAAGCAATTAGGTGACCAAACCTCTCCTTAGATGTAACTTTTTAGACATTGCCAATAATGTTATCCAATAATATTATTCAGATAATATGAATTATTGTCTCGATAATGGAAAATACCGTAAATGACAATTTATCAAACAACAAGAATATAAAATATCAATACAACAATTATTGAATCAATAAAATAATCGAATAAAGAATTATCGTAACCATTATTAAGTAGTGCATTCTTACGTAAGAATCAATAATTGGTGCAATACCGCAAAGCTACCGTGTTTTAACCACCGAGTATTTTAACAAAGATTAATCTGTAGAATAACTACGCCATTATTTTTAAACAACTTATATTTGTCATTTTCTTCATCCAATCGCTCACATGGGGCCCACACATGGTCATACCGTCGCATTTAATATTCCCCGACAAGCATTTAATATTCCACGACCAAACGAATATTCCCCAACAACAATGAATATTTTATAACCACTTGCTTATTTTAAAATATTTATGATTTTCCCCCTAACTATCCACATTAATCAAATCAACCCTTACTATTTCAAAATAATAAATAGAGAAAATTAAATTTCATTAATAATAAGTTGAGGTCTTACAACTTCCCTCCTTATGAAATTTCGTCCTCGAAATCGACGACGCACTGGTGTTTTCAAAAGGTGAGGATACCTCGCTTTCATTTCCGCTTCCAATTCCTGTGTCATTTCTCTATAAAGATGATTCCTCCACGTAACTTTAACTTGTGGTATGACCTTTCATGCTGTAGGACATGCTCCTTCCTATCCAAGATCTTGACAGTACCTCCTCATACGCTAAGTCTTCTATTATCTCGTCCTGGCTTCTAACTCTATAACGTGGTTCGGTCTTTCACATATTTACTTAAGTACGATATGTGAAACACATTATGAACACGAGATACTCTTTGAGGTAACGCGAGTCTATAGGCTACATTTCCTACTTTCGGTCAAGAATTTGAAATGGACCAATAAATCGTGGATCGAGCTTTCCTCTCTTCCCAAATCTTGTAACTCCTTCCATGGAGCAACTCGCAACAATACACGATCCCCCCTACACTAAATTCCACGCCCTTTCGATGAAGATCCGCATAACTCTTTTGTCGATCTTGTGCCGTTTGTATACGTTGTCGAATCATTTGGATCTTTTCCGTAGTCATACGTACCAACTCGGGTCCCAACAGTGTTGCTTCACCCACCTCGTCCCAACATACTGGAGAGCGACACTTTCGCCCATATAATGCTTCAAATGGAGCCACACCTATACTTGCCTGATAACTGTTGTTGTAGGAGAATTCCACCAATGGTAAATACTTATCCCAACTGCCCTTGAAGTCTAGGACACAGAGTCTTAATAAATCTTCAAGAGTTTGAATAGTCCTTTCGATTGTCCGTCTGCTTGAGGATGGTATGCCGAATCAATCAGAACTGCGCTCCATAGCTTTTTGCAAGCTAACCCAAAATCTTGAAGTGAATCTTGGGTCACGATCCAAAACTATGGATACAGTGCATGCCATGCAACCTCACAATCTCATTCACGATATACTAACAAGACGCTCAAGGAATAAGTCTCCGTGATTCGGCAAGAAATGAGCGACTTGGTTAATCTATCAACAATAACCCAAATAAAGATTGATGCCTTGAGAAACCGTAGAAGACCCATAACGAAATCCATGGTAATATGTTCCCACTTCCATTTCGAATCTCAAGTGGTTGCAACCTGGACCCTTAGGTACTAGATGCTCCGCCTTTACACGCCGACAAGTTAAACACATCGAGATAAACTTTGCAATCTCTCTCTTCATATTGTTCCACCAAAATGTATGTCAAGATCACGATACATTTTAGTACTTCCCAGATGGATTGCAAATGGTGTATTGTGTGCCTCCATCATAATCTTGTACTTCAAATCGAGTCGTTAGGGACACAAAGTCTAGAGGGACTCAAGTATTCCTTCTTCATCAATTCTCGCCCCTAATAGCCCTTCTTGTACTTTCTTCTTCATACATACGATCGCCTCCTGCCTGCGGGCTTGAGCAACCTTAACTTTTTCTATTAAAGTTGGCTCTATGCGATACTTGACATCATCGCACTCATTCCCGATATGATCTTCTACTCAACGCGTCGCCTACCACGCTCGCTTTTCCAGATGGTATCAATAGTGTGGTCGTAGTCTTTCAATAGCTCGAGCCAACGTCACCGCCAGATGTTGAGTTCTTTTTTTGAGTGAAGAAATATTTAAGGCTTTTATGGTCCTAATATATCTCCACTTTCTCCCCATATAGATAAGGCTCCATATCTTTAGCGCTGAAAACGATCGGGCCGCTAACTCTAGATCATGAGTAGGATAATTCCTCTCATATTCTTTAAGTTGTCGCGAGGCATAAGCTATGACTTTCCCACGCTGCATGAGAACACATCCTAACCCTTTTGCCCGAAGCATCGTCGTTGATAACAAATCCATCCGCACTCGTATGGTATTGTTAGAAACAAAATTAAATGAGTCTCCTCTTAAGCTCTTGGAAACTCTTCTCGCATTCTTCGCCTCCAAATGAATTTGTATCCTTCCTAGTTAAGTTAGTTTAATGGAGTAGCGATTCGAGAAAACCTTCCACAAATCTCCGATAATAACCAATAAAGCCCAAGAAGCTACGTGATTTCACCACCGACTTTGCTGCTCTAACTTCAGATTGCTTCAATCTTCACGGATCAAAGATACTCCATGTTTCGACACCACGTGCCCAAGGAATGCTACTTCCTCAAGCCGTAACTCACATTTCTTCAATTTGGCATATAGTTGGTTTTCACGGCCTTTGAGTACCAAATTTTCAAATGGTGCTCATGATCTTCACGCTTTTGAATATATGAGGATGTCATCAATAAAGACAACAACGAATCGATCCAAATATTCCTCAATACTCGATTCATCATATCCATGAAAGTCATAGAGCATTAGTCATCCGAAGACATACGACTAAGAATTCATAATGCCCGCATCGAGTTCTAAAGGCGCTTTTGAATATCCTCGCCTAATCTTCACCGATGATATCCGTAACGAAGATCGATTTGAAAAGAATTGTGCCCTCAGAATCGGGTCAAACAAGTCATCAATACGAGGTAGAGGATACCTATTCTCGATGGTGACATGGTTCAATTCCCGATAGTCAATACAAAGTCGCATACTCCCGCCTTTCTTCTTTACTTAATAAAACAGAGCACCCCAAGGAGATGTACTAGATCTAATGAAACCGATGTCCAACAATTCCTCGTAGTTGACCTTTAACTCCCGAAGTTCAATAGAGCCATTCGATATGGGGTTTTAGAAATGGGCTTTGTACCAGTGTTCAAGATCAATAAAGAATTCAACTTCACGCTCGGGGTAGACCGGAAGTTCTTCAGAAATACGCCAGAAAGTCAATAACAACAGAATATTATTCAAATTTGACGTGTCTTTATTCAAATCCATAACATGGGCTAAGAAAGCTTGACATCCGCTTTTCAATAAACGAATAGCTTTTATGATTAGATATGACAAAGGATTGATTTTAATGGTTTAGTTGCTTGAATTGCATAACACAAAGTCAAGGTTAGAATATGAAAACTAACAACCTTACGAAAAAACAATCAATTTTGGCATGATGAGTAGTTAACCAATCAATCCCTAAAATCACATCAAAAGCAAGTATTTTTAAAGAGATAAGGTCAATGTGTAAGGTGATGGTGCCAACTCAATCAAACAAGATTTATAAACAAAGGATGTGATGAAAGTTTCTCCTAACTGAGTTTCCACAGATAGGTCAAAGTCTAATTTCTCCTGAGTCAAGTTTAAACGCTGAGCACACGCAGAGAGAGATAAATGAATGGGTAAAGACCGGTATCAAGTAAGGTATAAACTTCGCAAGAATTTATAAATAGCTTACCCGTGATCACCTCGCTTGGGTTCTCGATTTGACCAAATACAACAAACGCTTCTTCCCTAATCGCTGACTTTCGACTTTTCTCGGGATGTTTTGAGTCACCGTCCCAACGAACTAGGTTTCGCTACCGCATAATCTCGAGCGATATGTCCTTCCTTTCCACAATTATAGCATACCTTGAATCACTAGGGCGCTTGACCGATATGTCCTCTTTTCAAGATTTAGAGATATACGACCGGTGGTCGCTTCTCCTCCCTTAGAACCGCTTGTCACTTGCCAGACCGCTGCCTTCACACGGTCGCTGTTAAATCTCCTTTTTAAAATCTCCTCCCGACTCGCTTCTTCTATTTTCACGGCTATGATTACCACCGTAGTGGTTACCATTTTTGTCCGTCTCTGCTTTTTTCTCCACCGGTTATCATTATTCTGCTGATCGCTATCTCCGTACGATCCTCGTTATGGTCCCCTGTTGAACATACTCGTTATCTCGCTTCTAACAATCGAGCCCTCATTAACAACATCCAATAGAGAGAAAATTTATGAGAAATGAGATATTGTCGTATGCCGGGTTTCAAACCTCTCGTAAACATCCGCCATACGCTCCTCATTCTCCACCAAATGAGGTGCAAACCGATAACTCGCAAACTTTGCCTCGCATCGAGACACCGCCATGTTGTTTTGTTCTAATCTGATGAACTCCACTTCCTTCATACGACGAACACTTTCGTGAAAGTATTTGTCATTAAATAGTTTCAAACGCCTCCCAAGACATGCCGAAAAGCGGCCGATGGGTACGCTTCACGCACTCTCACCAAGAGTCCGCCTCGCCACTTTTAATAAAGGGTGGCGAATGGAACCTTCGTTCTTCTCCGCATCCCAAGACATCGAATATCTTGGTAATTTGTTGACCCATGTTTCCGCCATGATCGGATCCGCTTTCCTTTAAATTCGTGGTCCCAACTTTTGAATCGCTTGGGTCAGTGACAACCCGTGAATTGCTATCATTTCCTCCTCAGATTTTGAACACGAAGTCTCCTCGTCTCGATTTTTTGCATGAACCGCAAAAAGCTTCTAAACATCCCCTCGCTCATCATCTCGCTTCAAAGGTGTTGTTCACAGAGGAACATTGCCACCACAGACGCTCTCCCTCGCAGGTGAGTACAAAGCCTCTCCACGCCTCATTTCCATTGTTAATATTCTCAATGACATTCTCAAATACCGCCATAAAACAAGGGTTAATTAAGGAAATCAATATATCACATAATATCCTTATATACTCGACTAACTAACAAATAAGCTTAGTAGGACACACTAGCGAAGGATTTACTCGCCTCTCCTCCTAGTTCTATTCCCCGATCTCCGCCAGAGATCATATCCCTAAGCTCGATACCAACCGCGACGCCCCAAAATAGGTATACATCACCCATTCCGAAAGTTGTCAATACATGGTACGTAAACAACTACAACTTTATTATTACAACAAGAAACTCGTGAGTTTGAATACAAATATTATCTTCTAGACAATATCTATACTCAAATAAATCCTCATCACATTTATTGATACATTATTTTACAAAATGGTGAGGACTACTAAACAACTCTCTCTGTAAACCTTCATTCCATACCCGACTGCATCTCGCTATATTCTCGCCTCCCCGAGAAGAAAAAAATGGAACAAAAAGGAAAGGGTGAGCTCAACTAGCCCAAGAAAGAATATTACGACTAAGATAATATACAACAAATTATCATTAGTCTTCAACAGGGAAAAAAACTAATAGAATACAATAGACAACAAGTTTTTAAACCAATATTCGCAAATGAAATAATAATTCATTAAAGAGTTAAGTAGAGAATGCAAACTACTATCTTCTATGTATGAATTTAAAAGTTCGTCGCTCATCTTTTATCCCTAACATCAATCAACATACATCTAGAATCAAATATTCATCTTTGCACTATAAAGCCAAAGATATTCATCACCGGTCATGTTCATCTAAACACTGCTCATCTTTTGCACTACGGCCAAAGATATTCATCGAAATCATTCATCTTGCACTACAAAGTGCCAAAGATATTCAATAATATCATCATTTAAGACCGAGGATGATGAAAAATATTTTTAAAGAAACGAATCCAAAGAAACAAAATGACAAGGATTAAGGATTAAGGATTCGTATTTTGTTTTATCCACGTCCAAAATACCTCAAAAATAATCATAGTGGTGTAAAATTCAAGAATGATCAAAACATGGATACAATCAAAGCTAGTATCCACAATAGATATTTTGGACTTAAAAGAAAAATTTTCATTTTTCAATGAATAAGGCCAGATTCGTGAATAAGATCAGATACGTGAATAAAGGCCAGATACGTGAATAAGAACCCCGACACTAAAAGTTCCAAATTTGATTAAAAAGTTCAGATCAATATTTCAAAGATAATGATATTAGAATAAATAATATCATTTAAAAAAAATAATATCCTTTACCTCGAAAAGATCAAGATTTCTAAATTTAAACACCGATATAAAGGCTATGACTTGAACTTGCACCGTAGATAGCAATACTCAAATTATACTCAAAATACTCACAAGAATACGCTCAATAATATAGAGAGAAAACTTCAGCTTCAAAAGTGATTTTCAATTCTAACCCAAGACCCTATTTATAGAAAATGCTTAGAATACCAAAGCGTAAAATTTAATATAATAATAATATATATAATCAAATTTCCTACGCACACAAATCTGGTCCAAACTTCAGCCACACATGTGCCAAAAACAATAAAAACGTTTTTCTTAATAAAATAATTAAAACTTCCAAAATCAATTATTTCGAGCTTCTAACTTCAATAATTCATAATAAATAGCCCTTTTATCAAAAAATTCAATCTCGCTGACTTTTTATAGAAAATTCAATTCTCTACAACTTTGCGTAAGAAAGTTTTTCCAAATTCCAAACAAAAATTGACCGAAATCCACAAACGGGCGATTTTACAAAAGCTATAATCAAATTTCACCAATAAATGGGGTCCAATTTACATGTTTAACATGTTTTTAAACATTTATTGCAACAAAAATACTCTTCCTCCTCAGATACTCATATATCCCACATTCGTTGTAAAATATCACCATTATTATATTATTAAAATATAATAATATATTTAAATGAATTATTTTATCGTAAAAGATAAAATTTCAATTTTCAACAATTGTCACATTAAAAATTTTCTCCATCTATATCCACATAAAATCAATATTTTTCTTATCATATGAATCAATAATTAATTATTCACAAATAATATTATGTAATCACAATATCGACAACCAGTGCGCTTCCTGTGAAAGAGGGGGCTTTCCAATAAAGATTTCTCCTCATCGGCGCCGCAATTAGGTGACCAAACCTCTCCTGTATGTAACTTTCTAGACATTGCCAATAATGTTATCCAATAATATTATTCAGATAATATGAATTATTGTCTCCGATAATGGAAAATACCGTAAATGACAATTTATCAAACAACAAGAATATAAAATATCAATACAAAGAATTATTGAATCAATAAAATACCGAATGAAAGAATTATCAGAACCATTATTAAGTAGTGCCTTCACGTAAGAATCAATAATTGGTGCAATACCGCAGCACCGTGTTTTAAACCACCGAGTATTTTAACAAGATTAATCTGTAAATAACTACGCCACGTTTTTTTTAAACAACTTATATTTGTCGCTTTCTTCATCCAATCGCTTCCGCTATGGGCCCACACATGGTCACAAGACCGTCGCATTTAAATATTCCCCGACAAAGATTTAATATTCCACGACCAAACGAATATTCCCCACAACAATGAATATTTTATAACCACTTGCTTATTTTGAAATATTTATGATTTTACCCCTAACTATCCACATTAATCAAATCAACCTTACTATTTCAAAATAATAAATAGAGAAAATTAAATTTCATAATAATAATAACTTTTCTTTCAATGTTCTCTTGAAAATGAAAATATATTTGGACCGGTCTGGGAATGGATAATGAGTGATGTATACCTGTTTTGGAGGCGTCACATAAATAATCTAAAATAATGTTAAATTAAAACAAATAGTTCAATATTTAAATATATGTTTTGCAAACAAACATAACTTATTAATAATATTCAACATGAATTATTATTTCTGTAACTAAAAATTAATATTTTTACGTGACGAACCATTTAACCCATTTACTATTAAAGTGGATAATTTATACTGGGAGTGGTTAGCATGAAGTTAACTTTGGTCAATTGATCAATATAGTGTTAACACACATGCGAAAGATGCTCTTTCTGCGTATCAACACTGTATTGGTCACATGACTAACTTACCATGAAGTTAACATAATCGGATCTCCCTTTTCGTTGGGTAAATATCAATTCCCTGTGTTAACGCCTGATTTTGTACACCTGAAGAAATCACCTAAACAACAAGCCAAAATCGCGCTAACGGTTGATGGAGTAGTTGATTGTGTTGTTGTGCAATCAATCTTACGAAATACACTCACATAAACATAAACATAAACATAAACAAAGAGATATAAAATATAAACACAAGAATTTAAATATCGGGATGTGATTATTTGGGTCTAGCCAAGGTGTAACCCAATTTATTTAATGGTCCGAGTCTGGTGTTGGCCCATATATATTTATTTTGACAGTGGGAGAATACTTATTGAAGTAATATTGTATTTCCTTATTTGCTGGGATAAGAAGATCTAATTTGGGAAGGAATTGATCAATCATTAATTACAGTTATAAGGTGATTCGAAAAAGGACTTCTACTCCTAATTGGATTATGGTGGACATGACATCTATAAATACAACAATAAGCAAGGGTTTGGGGATATGACACAATTACATATGAGACAATATCATACGACACAAATAAACAATTTGTACTTTCCATATTATTATAGTGGATTTCTCTCTCTCCATGATTTTTTCCTAATTAGATTTTCACATAAATTTTTGTGTTCATATTTTATTTCTCTTTGTTTATGTTTATGCGAGTGTATTTCGTGAGATTGATTGCACAACAATACAATCAACTATTCCATCAACTGTTAGCGCAATTTTGGCATGTTATTTTGGTGATTTCGTTAGGCGTACAAAATCAGGTGTTAACATTGGCGTCGTCTGTGGGAACGTTTGTTTTAATATTGAATTAAAATCACCGATTTACCAAGGAGAGAAAGATCCTACGCCTAAAAGATAAGTGGTTCTCTTTTATGAAATCATCATGATTAACAATACTGCTTCACTTGCAATATAAAATTCGTAATATGATGTTATGCTTGTAACTGATAAATTCTACTGTTACGTTATGTATTACCTATATTATTAATTTTCTTTATTCAAAGTAATACATCATATTCATATATGTGATTACATGTGATTTAACGTGATGACATTTTTGTCCTCTAGAGACCCACTTTTTTGCCCAAATCTTCATGATCAAATTAAATAGGCGGAGAGAAAAAATACAAAAAAGAATATTTTAGAATTCCAAAAGTCACAGAACTTAACAGATTCAGATTTAGCATCAGCCATCTTCGGCACGCCAATACGCTTCGGCACATCGATCTGCTTCTGGAACATTAATCCGCTTTGATCATTGTCAATAATCTCTAGCACTAACAGATCGTGTCTTGTTTTTTTCTCTTTTGTTTTGCCGAATAAATAAAAGAAGAAGAAGAATTTCAGGCATCAATTATATTTTTACTACCTGGGGGGCAAGATATACAAGCCTGGTATGAGCACCATCTTTTAACCAACGAATGAATAGTATCCTTCGGGACGGACCCATGTCCACCCTAACAGATAACATCCTTCGGGACGGATCATCGTCCTCCCGAACGGACAACATCTTTCGGGACGAACCATCGTCTTCCCGAACGGATCACTTCTTTCGGGACGGACCATCGTCCTCCCGAATGGATCACTTCCTTCGGGACGAACCATCGTCCTCCCTAACAGACAACTTCCTTCAGGATGGATTATCATCCTCCCGAACGGATCAAATCTTCCCGAACGGATAATATCATTCGGGACGGACCACCGTCCTCCTGAACGGTCAACATTAACGAACACATTCAGTTCTTCAGAATCTCTAATTGATACCTCCCACAAGGGTCGGGAAGGCAATGAAGGCGGTTGTAATAAGGTTGGTTATCTATATATTTAGTTGTGATAAGGCTGGTTATCTATATCTTTGGTTGTAATAAGGTTGGTTATCTATATATTCGGTTGTGATAAGATTGGTTCTTTATATCTTCGGTAGTGATAAGGTTGGTTCTTTATATCTTCGGTTGTTATAAGGTTGGTTCGGTTGGTATAAGGTTAGTTCTTTATATCTTCGATAGTAATAAGGACAAATGTTTATCTATCTTAGGACTGAACAAAAGGAGTGGGGCGGCGATATTGAGAGCCAAAAAATTTTGTTCGGCGTATGATGTTTGGGTGTGATAGGTCGTCTTTGGCAGTTACGAATTTTCGGTTGGTATAAATTTGTATACTCTCTTATTTTAAGTTCCTTATAAATAAGAGACTGGGGTAATGTTAGGATGTGATTATTTGGGTCTAGCCAAGGTGTAGTCTAATTTATTTAATGGTCCGGGTCTGGTGTTGGCCCATATATATTTGTTTTGACAGTGGGAGAATCCTTATTGAAGTAAGATTATGTTTTTTGGTGAGATAAAGAGATCTAATTTGAGAATGAATTGGTCAATCATTTATAAGGTGATTTTAAAAATGACTTCTACTCTTAATTGGATTATGGTGGATATGACATTCATAAATACAACAATAAGTAAGAGTTTGGATATATGACACAATTACATATGAGATAATATCATATGACACTAAGGGTGTTCATCGGTAAAAAAAATCGAATCAATCAACCCCATTCTACCAAACCGCATCTAGAATCTGGAAGATAGTAGCCAATTTTATGTCTTGATATCTAGGTAGGGCCAGATATCTTAGAATCCATGCATCTTGGGTTAAGATTGCTTTTACTTGAAAATTAATATAATTATTATTATTTTATTTTTATTATTATTATTATTATTATTATTATTTTTATTAATATTATTATTATTTTTATTATTATAATCATTATTTTATTATTATTATTATTAATAATAAATTATTATTAATAATAAAATATTAGAAAATCGGTATATATCGGTCCGGTTTGGTAAAACCGAATCATAAAAACGTCAGACCGAAACCGGTACCGAAAAACCGGTATATATTGGTTTTTTTGTACCGAATCGGACCGGTTTTTTTTTATATCGAACCGACCGGTTTGGTCCGGTCCGAAAAATCGAAAAATCGAAAAAACAGATAAATTTGAACACCCTATATGACACAAATAAACACATAAATTTAATTGGGTATACACATAAATTCTTGTGTTTATATTTTATATCTTTTTGTTTATGTTTATGCGAGTGTATTTGGTGATTGATTGTATAACAATAAAATCAACTACTACAACCGTTAGTTTCGTCAAACACCATGTTCAAAAACGTGATTGAATATATAAAATAAACGTTCGTCATCTATTACAAGCAACTTTCTCATTTGATGGAGTAATACTGAACTGAAGTCTGCCTTCACGCATACTATCCTGCTCTCCAAAGTCCATATGCTTGTCTTCTGCCTTTCACAGTCTAATATTCAAAACCTCATCCGTACAAGCATCCTTTCCCTCAGTTTAACTGATCCTTACTCTACCCGCCATTTTTTTGTTCACTTCCATAACTTCCACTCTGCCAAGGATGTCTATGCTTGCAATGTTAAGATCGGTGCTCTTTCCCGTGCCGGCAATATCAATGCTGCCCGGAAACTGTTCGAGGAAATGCCAACAAGAGATGTAGTTTCATGGAATGCTATAATCACGGGCTGCTGGCAAAATGGGTTCTTTGGAGAGTCAAAGACTTTGTTCGAATCTATGCCTCTGAGAAATGTGGTGTCTTGGAATTCAATGATTTCGGGTTGTATTGAAAATGATAGGACGGATGATGCTTATGAGTACTTTACCGCTATGCCTGATCGGAATACTGCATCTTATAATACAATGATTTCGGGTTTTGTTAGGCATGGAAGAATTGAGGAAGCTAGTAGACTATTTGAAGAGATGCCAAAGAGGAATGTCATTTCTTATACTGCAATGATTGGAGGGTATATGCAGTTGGGGGAGATTGAGCGAGCAAGGGTGTTGTTTGATTCTATGCAATGTAAAAATGCAGTATCTTGGACTGTGTTGATTAGTGGGTATGTAGAGAATGGAAGATTTGAGGAGGCTAGGGAACTTTTTCATAGGATGCCGAATAAGAATGTTGTTGCAACAACAGCTATGATCACTGGTTGTTGTAAGGAGGGGAAGATAGAAGAGGCTAGGAGTTTGTTTGAGGAAATTCAATGTAGGGATTGCGTCTCTTTTAATGCAATGATAGCAGGTATGTTCAAGTAATGCATATTGTTGTTTGACGACTCTAATCTCAGTTGCTTAATTTAATCATCTCTTCTGACATATTATACTTAGACTTCTTGTTATATGTCATGAGATTTAAAATTATTGTAAATTTATAAATAAGAATTTGCTCAGACTAGGCTCTGCTGCAAAGTAACACCTATACAAAAAGAATGTTAACCTTTGGTACTCAACAAAAGTTGCAGAAGTAACTAGCAACTGTGCCTATTCAACCCTGGAGATAGTCAGTGGTACTCACAAGGTTATGCGAATATTAGCATATTGGTCTTATGTGCACAAACACCTGCTTAATCTCAGTTTCAAGTTTAGTGCATCACAAACCTATTTTGGAGTGGTGTTTAGAGTTTAAGATTCAACAAGCATATGTGCGAAGTTTGTACATTGAGCATATGTGCTGTGATTAAGATGGCTAGCACAGAAATTTGTTAATTTTCCAGACTATCAATGGCTGATGTTTCTTCCTATCTTCTGAATGTAGCATCCTCTTCTGTTTTGTTGGTCGACTCCTAAGCTTTTTGATTCATGTACTGCTGAGAAAAAGTTCTTTAGCCTTATATATTTGCAATATGCATGGTTCCAATTGCTAATTGTAGGACGCTTGCATTGATAAGTAGTGGGAATTGATATTTCCATTAGTAAAAGTGATCGTTCCACAAGGTCATCTTTACATTAATAGTAAGCAGGTCCCACCATCATTTGAGTGAAGAACTAGTGGAACTTTCATTTTCATTTGTGAAAATAACGGTTCTCGTAGTGTAATGGCATTATGATATTGAGTAGAATTTAGTATAATTCTACACTATTATAACTGTGATTTATAACTTTAATGGCATTAAATAAAGTCTTGTTAGGGCACCATATTGGGAAGATTCTACACTATTATAACTGTGATTTATAACTTTAATGGCATTAAATAAAGTCTTGTTAGGGCACCATATTGGGAAGATGTTGTAATTAAGTCATTGGAATCATTGCATCTTAAACAATTTGCTAATAATATTGCCACTATGAAATGTTAGGTAGGCCCAGCAAGAAACTAGTCAGGTATCTGTGAAACATGTTATATCTTGCATAGATGTGGAGAATATCTATAGCTTGTATTTTTAATGCCACTGATTTAAAGAATATTTATATTTCAATCTATGAAATCCCAGCAGACCATAATAGTTCTTTTAGAACCCTTTCTGTGTTGTTTGCGTAATGTAGTTAGTTAGCTTAATCAAATAGTAAAAGACGCGCCAAACCTTCACAGAGTCTGTTGAATGTGTAAGGTCTGTTATCAGTGCCTCGTTGCAACTGCTATTATGGTTCCTCGAGAACCCTTGCTGAGTAGTTTGAGTGACTATTCATTAGATGCTCACATGTATGTTCTTTAGCAACTACATGATTTTGTTTTATTTTACTTCAACATTTTTTAGGTTATGCACAAAATGGAAGCAATGTGGAGGCAATGGAGTTACTATCTCAAATGGTCCAAATGGGTCTTCAACCAGATCATGCTACCTTAATTTCAGCTCTTACTGCATGTTCAAATCTTGCATCACAGAATGAAGGAAGACAAACTCATACACTTCTTCTCAAATATGGGTTGGATTCACATGTTCCTGTATGTAATGCTTTAATTACTATGTACAGCAGATGCGGTCTTATTTCTGAGTCCTTTTCAGCTTTTAGACATGTCAACAGTCCAGACGTTGTTTCCTGGAACACCATTATCGCTGCTTTTGCACAACACGGCCTCTATGAGAAAGCTCTTGCTTATTTTAAGAAGATGGAGTTAAATGGATTTGAACCGGATGGGATAACTTTTCTTAGTTTGTTATCTGCTTGTGGCCATGCTGGTATGGTGAATGAGAGTATGCACTGGTTTGACTCAATGGGGAAAAATTACAAAGTTACCCCTAGGTCCGAGCACTATGCTTGCTTGGTTGATATATTGGGCCGTTCGGGTCAGGTGGAGAAAGCTTACACAATGATTCAAGATATGCCTTTTGAAGCTGACTCTGGTGTCTGGGGTGCCCTTCTTGCAGGATGTCGTGCTAATTTAAATGTAGAGCTAGGAGAAATTGCCGCAAAGAAAGTTATGGAACTCAAACCTAAGAATTCTGGTGCTTATGTTATGTTGTCTAATATATATGCTGCAGCTGGTATGTGGATAGAAGTCAGTAGAGTAAGAGGTTTGATGAAACAGCATGGAGTTAAGAAGCAGCCTGCATATAGTTGGATGGACATTGGAAATGAAGTACATTATTTCTTGGGAGGAGATATATCTCATCCAGCTATTGAAGAAATTCATGCGGAGCTTAAGCAGATCAGCTTACAGACGGAAGACATGGAACAAAATGCTGAGGAAGTTTTTCTGTGGAGCTGTATTAATGAAATACAGTTCCATTCATGTATATGATTCGTTAAGGACTGATGATCTTGATCTTGGAAGGTCTGATTAGTCATTATCCTTGTCTAGTAATTACTCAAACTGGGATGCTTTCAGATTGGAAATAGTTGTGGTATCATCGACAGTGAAACATACTTGATGATTGGAATTTTCTAAATCATCCATAACGCCAGTTTTAATACGCGTTAAGCAGGAGTATCTTTCTGGGTTATAGCGAGTGGAAGGCATTGCTAAACCGGGTAAACGCCAGTTTTTGTACGCGTAAAGCAGGACTATCTTTCTGGGTTATAGCTAGTGGAAGGCATTGCTAATATGAAAATTGATAAATCTTGGGTCAAAGGTTAGCTCAGATTCTTATAGAATATTCATAAGCAACCATATTGTTCCCTAGCTTGTTTGTATTAATGTATATACAAATATTATTAAATGAGTGATTGTTTGATTATATTGAAGTAAAAAGAAGACTGAAAGAAGATTATCTAGTGTTGTTTCTTGATGCTACGTCATTATTCTATTTTTTGACCTTTTCTTTTGGATCCTTGAAGAAACATAACTTACTACTCAAAATTGTTACGACTAACAACCTATGCCAATTGGCAACTGACTATGGATGGAGGAGATGATGGGATTTAAGGCCCAAGCCCACAATGTAAAAGTTGACTAGAAATTGGAATATGTTCTATTTATACAATTTTGTTTGCCGGCCAAGGTCAGTGCCGAGAGTGTCCTTTTCTCTGACTTTCTCTCTCCTCTTACTTTTGGCGCTAGCGTTACTGCAAAATGTCTCGACAAAAACCCGCCAACCTCGGACTTGTTCATAACCCCTGGATCTTAACCAATTTCTGTCAAAGAATCCCCTCGTGCTATTTTTTGTCCCACATTTTCTGATTTTCCAAAGATAGAAGGTATATGGCCCAACAATAATCAAATTCAATCATGTTACGTTCCAAATCAAGGTACTAACATTTTCTCCTTTTCTTACATCTATTTTTGTTACAACATGTTTTTGCTTTATTGCTCATGTGATCATTAAAGATTGTTGCTTTATGAATTTGGCATTGAGTTTGTGTGATTTATGTGGTTTTTAGATCCGGGGCTTTTGATTTTGGAGCAAAGAACCCTTCATCAATTCTTTCTAGGACATTTTCTGCATCAAAGATTTGTAGAGGGGACCCTTTGATTGATAGAGAAGCCCTTGTATCTGTTGACCGAAGGCCCTCCGCCAAGATTGTCACTTCATCTGAGGTATTAATCAATCAAACTGTGTAAATAAAATTGTAGTCTAGTTTAGTTTGATGTATTAATGTTAGATTTGTATTGAATTTGGTTCAATATAGGTAAATTAAAATTGTTGTTGTTGTGATTTGGGAAATATATATAGGATCGGATTGTTAGAATTTCAACGATGCAACATCAGATGTGTCGGATGGAGGAGGAGCTGAAGTTGAGAAAGGATCAACTGGATGCAGCTGGAGAAGAAAGAGATCGAGCCCTTGATGAGCTTCGAGATTCGAAACTGGTGGCTCATGAGGCCAACTTGAGATTAAGTGAGGCCTTGTCTCCTCGGAAGGCTGGACAAGTACTTGCTGAGCTTCTGAGGATGAAGGAATTGCTATCTAATTCGCAGAAAGAATTGACAATAAAAGAGAAGAATATGGAGTCTATGAAAGTTGAACTTGACCAAGCGAAGCAGTTTGAGATCAAATTGGCCGACAGAGATTCATCACTAAGTAGAATGAATGAGGAATTGCATAATGTTAAGGCCTCTGAGACTCGTGCTATGAATTTACTTTCAGAAACTAAGCAAAGGATTGAGAAACTCGAGGAGGAATTAGACAAGGGAAAGCTATCAGAATCCAAAATGCTCGAGTCGGTAGAGTCCCAAATGAAACAACTTGAGGTAAACAAGATTGAACTTGAAGAATCCAAGCTTGAAATTGCTTCTCTTCGTGAGCGGATGGAGAAGTTGCAAAGTAGTAAAGAGATTAACGGATTTCACAACAGTGAGCATATAGGTTCCACAGAAAGTGAATATGAATGTCTCAAGTCTGAGCTCCAACTGGTAAAGGAGAATCTGAAACGCACTCAAGAGGGTGAAAAGTCTGCCTCGTTGAGAGGTAATAATCTACTTCATGAGATGGAAGTTCTTAAAAGTGAACTAAAGGCTGCAATCGAGGGAGAGGAGAAGAGCACGAAGGCAATGGACGATCTTGCTTTAGCATTAAAAGAAGTTGCGACACAAGCCAATCAAGCAAAGGAAAAACTTAGCTCTACGGAAGTGGAACTAGAGTGTGCTAAAAGGGAGGTAGAACAATTGAAGGTGGCATTGAGGAGCACTAAGGATAGGTATGAAAAGCTTTTGGAGGAAGCAAAAAAAGAAACAGAGCTGCACCAGAACACTGTTAATAGATTGAGATTGGAAGCTGAGGAGTCACTTTTGGCATGGAGTGGTAAAGAAATGGGGTTTGTTGGTGTGATAAAAAGAGTTGAAGAGGAAAAAGCTCATGCACAACAAGACAATGCCAGACTTACTGAATCCCTACTAGCAGCCGAGAAGGTGAGTAGATCAGCAAGGAAGGAAAATTTCAAATTGAGGGATATACTCAAACAGGCCCTTAATGAAGCTAATGTGGCAAAAGAAGCTTCTGCTATTGCTAAAGGCGAAAATTCCCAACTTAAGGATTGTCTAGCCGAAAAGGATGAAGCCCTTCATTTTCTTACCCGAGAAAATGAAAGACTCAGGATAGATGAAGCTGCTGCTCATGAAAAAATGAAGGAAATGAAGCGACTGCTTGCTGCAGCTTATACAGAGTTGAAGAGCGAGGATAAAGAGGAAAGTGGGATGGACAGTGTTGTGTTCATGTCATCGGATCATAAAGAAGACACCCCCCCAATCAAGAAAGGTTTCAGTTTCGATCTTAATGAGATAAAGCTATACAATAAACATGAAGATGGAGTAGTGGATGAGGACCCTGTAAAAGCTGAGGCACTTAAGGGCTCAATATTTGATCCCTCCACAGAATCGCCAAAACTAGCTTCTCATCACCGGAGTAAATCTTCTGCGATCACAGATGATGGAGAAACAGCGCCTCCAGAAGATTTGGACCATCTAGAGGGTTCCCACTATCACTATGAGGACTCAGATGGTGAAAGAAATTCCCATAGAAGGAGGAGATCAGCATTGTTGCGGAGATTTGGTGATCTCATAATGAGAAAAAGTTTTATTAGAAGGGAACCATCCACCCCTGATCAGTAGGCCTTTTTCTGTTAAACCTTATTTTTTTTCAATACATACAGATTTAGATTATTGAGCAATGAAATTTTGGACCATGTGAATACTAGAGTGATACACGGTTTTCAGAAGAAACCATTTATGTTGAAAGGCTTATTTCCTACTCTGGATGTTCTTGATTAATACATATTTTGATTGATTTTCGATACTCTGATCAATAGAAAATCTAAGCATCAGGAACAACTGTTAGTAATTACATGTATATTACTTGCATCTATTAAAATTCCGATAGAACTTGCATTGCATGACCCTCAATTTTACTTTATTATTTTTCAAAAGTAAAAATATTAGTTATATAATATATCTTTTGAGATAAGCATGAAATTCATTTCCATGTTAATGTAAAAGGGACATAATAAATAAACAAGCATATTACTTTGTAGGAAAGATTCAATACTATTGAATTCCAACAATTAGAGGTGGGTGATGAAACCTCAAATCTATCATATAGCCTAACCTGAAACAAAAGGATTGCAATTTTACTAGTAGTATTTTAGATAAGAAATTTGTTGACCATGGAGAAGAAGGAATACTAACAACAACAGCAGCACCAACACTTAATCTTCTTACCTCCCACTGCAACATTCCAAATTAATGGATGCCTTTTTCGTTCTTTAGCTCCACTAGAAGAAAATAAAAAATATATATAATAAAATTGGAATAAGATAAGGTACTTGAACCAATACAGTCCTATATCCAGCTATAAAATATGGAAAAGGCACACAAAGTGCCTGACTGCAAGTCTACAGCCATGACTTTAAGATGCACTCCCTCTGTACCTAATCCCGTTACTGAACAATTGATCAGTATCGACATGCATGCTAACTGCTCCCCATGTACCATAATATAGGACGTTTTATATAATTTTATTTTTTTTAAATTATTTGACGTTTTTATATAATCTATGAGAATTAACCATATTTTTTCAAAATTATCATTCATTAAAAAATATTACAGATAATAGAAAAATAAATATACGATAAAGAGTATTATAAATAATTAATATTATATTTAATACTATACAATTATTTTCATAAGAAACTTATGTATAACTCAAAAAATAAAATGTCGTATGTTATGGAGGGAGAGAAGAGTAGTAAAGTAGTAGCGCCTATTCGCTAATGTTCACGTCATTAGTAAAGTATGGACGGAGAGCAAATCCTCTGTCTCCGATTTTTTTGTTCTCTTGTATTCCTCTACTTAAATTTTGATACCTAATCTCTTATTTAACATTAATAAATTTTAAAATTAAATAAAAGGCTCTCTCGTAAAATAGCGCCTAGAGGCTAATGTTCTGGCCCACATTTCCCTTTTAAAGTAAAAAATTCACGTCATTATGTTGAAACTAGAAGAAAGGTAGGGAATGCGCATGCACCTTTCTCACAACAAAAACACCCCCATCACCATGAGAGGGATGTCTACGTACGGATCATTAATGGGCGAGTCTCGTACAAACCTTGATAATTGTGAACAAATACCTCAATCAGATAAAAAAGAATTTCATTCACTTTTTCTCCAACTCGGTTTATGAAATCCTAAAATCCAAATTCAATATTAACTTGTTTGATTCGACGAATGCAACTGTCAATAATATATTAGAAACTACTTGAGATTGTTTAAATTTTAAAATTTCACAAATTAACTAAAATCAAAATCAAATGAAACTTCTTTTGCTGAAGGGAGGGATTATTTTATTTTAAAAAGGGTGTGCATATTGATGATGATGTTTGAACTGCATACTCAAGTCTGATAAGGTGAGAGAACACTATCATTCTTAAATTAGTATAAACCATTCTCCAATACAAGGCCCCATTTAAAGTAATACCTTCAAAAGAGGCTGTTTGGGTTACAAACATCAAGTTCAATGCTCTAGTTTCTTTAGTTGAAAGAAAACCTCAGAACAATAAGTAGAGCAATAAGAAAAGTCAAAAGAACAAACATGAATCTTGAAAACCTACAAGGTAGAAGATACCGAAAAGAAATGAAACCAAATAAACAAGAAAAAAGACGAAAACTGAAGAGTGAAAACATGCCCAAATGACTGGAATTCAAGGAAAGCCCTAATACTATATAGTCTATAGAGTTGATAACTGCACACAAGCAGTATTTCCAATTTAAAAGCAAAACTAATACAAACAAAGCATAGGCAAAAAAGCCCAATTCTACTAAAGAAGGGAACTTGGCTATTCGTTGTCAGGCTTGGCTGCTTCTTTGATCTCCTCTGTACCATCATCCTATCAAATCCAGAAAGCAAAACATTCAAATTAGAAGAACAAAGAGGAAAGACCAATGGAATAATATAAAGATGAAGGTAAACAGGTACCTGCATATCTGAAGTCCATAAAGTGAGGTTATCACGAAGAAGCTGCATTATCAAAGTGCTGTCCTTGTAGGACTCCTCTCCTAGAGTATCCAACTCTGCAATAGCTTCATCAAAAGCCTTTCCATAGCGGAAGCGAACATCAAACAGATAATGTGAGATCATACATGAAGGAAAATGTTTCACAAAAAAGTATTAAACAATTCTTTGCACTAAAATGAAATCATAATGGCAATTTTGGATCAAAACCAAACACTAAAAGGGCATAATTTATTAGATCACTTGGACCACAATGAGCCACTCCATTTTCTATATGCAAAACACGATATACATGATTGATGAATCCAATCATAAAACATCATACATATATAGTTTTCCTAATTACCGATCAATAATTAGATTAGAGTCAGCAATCATATGAATTTTTCGCAAGTGATCATATGAAACAGTGCGCACACGTGTATATGGATATAGAGTTGTAAAGTACTACTAAAGTTAAAATGAGAAACTATTTTCACCTGTTTTGCAAGATTACAAGCACGGTCAGGAGAACTCAAAATCTCATAATAAAACACAGAGAAGTTAAGAGCCAGTCCTAGCCGGATTGGATGTGTTGGAGCTAAGTCCGCATTTGCAATATCCTACAACCAAAAATATATCTGATTTCAATCAAACCACAAAACTATCCAGGTACCTCAAATTAGTAAAAGCTACACTTTCAATTAACATAATACTAAATTGAGGCAACAAATTATATACACATTTACTTGGGAGTATAATTTAGTATAGAAAAAAATGAAAGCCTCATAATGATTGCCAAAACCCTGATAAGCGATCTACATTAATAGTTCACAAGCACATAATGCATTTACACTGCCCATATTAAGCAGAAAATCCAAAACATCGGAAACTTTTATGATGAATATGAATCACAAAACAAGGTTTCTTAATACATGTCAATTGAATTAAAGCATACATAGATCTAATGTTTGTACACTAGATTCACAGTTAAAATAACCATGGGTTTGTTTTGTTTTTTTTGCATTTTCTAAAAATAGCCTACCAACATTAAGATCTCAGGGATAATTTGAATCAGCATCATAAATTTTATAGCAAATAAACACAGGAAAATAAAATCTTAACAAAAAGTAAATAGTCGAACCTGAGCGGCTTTATAGGCATTAAGTGTATTCTCAGCGGCTTCTTTCCTCTCACCTCCGGTCTTAAACTCGGCCAAATAGCGATAATAGTCTCCCTTCATCTTCAGATAAAACACCTTGGAGTCACCGGTGGAAGCCGCGGCTATAAGCTTGGAATCGAGAAGTTTCAAAATGCCATCGCAGATCGAGGAGAGCTCGTTCTCGATCTTAGATCTGTAGTCACGGATCGTGACCACGTGTGCCTCGTTGCCGCGGCTCTCCTCTTTTTGCTCGATGGAGGAGATGATCCTCCAGGAGGCGCGGCGAGCGCCGATCACGTTCTTGTAGGCGACGGAGAGGAGGTTGCGCTCCTCCACGGTTAGCTCCTCGCCGAATTCGGCGGCGGCGACGACTTTTTCCATGAACTCCACCATTTCCTCGTATCGCTCGGCTTGTTCGGCGAGTTTGGCCATGTAGACACTATCTTCACGAGTTGACGCCATTGCTGAGGGAGTGAGATTTTTAGAGAGAAACAGGAATTTTAGTGAGAGAAAGAGAGAGGAAAAAGGGGGTTAGTTGAGATAGATTCAATGGAAAAGGTAAAGAGCGGTTCTGGGATTCTAATTTCAATTTGATTTTCGCAAAGAGACAGCTGTTGTTGGCGTTAGACTGGTTGAGAAAATGAGGCAAAAAAAAATGTCACCTACTGGGAACAATTTTTAATCAAATTATAATTAATATTTATATAAATAATTTAATAAAATTATAAGTTTAGTCAATTATATTATATATCATTATCACTAATTAGCTTATAATTCTGCATGAAGCAGACTTTATTTTTTATAAAATTATTATATTTTTTAAATTATGCTGTTTTAATTCTATTAAAAATAAATTAATATTGTATACAATGATTTATATATATATAAAATATTTTCTAAAAATCCTATTTAATTAATAATGTATAACTAATTATTAATGAAAAATTAAATAAATTTTAAAATGTGCAATATAATATAAATAAATGATAGTATTCCTCTTTAAAATGATTTATTTGTTTTTTTATATATATAATTTAATAATTATTATATAATAAGAAAAAATGATATATATTAAATCACAGTAATACATAATAAGCATATGGCTGATTTTTTTTTAGCATGTTTATAGTATAGTTGTTACAGTACATAATGACGGTTCACCAATCGTTATAAATTTAAAAAACGTCATTATGAGGCATTTATCTTCTTATTACACAAATGCATATATATATATATATATATATAATATTATTATTATTAATAATATGAATTTTAAAGAATGCTAACTAAATTAAAAAAATTATAAAAATAAAGATAGTGGTAAGTATGTAATTATGATAACAAGAATGTGGATAAAAAGATTTTGAAAATAAATAACAAAAAAAATAGTTTCTTTTACTAAAGTTGAGATTTTTACAATATTTTAGGGTTATAGAACGTTTTGTGAAGCTTCCGATTTGGAGACAACGAACGAAGGCAAGCAAGAACGAAGCCAGACAAAGTGAGGAGAGAGAACGGTTAAAAAAAAACGGAAGGCTTTTATAGGTATGTCATTTAAGGTTTATATATATATATATATATATATATATATATATATGCAAGATCAAAAAGTTTGACTTTAATTAAAGAATGGGACAAGGAGCATAGATTTTATTTATAATTAAGATTTAATGTTAATTTTAGAGGGTAACTCTTAAAAACTATAGTTGAACAATTACTCTTAAAAAGTAGAATTAAACGATAATTTTGCATGTCATATATATATGACATGCAAAATTATTGATACATTCACATTTAAATAAAGTTCTCATTATTGATACATTATTGATATTCAAATAAAGTCTTCATTATTGATACACTATTTTACAAAATAGTGAAGACTACTAAAACAACTATCTTGAATCATCACTCCACACCCCGACTAGTTCTCGCTATATTCTCGCCTCCTGAGAAGAAAAATAGAACAAAAAGAAAATGGTGAAATTCAACTATCCCAAAGAAAAATATTATGACTAAGATAATGTACAACAAATTATCCTTAGTCTTCAACAGAAAAAATCGATAGAATCAATAGACAACAAGTTTTAGATCAACAATCTGCATGGAAACAACAATTCATTAGAAGAGTTAAGTATAGAATGAAATCTACTATCATCTATGAATTTAAAAGTCCATCATCGATATTTTATCCTCAACATCAATCAATATACATCTTGAATCAAATAATCATCTTTGCACTACAGCCAAAGATATTAATCGATCGATCATGTTCATCTCAACACTGCTTATCTTTTTGACTACGGCCAAAGATATTCATCATAAAATCATTAATCTTTGCACTACGTGCCAAAGATATTCAAGAATAATATCACCATTTAGGACCGAGGATGATGAAAAATATATTTTAAAGAAAACGAATCCAATGAGACAAAAGAAAGAACAAATATTAAGGATTCGTATTTTTTGACAATCCAAGTTCAAAAATACTCCATAATAAACTATCAGTGGAGCGTAATTCAAAAATTAAGATCAAAAATTAAGATCAAAACATAGATCCAATCAAAATAGAAACCATAACAGAATAATCTTGGACACGAAAAAGAAAATTTAATTTTTCCGTGAATAGTGTCGATTCGTGAATAATTATCAGATATCGTAAATAATGTCGATCGTGAATAATAACTCAGACACTAAAAGGTAAAAATTCCACAAGAAAATCATCACACTTCGTGAATAGTACTTCGTGAATAGTACTGCTCGTGAATAAGAATCATGAATAAGTAACTCCATACGTGAAAAGATAAGAATTTCACAAGAAAAATCTTACCAATATTCCTAAGCGTAATGATATTGAAAGAAATAATATCATTTATAAATAAAATAACATCCCTTACCTCAAAAAGACGATTTCCGACCGAATATCGATATAACCGTGGCGCCCCCAAAATAGGTCCATTTCATCCAACCCATTCTCGAGTCGCCAAATACATGGTACGTAAATAACTACAACTTTATTTTTACAACATATAAACTGTGAGTTTAAATACGAGATATTGTCATCTGAGACAATATCCACACGCAAATAAATCCCCATCATAATTATTGATACATTATTTTACAAAAATGGTGAGGACTACTAAACAACTCTCTCTAACCTTCATTCCATACCCCACTAAGACTTTCGTACATTCTCGCCTCCCCGAGAAGAAAAATGGAACAACAAGGAAAAGGGTGAGCTCAACTAGCCCAATAAAGAATGTTATGACTAAGATAATATACAACAAATTATCGTTAGTCTTCAACAGAAAGAATCTAATAGAATACAATAGACAACAAATTTTAAATCAATATTCGCAATGGAAATAATAATTCATTAGAAGAGTTAAGTAGAGAATGCAAACTACTATCTTCTATATATGAATTTAAAAGTTCATCGTCGATATTTTATCCTCGTAACATCAATCAATATACATCTCGAATCAAATATTCATCTTTTGCACTCTGTGCCAAAGATATTCATCATTGGTTATGTTCATCTAAACACTGCTCATCTTTGCACTACGGGCAAAGATATTCATCAAGAAATCATTCATCTTTGCACTACAGGCCAAAGATATTCAATAATATCATCATTTAAGACTGAAGATGATGAAAAATATTTTTAAAGAAACGAATCCAGTGAAACAAAATGACAAGGATTAAGGATTAAGGATTCGTACTTTGTTTTATCCACGTCCAAAAATACCTCAAAAATAATCATAGTGGTGTAAAATTCAAGAATGATCAAAACATGGATACAATCAAAGCTAGTATCCATAATAGATATTTTGGACAAAAAAGAAGAAATTTCATTTTTCTATGAATAGTGATTCGTGAATAAGGTCAGATATCGTGAATAAAGTCCGTGATATCGTGAATAAGTAACTCAGACACCAAAAGATAGAAATTTCACAAAAAATATCTTCACGCTTCATGAATAGTACTCGTGAATAAGTAACTCGTGAATAAGAACTCATGAATAAGAACCCGATATGAAAAAGTTCCAAATTTGATAAAAGTTCCAACCAATATTTCAAAGATAATGATATTGAAGAAATAATATCATTTGAGAAGAAAATAACATCCCTTACCTCGAAAGACAAGACTTAGTTGAAACACCTGATATAGGCTATGACTTGAACTTGCACCGTATAGCAATACTCAAAGTATACTCAAAATACTCACAAGAATACGCCGATAATATAGAGAGAAAACTTCAGCTTCAGCTTAGTGTGATTTTCAATTCTAACCCAAGACCCTATTTATAGGAAATTCTTAGAACACCAAAGCGAGAAAATTGAATATAATAATATTATATATAAACAAAATTCATACGCCCACATCTTGAATCTGAATTCAGCCACCATACACATGTTAAATATTCCCACAACATATAAAAAACGTTTTATTAATAAAATAAATAAAACTTCCAAAATCAATTATTTGAACTTCGAACTTCAATAATTCATAATAAATAGTCATTTTATCGAAAAATTCGAATCTCGCAACTTTTTATAGGAAATTCAATTCTCTACAACTTTCCGTAAGAAAGTTTTTCCAAATTCAAATGTAAATTGACCAAAATCCACATACGGACAATTTTACGATTTATAATCAAATTTCGGTCAAGAAATGGGGTCCACCGACATGTTTAACATGTTTTAAACATATATTGCAACAAAAATACTCTTCCTCCTCGTATACTCATATATCCCACATTCGTTGTAAAAAATATCACCGTTAATATATTATTAAAATAATATATTTAAATGAATTATTTTATCGAAAAAGATAAAATATTAATTTTCAACAATTGTCATTTTAAAAATTTTCTCCATCTATATCCACATAAAATCAATATTTTCCTCATCATATAAATCAATAATTAATTATTCACAAATAATATTACAGAATCACATTATTGACAACCGGCGCTCCTCAGAAGCAGGGGCTTTCAATAAGAATTTCTCCTTACCTGGCCGCAATTAGGTGACCAAACCTCTCCTTAGATGTAACTTTCTAGACATTTCCAATAATGTTATCTAATAATATTATTAAGATAATATGAATTATTGCTTCGATAATAAAAAAATACCGTAATGACAATTATTGAAACAATGAGAATATAAAATATCAACGCAACAATTATTGAATCAATAAAATAAAATACCGAATAAGAATTATCGTAACAATTATTGAGTAGTGCCTTCTTCACGTAAGAATCAATAATTGGTGCAATACCCGTATTTCTTGCTCAACAACGCCAGATATAGTAGTGTTTTTAACCACCGGGTATTGCAACAAGATAATCTGTGAATAACTACGCCGTTATTTATAAACAACTTATATTTGTCGTTTTCTTCATCCAATCGCTTTCACATTATGGAACCCATAAAGATCAAGCTACTGTCGTATGAATATTCCCAAGCAAGCATTTAATATTCCACGACCAAATGAATATTTTATAACCACTTGCTTATTCAAATATTTATGTATTTTACCCATAACTATCCACATTAATCAAATCCACCCTTACTATTTCAAAATAATAAATAAAGGAAATTCCTTTTTATTTAAAAAATTTCGGTCTTACAACCTCCCTCCTTATGAAATTTCGTCCTCTCGAATTGACGTACGATTGATGTTTGAAAAGATGAGAATACCTCGCTTTCATTTCCATTTCTAACTCCCGTGTCATTTCCTCAATAGCATGATTTCTCTACAAAACTTTAACTTGTGGTATAACCCTCAGACATAGGACATGTTCTTTCCTATCCAAGATCTTGATGACATTACCTCCTCAATGACGTTAAGTCTTCTATATCTCGTCCTGGTTCTAACTCAACGACGGGTTCGGTCGCCCACATATTTACGTAACATCGATACGTGAAAAACGTTATGAACACGCCATCATACTTGGCAATAGAAACGAGTCTATAGGCCACAGCCCTATTCGATAGAGAATTTTAAATGGATTAATAAATCGAAGGTTTGAGCTTTCCTCACCTCACCGATTCTCTCACTTTTGAAATAACTTCTTGCACCTCCTTCTTCAAATTCATCAGCTCCGGTGTGTAGCTTGAACAACTTTAACTTTATTGATTAAAGTCGATTATACTCGTATATCATCACGTGGGTAACTAGAGTTTTCATCTCCATCTCTATTATTTGTAAATTATACGAAATGAGTCTTTGACAATATTGTACTCGTACTTGTATACGATCTTCTACTCAACACATCACCACCACGTTCGCTTTTCCGGGATGGCATGGGTCGAACATGTGTCTTGAAATGAGTCTCCTCTTGAGTTCTTCGAAGCTCTTCCCACATTCTTTGCTCCATTCGAATTTTGTATCTCTACGAGTCAGTTGCGTTAATGGAATAGCGATTCGAGAATATCCTTCAACGAATCTCCGATAATAACCAACTAAGCCTGAAAGCTACGTATTTCGATTCCGATTTAGGTTGTTCTCAACTCGTGACTCATATCCCAACCTTGATAAGACGTTACAATGACACCTATCGGTTTTACTATCGCACGAATATGGTGTCCCCTACTTGAGAAATGCCGGCTTTGCATTCCAAAAGGAAGTCACCAGATAAAGGCTCGTGTACCAAATTTATAGTTGAATTTTAACTCCACGAAGTTCAATAGGAGCCATTCGATGTGAGATTTTAGAAATGAGTTTTGTCTGGGTTCAAAGTCGATACAAAATTTAATATCGATCTTTAGGAGTAAGCCAAGAAATTCTTCAGAAATACATCGGAAAAATCAATAACAACAGAATATTATTCAAATCGACGTGTCTTTATTCAAATCCATAACATGGACTAAGAAAACTTGACATCCGTAATAAACGAATGACTTCATGGCTTGATATGAAAATGTTTGATTACCATGGTTTGATTGCTTGAATTGAATAACAAAGTTGCTTAGAATATGAAAACTAATAACCTTACGAAAGTAATCAATTTCGGCATGATGAGTAGTTAACCTTAAAATCACATCAAAAGCAAATATCTCTATAGAAATAAGGTTAACGTGTAATGTGATAGTGCCAACCCTAATCAAGCAAGATTTCTAAACAACGGATGTAATGAAAGTTTTCTCTATGAGTCTACATAAATAAAGTCAAAGTCTAATTTCTCCGTAGTCAAGTTCAAACGCGTTGGCGCAAGCAAGAGAGATAAAGAATGGGTAGAATCCCAGTATCTAGTAAGGTATAAACTTCGCAAGAATTTATAATTAACTAACCCATGCTAACCGTCGGGTTCCTCGCATTTTATTAATATTGGCCACAACAAACGCCTTCCAGAATCGTTGTCTTTGACTTTTCTAAGGACATCCTTTTGAGTCACCATTCCCGCTGGATCGGTTTCGATATCGTCTAATCTCGAGCGATATGTCCTTCTTTTCCACAATTATAACATACCTTAAAATGTTGTGGGCGGTTTGGTACGATATGTCCTCTTTCCGCATTTATAACATACGACCGGGTGGTCTTTCTCCTCCTTGGAACCAAGCACTACTTGGCGGCGACGTCTTCACATGGTCGTTGTTGAATCTCCTTTTTAAAATCTCCTCCCACTAAACTTCTTCTATTTTCATATACGATTACCACCAGAGTGGTTACCGCTTTGTCTCAGTATTCTTCTTTCTCCGTGGTTATCGTTATTCGATGATCGCTATCTTGATATGATCCTCGGTTATGGTCCCTCGGTTGAACGTATCGTTATCTCGCTTAAACAATGAGCCACATTGACAACATCCGAATAGAGAAAATTTATGAGAAATGAGATATTGGCGTATGTCGGGTTTCAAACCTCTCGAAACATCCAGCGTCATACGTTCCTCATTCTCCACCAAATGAGGTGCAAACTCGATAACTCCGCGAACTTCGCCTCGTCTTTGGGACACCGCCATGTCGCTCGTTCTAGTCTAATAAACTCTACCTCCTTCATATGACGAATACTTTCGTGAAAGTACTTGTCATTGAACAGATTCAAACATTTCTAAGACATCTTTGAGTGCGTACTGGATGGATACGCCTTCACGATTCCCACCAATGAATCGCCTCATTACTGAACATAAAAAGTGGCGAATGGAACCTTCGCTCCTCCGTGCATCCTAAGACATCGAATATCTTGTAATCTGCAACCCACGCCTACGCCTTTAATCGGATCCGGCTTTCCCAAAATTACGGTGGTCCCAACTCTTTGAATCGCTTATTTGTGACCACCCGTGAATTGCTATCATTTCCTCCTGTATTTTTGAACACGAGTCTCCTCATCCGATTTTTCGCATGAACTGCAAAAAAGCTTCTAAACATCCCCTCGTTCATCATCTCGCTTTCGGTGGTGTTATTCATAGAGGTACATTGCCGACTGTTGCACGTTCTCCTCGTTGGTAAAGTACAAGCATCTCCACGGTCTCATTTACTCCACAATTAATATTCTCATTCGACATTCTCAAATCACCACATAAAACAAGGGTTAATTAAGGAAATTAATATATCACATAATATCCCTATATACTAACTAACTAACAAATAAGCTTAGGTAGGACACACTTGCGAAGGATTTACTCGTCTCTCCCTCCTAGTTCTATTCCCGATCTCCGCCAGAGATCATATCCCTAAGCTCGATACCAACCGTATGGCGCCCCAAAATAGGTCCATTCCATCCAACCCATTCACGAGTCACAAATACATGGTGGTAGTGTAAATAACTACAACTTTATTATTACAACATATAAATCGTGAGTTTAAATACGAGATATTGTCATCTGAAATACAATAATATCCACACGCAAATAAATTCCCATCATAATTATTGATACATTATTTTACAAAAATGGTGAGGACTACTAAATAACTCTCTCTGTAACCTTCATTCCATACCCGACTAGTACTCGCTACATTCTCGCCTCACGAGAAAAAAAAATGGAACAACAAGGAAAAGGGTGAGCTCAACTAGCCCAAAGAAAGAATGTTATGACTAAGATAATATACAACAAATTATCGTTAGTCTTCAACAGGAAAAATCTAATAGAATACAATAGACAACAAATTTTAAATCAATATTCGCAATGAAATAATAATTCATTAGAAGAGTTAAGTAGAGAATGCAAACTACTATCTTCTATATATGAATTTAAAAGTTCATCGTCGATATTTTATCCTGTAACATCAATCAATATACATCCGGAATCAAATATTCATCTTTTGCACTACAAAAGCCAAAGATATTCATCATTAGTTATGTTCATCTAAACACTGCTCATCTTTGCACTCTACGGCCAAAGATATTCATCAAGAAATCATTCATCTTTGACTACAGGCCAAAGATATTCAATAATATCATCATTTAAGATCAAGATGATGAAAATATTTTTAAAGAAACGAATCCAAAGAAACAAAATGACAAGGATTAAGGATTAAGGATTAGTACTTTGTTTTATCCACGTCCAAAAATACCTCAAAAATAATCATAGTGGTGTAAAATTCAAGAATGATCAAAACATGGATACAATCAAAGCTAGTATCCATAATAGATATTTTGGACAAAAAGAAGAAATTTCATTTTTTGAATAGTCACAGTATTAAGTGAATAGTCTCAGATATCGTGAATAAGTAACTCAGACACCAAAAGATAGAAATTTCACAAAAAAACATCTTCACGCTTCATGAATAGTACTCGTGAATAAGAACTCGTGAATAAGAACTCATGAATAAGAACTCCGATATGAAAAAAGTTCCAAATTTGATAAAAGTTCCAACCAATATTTCAAAGATAATGATATTGAAGAAATAATATCATTTGAGAAGAAAATAACATCCCTTACCTCGAAAAGCAGACAAGACAGTTGAAACAAACATATAGGCTATGACTTGAACTTGCACCGTATAGCAATACTCAAAGTATACTCAAAATACTCACAAGAATACGCACTCGATAATATAGAGAGAAAACTTTAGTTTCTAGTGTGATTTTCAATTCTAACCTAAGCACCCTATTTATAGGAAATTGCTGAAACACCAAAGCGTAAAATTGAATATAATAATATTATATATAAACAAAATTCATACGCCCACATCTTGAATCTGAATTCAGCCACCATGCACATGTTAAATATGCCCACAACATATAAAAAAACGTTTTATTAATAAAAATAAATAAAACTTCCAAAAATCAATTATTTGAACTTGAACTTCAATAATTCATAATAAATAGCCATTTTATCGTAAAATTCAATCTCGCAACTTTTTATAGGAAATTCAATTCTCTACAACTTTCCGTAAGAAATTTTTCCAAATTCCAAATGAAAATTGACCAAAAATCACATACCTGGACAATTTTACAAATATAATCAAATTTCGATCAAGAAATGGGGTCCAATGACATGTTTAACATGTTTTAAACATTTATTGCAACAAAAATACTCTTCCCGCTCTTATACTCATATATCCCACATTCGTTGTAAAAATATCACCGTTAATATATTATTAAAATAATATATTTAAATGAATTATTTTATCGAAAAAGATAAAATATTAATTTTCAACAATTGTCATTTTAAAAATTTTCTCCATCTATATCCACATAAAATCAATATTTTCCTCATCATATAAATCAATAATTAATTATTCACAAATAATATTACGTAATCACATTATTGACAACCGTGCAGCCCTCAGAAGAGGGGCTTTCGATAAGAATTTCTCTTACTTTGGTAGCAATTGATTAGGTGACCAAACCTCTTCTTAGAGCGTAACTTTCTAGACATTGCCAATAATGTTATCTAATAATATTATTCGGATAATATGAATTATTGCTTCGATAATAAAAAAATCTTGTGTAATGACAATTATCAAACAACAAAGAATATAAAATATCAACGCAATAATTATTGAATCAATAAAATAAAATAGCAATAATTCTTATCAGAATAATTATTGAGTAGTGCCTTCTTACGCAAGAATCAATAATTGGTGCAATCTGCGGTGCTTCTTGTTCAACAACGCGTATTAGTGTGTTTTAACCAACGGGTATTGCAACAATGATAATTGTAAATAACTACGCCAGATTATTTATAAACAACTTATATTTGTCGTTTTTTCATCCAATCGCTTTCAGTTATGGGACCCACAAAGATCGCTACCGTCAGATCATTTAATATTCCCGACAAAGATCTAATATTCCACGACCAAATGAATATTTTATAACCACTTGCTTATTCGAAATATTTATGTATTTTACCCATAACTATCCACATTAATCAAATCCACCCTTACTATTTCAAAATAATAAATAAAGGAAATTCCTTTTATTTAAAAATTTTGGTCTTACAAAGAATAATCAAGAAAAAACTTACACCGTATAAAGCAACACTCAAGATATCTAAATACTCACAAAAATACGCTTCGATAATATAGAGAGAGAAAACTTCAGTTTTTGGTGTGATTTTCAATTCTAACCTATGCACCCTATTTATAGGAAAATGCTTAGAACACCAAAGCAAAAAATTTAATAAAATAATAATATTTATTAAAAAATCATACGCACCATTAGAAATTTGATTTCAACACATTTACCACACAAGTGGGGCCCACCAAAAATGAAAAACATGTTTTAAACAATTTTTGTAACAAAAATAATTCAGACTCAATAATTCAAAACTTCAATAATTCATAATAAATAGCCCCTTTATCAAAAAAATTCAAATCGTATGTCCATTCTATAAAAAATTTAATTCTCTACAACTTTACAGAAGAAAGTTTTTCCAAATTTCAAACATAAATTTACTGAAATCCACATACAGACGATTTTACATATTATAATCAAATTTCAGTCAAAAATAGGGTCCACCAACACACAAAACATGTGTTAAATATTTTTTGTAACAAAAATACTCTTCCTCCTCATTTATTCATATATCACACATTCATTGTAAAAATATGACCATTATTATATTATTAAAATATAATAATATATTTAAATAAATTATTTTATCAGAAAAGATAAAATATCAATTTTCAATAATTGTCACATTAAAAATTTTCTCCATTTATATCCACATAAATGAATATTTTCTTTATCATATAAATCAATAATTAATTATTCACAAATAATATTACAGAATCACAATATTGACAACTAGGCCGTTCCCATGAAAGAGGGGGCTTTCCAATAAAGATTTCTCCTTACTGGTGCGCAATTAGGTGACCAAACCTCTCTTTAGACAGAATTTTCTAGACATTGCCAATAATGCTATCTAATAAGATTATTCAAATAATATGAATTATTGATCTGATAATGGAAAATACTGTGTAGTGATAATTATTGAAACAACAATAATATAAAATATCAACGCAACAATTATTGAACTAATAAAATAAAATATTGAACAGTAATTACTCTAACAATTATTGAGTAGTGCCTTCTTACGTAAGAATCAATAATTGGTGCAATACTGCAGCTCTTCTTGTGTTTTAACCACCGAGTATTCCAACAAAGATTAATCAGTAACAACTACGCCAATTATTTATAAATAACTTATACTTATCGCTTTTCTTCATCCAATCGCTTTCCGTTATGGGGCCCACAAAGGTTACTTGTCATAATTTAATATTCCCGATAGTAAGAATATTTTATAACCACTTGTTTATTTAAAATATTTGCACATTTCACCCATAACTAACCACATTAATCAAGTCAACCCTTACTATTTCAAAATAATAAATAAAGGAAATTCCATTTTATAAAATAAAAATAAAATTAGGGTCTTACAACCTCCCCTCCTTATGAAATTTCGTCCTCGAAATTGACGTACGTACCTGGTATTTCGAAAAGGTGAGGATACCTCGCTTTCATTTCTGAATCCAACTCCCAGGTCATTTTCTTAATAGCATGGTTCCTCCATAAAACTTTGACTTATGGTATGACCTTTGTGCGTAGGACATGTTCCTTCCTATCCAAGATCTTGACAGGTACCTCATCGTACGTTAAATCTTCGGCTATTTCGTCTTATTCTAACTCAATAACGTGGTTCGGGTCATCCACATATTTTCGTAACTTCGATACGTGACAAACGTTATAAACACGCAACATACTTGGCGGTAAAACGAGTCTATAGGCCACAGTTCCTACTCGATCGAGGATTTTAAATGAACCAATAAATCGAAGGTTGAGATTTCTTCTCTTCATCGATTCTTACTTCTAGAATAACGCCTTCTTGCACCTTCTTCTTTATATTCATCAGCTTCGGTGTGTAGCTTGAGCAGTTTTAACTTTATCGATTAAAGTCGATTCTACTCGTATATCATCACATGGGTCCCTAGAGTTTTTAACTCTATCTCTATCATTTGTAAGTTATACGAAATGGGTTTTTGACAATATCGCACCGTGCATTTCGTGATATCGATCGCCTACTACACATTCGCTTTTCCAGATGGTATGGTCGAACACGTGTCTAAAATGAGTCTCCTCTTGAGTTCTTCAAGCTCTTTCCACATTCCTTGCTCCATTCGAATTTTGTATCTACGAGTTAATCGAAAGTTAATGGAGTAGCGATTCGAGAAAATCTTTCCACGAATCTCCGATAATAACCAAAAAGCCTAGAAAGCTACGATTTCAATTCATCGACTTAGTTTGCTTTCTCAATCGCGACTCATATCCCAATCTTGGATAGCACGTCACAATGGCACCTATCAGTTTACTACCGCACGAATATGTCATCCCCTACGTAGAGTCTGGCTTCGGTGCATTCCATAAAGTAAGTCACCAGATAGAGGCTCGGGTACCAAATTCTATAGTTGAATTTTTATCTCCTGAAGTTCAATAGGATCCATTCGATATGAGATTTTAGAAATGGGTCTTGGACCGGGTTCAAAGTCGACACAAAATTCAATATCACGGTCTGGGAGTAGGCCAGGAAATTCTTCAGGAAATACGTCAGGAAATTCTGTAAGACCCCAACTTTTATAAATAAAGATGAATTTTTCTATAAATATTATTTTTGAATATTATGGAATAAATTTGATATAATGTTATAGTTGTGGGTAATATTTATAAATTTTGCAAAGTATGCAAGTTGTTATAAAATATTCGTTTGGTGGGAATATTCTTTTTGTTAGGGAATATTACAATGGCTCAATCATTGGTGGACCCCATTAACGGAAGTATTATCGTAAGCTAGTTAACGACAAAATTATCTTTCTTTAAAAATAACTACGAGGTGTTACCGCTAAAACTGTTGAACTACCCTAGGTGGTAAAAGTACAATGAATACGATGTCTGGCGTGACAAGCGTAGTACACTGCAGATTGATTATTGATGCTTACGTGAGAAGTCACTCATATATGCTCAATTATTGCTATAGTAATTCTTTGCGATCATATCTCTTATATTATTGATTCAATTATTGTCACAAATGTATCATCAGATAATATATGTTATAGTATTAAATCAATAATTGAGACGACAAGTTATAAATGATTAATAATTGTTGAAAGATTAAATATGTGTTGATGAAAAAAAAAAATGATTTGTGGTAAGTTTGATTATTTTATGGGGGCTCATATGTCATCATCTAAGAGTCTCTTCACAATAGTAATTACCTTCGTCAATAGTAATTACCCTTGTGAATAGTATTTACCTTTATCAATAGTAATTACCTTCACAATAGTAATTACCCTTGTGAATAGTATTTACCTTCGTCGATAGTAATTACCTTCACAATAGTAATTATCCTTGTGAATAGTATTTACCTTCGTCAATAGTATTTACCTTCGTTAATAGTAATTACCTTTACCAGACGTCAACCACTTGTCGTTTCACATTACTGAAAGGCCAAACCAATCGTCGAGCCACTCGCCTTTTCACATCTAAGAAGTGCTAAGCTAGAAATCTTCTATAAATAGAGGCCTGAGGGCTTCATTATTTTCACGAAATTCATTCAAGCTATAGAGAGAGAAAGTATAGAGAGAATAAGAGAAAGAAGAAGAGTATTTTGTTACTACTACTGCGTATTCAATCTCCTACCAAATGTAAGGGGTGTTATTCTTTCTTATTCATGAAGAGAATGTTGTTATTCCATTGCTTATTATTCTATTGGAATAACTTTTGTATAAGTGGTTTATCCTATACTTGGAGACATTCTTCTATTATTACATTGGAACATCACTGTCATGTGTTTTTACCGGACTGACCGTTCCGTCTTTATTATTATTCATTGGAACATCCTCATGCATGTGTTTTACACCTACTGGGTTCCGTTCTTTATTATTATTCTCGTTGGAACATCCTGTGTGTTTTTACACCTACTGGTTCCGCCTTTATTATTCTGTTGGAATATCCTATCATGTGTTTTACACCGGATCCGGTTCCATCTTTATTATTCTGTTTGGAACATCCCGCAGTGCGTAATTTCACCGACTTCGTTCCGTTTCTTTATTATTCTGTTGGAATAACTTTTATGCGTGCGGTTTTTATCGCATGCACGGTGATTTCTTTTGTTATTCCATTCTTTATTATACCCAAATTGGTTAAAACTTTGACTTCTATACTCCATGAAATTAGTGGAATATCCTTGATATTTGCGTTTCATCCAAAGATCTTTTCATGAAAATATTCTTCCGATCATTCTTGAATTTTACTCTACAAAACAAAGATCATGTTGATAATTTGGGCGTTAATAATTCTGGATAAAATAATTCTTGAACTTGTTTTATTGAATTCTTATATCATTGTCATCATCCTCATGTTTATATTTTTTTAAAGTCATCATGGCACATGTAGTGCATAGATGGACTTGGTATGATTATGACCGAGACTATTCGGTGTAATCGTGGACCGTAATGTTACAAATAATGTGGTAAAAATCCTCGATTGGTAGTAGTGCATTGATGGACGATTGTTGGCATGATCATGACCATTAATGAATACACAAATATTCTTGGCCGTAGTGCATGAATAATTATGGTCGTGATACTTAAAGAATATCCTCGTCAGCGTGTGTGCGGGGTGATTCGATGATGTGGAATATTTATTAAAGTTTGAGTCTCGGCTTTATAACAATGATGAAAAACTTTTTAAAACCTAAAAGATAGTAGACTTTATTTTCTACTTGACTCTTTTAATGGATTGCATATTCATTGCAGCTTAAACCGCGGTTTGTCTATTGTATTTTATCGCTTTAACATTGTTGAAGACTATTGATAATTTATTCTCGCATTATCTTAGTCATAATATTTCTTCTTGGGCTAGTTGAGCTCACCCTTTCTTTCACCGTTTCTCTTGTGAAATGAAAATATAAATTTGACGACAGTCGGGAAGCGAGTGATGGTCCTGAAGATAGCATTAGTAGTCCTCACTATTCGCGTGAAATAGTGTGATAATAATTGTAATGAGGACTTTTTTGTTTGAGTTTGTATAATATCTAGTAGATTTATATTTGTATTTAAACTCACGCTTTATGTCAGTATTGTACACGCCGCTTATGTTAATAAGTTGTATTTAAATTACATGCCCATGTAAGTGGCGACCCAAGATGGGTGATGTATACCTAATTTTGGGGCGCCACGGTTGAGTATCGAGCTTAGGGATATGATCCTGGCTAAGATGTGAGAATAGTACTAGGAGGGAGAGATGGGGAATACCTTCGCTAGTATGACCTACCTAAGTTTATGTCTTATTTATTGGTTGGTCGGGAAGATAGGGATAATTTGTTACGTGTCGATTAACCTTTTGTTTTGTGGCGATGTCTCGAAAATGACATCCGAGAATGTTGAGAATAAGAATGAGCGCAGCGATCGTTGATTCACCACATATCAATAATCGGGATAATGTGCATCGGAGGCGACAATCCTCATGCAAACAACAACACCGACCAAATGATGAATGATCAAATGTTCGGAGGCTTTATGCAATTTATGCAACAAAGAAAGCAGAAGCGACTCTCGCCCAAAACGTAGGTGGAAACACGGAAAACTCTCGAAGCGGTCACCGCTAAACAATTCAAGGAGCTGGGACCACCGGAGTTTAAGGAGAGCAAAACCACTTCGGCGGAAGCATGGATAAAACAGTTACCAAGATATTTGATGTCTTGGGATGCTCCGAAGAGCAAAAGGTTCCTTCTTACCGCCTTCATATTGCATTTGAGAGGCGGATTCTTGGTGGGAATCGGTAAAACGTACTCAACTTCTTTGTCTTGAAGATATCTTGGGAGAAGTTCCAGAGTACATTCAACGACAAATACTTTCCCGAAAGTATTCGCCACATGAAGGAGGTGGAATTTATCAAGTTGGAACAAAACAATATGGCCGTGTCGCGATCACGAGGCAAAATTTGCGGAGTTATCACGGTTTCAAGTCCCCACTCACAGTGGATAATGAAGAGAGAATGGCGCGAATGTTTTAAGAGGTTTGAAGCGGAGATACGTCGACATCTTATTTCTCGTAAACTGTGTTTGTATTCGATGTTGTAAATAGGGGCTCAGCTTAGTGGAACGCGATAATGAGTCTACACAACTAAAAGAGAGCGGTAAACAAAATTATAATACCAAATGAGAGTAGTCATCGAAGGTGACAACAAGCGTGGAGGAATCAATAGGCGGAGATATGGTAACCACTTGGTGGTAATCGAGGCCAAAACAATAAGAATGGACATTTCAAGAAACGGAGATTCAACAATGGTGGAAAGAGCGTCGAGACCAAAGACCCATTGTTAAGGAAGGAGAAAGACCACCTATCATATGCTTTAAATGCGGAGAGAGGACACATCGATCAAACTGCGTCATGCCGTCCAAAGCATGTTATAATTGTGGAAGAAGGTCACTTAGCTCGATTTTGTGCGTTCTGAAGACAAATTCAGCTAGGATGGAGGCACCAAAGGCCATCCCGAAAATTCAAACCCAGAGTGGTCTGAGGAGGCGTTTGTTGTGACCTCCCAAAGAGCAAGGAATCTGAATGAGGTCATCACGGGTAAGCTTATCATAAACTCTAATGAAGTCTATACTTTATTTGATCTGGGTTCTACCCATTCTTTTATTTCTCCTACTTGCGCTCATCGATTAAATTTGACTCAGGAGAAATTAGACTTTGACTTATCTCTGTGAAACTCCGTTGGGAGAAACCTTCATTACATCCACTTTGTTTATAAGTCTTGTTTGGTTCAAATCGGTACCCTCACATTACTGTCGATCTTATTTCATTAAAAATACTTGCATTTGACGTGATTCTAGGGATTGATTGGTTAACTACTTATCATGCAAAAATTGATTGTTTTAAATAAGGTTGTTAGCTTTCATATTCCTAATCAACCTATTATCACGAATTCAAACGACCAAACCATTAAAATCAATCACGGTCCATCTCGAAGCCATAAAGCTATTCGTTTATTGAAAAAGCGGATGTCAAGCTTTCTTAGCTCATATCACGATTTAAATAAAAATATACGCCGGTTTTAAACGATATTCTATTGTTAATAAATTTCTGACGTATTCCCAAAGAACTTCCCTGCCTACCCCGTGGGCGTGAAATTGAATTTTGTATCGACCTTGAACCCGTACAAAACCTATTTCCAAAGCCCCATATCGAATGTCTCTATTGAACTTGAGGAGTTAAAGACCCAACTGTAGGAATTGTTAGACATTGGCTTTATTCGTCTAGTACTTCTCCTTGGGGTGCTCTGCTCTATTCGTGAAGAAGAAAAAGATGGGAGTATCGCGACTTTGTATTGATTATCGGGAGTTAAATCATGTCACCATCAAAAATAGGTATCCATTGCCGCGTATTGATGACTGTTTGACCCGGTTGCAAGGAGCCAAATTCTTTTCAAGATTGATCTTCGTTAGGATATCACCAATTGAAGATTAGAATCACGTGACATTCCAAAGGCGGCTTTTCGGAACTTCAGTGCGGGCATTATGAATTCCTAGTCATGTCCTTTGGATTGACTAATGCTCCTCTTTGCCTTCATGGATATGATGAACCAGAGTATTCAAGGAATATTTAGATCACTTTGTGGTCGTCTTTATTGATAACGCCCCTTATTTATTCCAAAAGCCGTGAAGATCATGAAAGCGACACTTGAGGTGACACTCCAAAAGCTTCGTGAATATAAGCTTTATGCCAAGTTGAAGAAATGTGAGTTACGGCTTGAAGAAGTAGCATTCCTTGGGCGCGTGGTATCAAGTCATGGAATATCATTGACCCGACCAAGATTGAAGCTATTCAAAGTCGGGAACAACCTAAATCGATGACCGAAATCGTAGCTTTCTCGGTTTAAATTTGGTTATTATCGGAGATTCGTGGAAGGATTTTCTCGAATCGCTACTCCATCGACTCGGTGACTCGAAAAGATACAAAGTTCGGTTGGGGCGAAGAATGTGAGAAGAGTTTTCAAGAACTCAAGAGGAGACTTATTTAAGACCTGCTTACAATACCATACCATCCTGCTCGGAGGGATTTGTCATCTCAAATGATGCTTCCGGGCAAAGGGTTGGGATGTGTTCTTATGCAACATGGAAAGTTATAGCCTATGCCTCATGACAACTCAAAGAATATGAGAGGAATTATCCTACTCATGATCTAGAGTTAGCGGTTTGTTATCTTCTTGACTTAAAATTTGGAGGCATTACTTGTATGGGAGAAAGTGGAGATCTTTACGGATCATAAAAGCCTCAAATATTTCTTCACTCAAAAGGAACTCAACATGCGACAACGACGTTGGCTTGAACTGCTTGAAAGATTATGATCATACCATCCAATACCATCCTGGAAAAGAGCGTGGTAGGTAAATGACGCGTTGAGTAGAAAATCATATGCAAATCGAAAAGTCGATATTGTCAACGTATGAGCCCATTTTGTGTGACTTGCAAAGGATGGAGATAGAGTTAAAGACTCCGAGGGGACGCGTGTGATGATAAGCGGTATACGAGTAGGCAAACTTTAATCGATAAAGTTAAAATTCTTTCAAGCTCTGAGACACGGAGGCGATCGTATGAGGAAGAAAGTGCAAGAAGGTGCTATCTTAGGAAGCAAGAATCGATGAAGAAGGAATACTTCGAGTCAACTCAGGACTTTGTGTTCCTAACGACCACGATTTAAAGTATAATATCATGATGGAGCGCACAACACACCATTTGTAATCCATCTCAGGAGTACCAAAATGTATCATGATATTAAATCATACATTTTGGTGGAGCAATATGAAGAGAGAGATAAGACTTTGTTTATCTCAAGGTGTCTAACTTGTCAACGAGTTAAAGCGGAGCATCAAGTACCAAAAGGTCCATTCAACCACTAGAAATTCCGAAATGGAAGTGGGAGCACATTACCATGGATTTAGATTCTGGGGTCTTCCTAAAGTTTCTCAAGGCATTGATGCGATTTGGGTCATTGTTGATAGATTGACCAAGTCTGCTCATTTCTTACCTATCGAGAAACTTATACACTTGAACGTCTTGCTCGTATATACATAAACGAGATTGTAAGGCTGCATGGTATCTTTAAGTATCCATAGTTTCCGATCGAGACCCAAGATTCACTTCACGATTTTGGGTTAGTTTGCAAAAAAAGCTATGAGCGCAGGACTTACGATTTAGCTTTCGGCATATCATCCTCGAATGGACGAGACGGTGGAGAGGACTATTCAAACTCTTGAAGATCTATTAAGACTACGTGTCCTTGATTTCAAGGGAGTTTGGACAAGTTCTTACCATTGGTGGAGTTTTCCTACAACAACAGGTTATCAAACGAAGTATTGGCATGGCTCCATTCGAGCGCATTGTATGGAAGAAAGTGTCGTTCTCGGTATCTTTGGGATGAGGTGGGTGAAGCAACGTTGTTGGGACGAGTTGATGCAATATGACTACGAAAAAGATTCAAACGATCCGACAACGTATAAAAACCTCACAAAAAATCGACAAAAGAGTTATCTTGATCTTCATCGAAAGGACGTGGAATTCAATATAGGAGATCATGTGTTGTTAAGAGTTGCTCCATGGAAAGGAGTTACAAGATTTGGAAAGAGAGAAAACTTAATCCTCGATTCATCGGTCCATTTTAATCCTCGATCGAGTAGGAATCGTGGCCTATAGACTCGCTTTTCTGCCGAAATATGTCTCGTGTTCATAACGCTTTTCACATATCTATGTTACGTAAATATGTGAAAGACCCGAACCATATTATTGAGTTAGAACCAGGACGAAATAATGGAAGATTTGACGTATGAAGAGGTTCTGTTCAAATTTTGGATAAGAAGGAACATATTCTACGCTCCAAGGTTATACCTCAAGTCAAAGTTTTGTGGAGGAACCACGATGTTGAGGAAATGACTTGGGAGTTAGAATCGAAATGAAATCAAGGTATCGTTACCTCTTGACATACCGTGTCGTTACCACTAATTTTGAGGGAAAATTTCATAAGAAGGGAGGTTGTAAGACCCGACTTTTATAAATAAAGATGAATTTTTCTATAAATATTATTTTTGAATATTATGGAATAAATTTGATATAATGTTATAGTTGTGGGTAATATTTATAAATTTTGCAAAGTATGCAAGTTGTTATAAAATATTCGTTTGGTCTGGGAATATTCTTTTGTTAGGGAATATTAAATACAATGGCTCAATCATTGGTGGACCCCACACAATGGAAGTATTATCGTAGTTAAAAAACGACAAAATTATCTTTCTTTAAAAATAACTACGGAGGTGTTACCGTTAAAAGCGTTGAACTACCCGGTGGTAAAAAATACGATGTCTGGCGTAGTTGCGTAGTAGCACTCAGATTGATTATTGATGCTTCGTGAGAAGTCACTCACCATGCTCAATTATTGCTATAGTAATTCTTTGCATCATATCTCTTATATTATTGATTCAATTATTGTCACAGATATCATCTACGTATAATATGTTATAGTATTAAATCAATAATTGAGACGACAAGTTATAAATGATTAATAATTGTTGAAAGATTAAATATGTGTTGATGAAAAAAAAATGATTTGTGGTAAGTTTGATTATTTTATGGGGGCTCGTATATGTCATCATCTAAGAGTCTCTTCGTCAATAGTAATTACCTTCGTCAATAGTAATTACCCTTGTGAATAGTATTTACCTTTATCGATAGTAATTACCTTCGTCGATAGTAATTACCCTTGTGAATAGTATTTACCTTCGTCGATAAGTAATTACCTTCGTCGATAGTAATTATCCTTGTGAATAGTATTTACCTTCGTCGATAGTATTTACCTTCGTTAATAGTAATTACCTTTACCGACGTCGCCGAACCACTTGTCGTTTCACATTCTGAGCGTCAAACCAATTAAATCAAGCCACTTGCCTTTTCACACGGCGGCGGTCTTCAAGCTAGAAATCTTCTATAAATAGAGGCTGGGGCTTCATTATTTTTCACGAATTCATTCAAGCTATAGAGAGAGAAAGTATAGAGAATAAGAGAGAAGAAGAAGAGTATTTTTTTCTTTACTGCTTCTTTGCGATATTCAATCTCCTACCAAATGTAAGGGGTGTTATTCTTTCTTATTCATGAAGAGAATCTGTTGTTATTCCATTGCTTATTATTCTATTGGAATAACTTTTGTATAAGTGGTTTATCCTATACTTGGAGACATTCTTCTATTATTACATTGGAACATCCTCATCATAATGTTTTACAGGACTGGTTCCGTCTCTTTATTATTATTCTGTTGGAACATCCTCATGCATGTGTTTTAACAGGACTGGTTCCGTCTCTTTATTATTACTGTTGGAACATCACATGCATGTGTTTTTACACGGACACAGTTCCGTCTTTATTATTACATTGGAATATCCTATCTCGTGTGTTTTACAGGATGCAGTTCCATCTTTATTATTACATTGGAACATCCATGCTTGCGATTGTGAATTTCACGACACTGTTCCGTTTCTTTATTATTACATTGGAATAACTTTTTGCATGCGGTTTATCGCATGCATGGTGATTTCTTTTGTTATTCCATTCTTTATTATACCCATTTGGTTAAAACTTTGACTTCTATACTCCATGAAATTAGTGGAATATCCTTGATATTTGCGTTTCATCCAGTATCTTTTCATGAAAATATTCTTCTGATCATTCTTGAATTTTACTCTACAAAACAGTATCATGTTGATAATTTGGACGTTAATAATTCCTGGATAAAATAATTCTTGAACTTGTTTTATTGAATTCTTATATCATTGTCATCATCCTCGTGTTTATATTTTTTTAAAGTCATCACGGCACAGTAGTGCGTAGATGGACTTGGTATGATTATGACCGAGAGACTATTCGGGTGTAATCATGGCCGTAATGTTACAAATAATGTGGTAAAAATCCTCGATGGTAGTAGTGCATTGATGGACGATTGTTGGCATGATCATGACCATTAATGAATACACAAATATTCTTGGCAAGTAGTGCGTGAATAATTGTGGTCGTGATCTTAAAGAATATCCTTGGCCAGTAGTGCGGGGTGATTCGATGATGTGGAATATTTATTAAAGTTTGAGTCTCGGCTATAACGATGATGAAAAACCTTTTAAAACCTAAAAGATAGTAGACTTTATTTTCTACTTGACTCTTTTAATGGATTGCATATTCACTGCAGCTTAAACCGGTTTATACTATTGTATTTTATCGGTTTAACATTGTTGAAGACTATTGATAATTTATTACGCATTATCTTAGTCATAATATTTCTTCTTGGGCTAGTTGAGCTCACCCTTTCTTTCACTTTTCTCTTGGAAATGAAAATATAGGCTGGACGCGAGTCGGGGAAGCAGTGATGGTCCTGAAGATAGCATTAGTAGTCCTCACTATTACAGCGAAATAGTGTGATAATAATTGTAATGAGGACTTTTGTTTGAGTTTGTATAATATCTAGTAGGCGATATTTGTATTTAAACTCACGGTTTATATCGTATTGTACCACAGCAGTTATGTTAATAAGTTGTATTTAAATTACATACCATGTAAGTGGCGACCCAAGATGGGTGATGTATACCTAATTTTGGGGCGTCACGGTTGATATCGAGCTTAGGGATATGATCCCTGGCTAAGATGTGAGAATAGTACTAGGAGGGAGATGGGGGGAATACCTTCGCTAGTATGACTACTACCTAAGTTTATGTCTTATTTATTGGTTGGTCGGGAAGATAGGGATAATTTGTTACATGTCAATTAACCTTTTGTTTTGTGGCGATGTCTCGAAAATGACATCTCGAGAATGTTGAGAATAGCAATGGAGCGCAGACGATCGTTGATTCACCACATATCAATAATCGGGATAATGTGCATCGAAAGCGCGAATCCTCATGCAAAACAACAACACCGACCAAATGATGAATGATCAATGTTCGAGGCTTTATGCAATTTATGCAATGAAGAAAGAGAAGCGACTCTCATCCAAAACGTGGGGTGGAAACACGGAAAACTCTCGGGCGGTCACCGCTAAACAATTCAAGGGTCTGGGACCACCGGAGTTTAAGGGAGAGCCAAAATATTGTGCTGAATTCAATTGGTCTAAGGTGGGCTTGAATTTGTTTAATTATATTATTATTTTATTAAATTTTCTGCTTTGGTGTTCTAAGCATTTTCCTATAAATAGGGTGCTTAGGTTAGAATTGAACATCACACCAGAAACTAAAGATTTCTCTCTCTATATTATCGAGCGTATTCTTGTGAGTATTTTGATACTTTGAGTGTTCTTTATACTGATCATAGTTCCTTCAAAGACTTATATCCGATTATTCTAATCGGAAATCTTGTCTTTTTCGAGATAAGGGATGTTATTTTTTTAAAAAATGATATTATTTCTTCTAATATCATTATGCCAAAATATTGGTAAGATTTTTTTTTGTGAAATTCTTGTCTTTTAGTGTCGTTTCTTATTCACGTATACTGGACTTTTTCACGTATACTGACATTATTCACGAATACGACACTATTCACAGAAAAATTAAATTTTTATTTTTTGTCCAAAATATCTATTATGGATACTAGCTTTGATTGTATCCATGTTTTGATCATTCTTGAATTTTACTTCACTATGGTTATTTATGAAGTATTTTTTGAACTTGAATTTGTTTAAAAGTACGAATCCTTAATGTTTGTTCTTGTGTTTCACTGGATTCATTTTCTTTAAAATATTTTTCATCATCCTCAGTCCTAAATGATGATATTACTTGTAAGACCCCAACTTATTATTAATGAAATTGAATTTCCTTTATTTATTATTTTGAAATAGTAAGGGTTGATTTGATTAATGTGGTTAGTAATGGGTAAAATGCGCAAATATTTTAAATAAACAAGTGGTTATAAAATATTCATTGTTGTCGGGGAATATTAGTTTGGTCGTGGAATATTTTTACTGTCGGGGAATATTCATACGATGGCGCAGCCTTGTGTGGGCCCCATAACGGAAAACGATTGGATGAAGAAAACGACAAGTATAAGTTGTTTATAAATAACGACGTAGTTATTACCATTAATACTGTTGAAATACCGGTGGGTTAAAACACGGTGCTGCGGTATTGCACCAATTATTGATTCTTACATAAGAATGCACTACTCAATAATTGTTACAGTAATTACTATTCAATATTTTATTTTATTGATTCAATAATTGCTACGTTGATATTTTATATTATTGATGTTTCAATAATTGTCACTACTACGATATTTTCTATTATCGAGACAATAATTCATATTATATGAATAATATTATTAGATAACATTATTGGCATGTCTAGAAAGTTACATACAAGGAGAGGTTTGATCACTTAATTACTTGTGCCAGGAAGGAAAAATCCTTATTGGAAAGCCCTCTTTCTGAGGGAAACGACACAGTTATCGATCTTTGTGATTACGTAATATTATTTATAAATAATTAATTATTGATTATTATGATAAAGAAAATATTCATTTTATGTGGATATAGATGGAGAAAATTTTTAATGTGACAATTGTTGAAAATTGATATTTTATCTTTTCTGATAAATAATTCATTTAAATATATTATTATATTTTAATAATATAATAATGGTGATATTTTTACAATGAATGTGGGATATATGAATATATGAGGAGGAAGAGTATTTTTGTTTCAATAAATGTTAAAAACGTGTTAAACATGTTTGTGGGCCCCACTTTATGATTGAAATTGGATTATAGCCCGTAAAATCGCTGGTTTGTGAATTTCGGTCAACTTCTGCTTAAAATTTGGAAAAACTTAAACTTACAAAGTTGTAGAGAATGAAATTTTCTATAGAAAGGACATAAGATTCTAATTTTTCTGATAAAAAGGCTATTTATTATGAATTGTTGAAGCTCCGAAGTTCCGGAATAATTGATTTTTAGAAGTTTTAATTGTTTTATTTAAGAAAAACGTTTTTAGCAATCCCACATGCGATATAAATGTTCTGAATTCAGTTGGTCTAAGGTGGGCTTGAATTTGTTTAATTATATTATTATTTTATTAAATTTTCTACTTTGGTGTTCTAAGCATTTTCCTATAAATAGGGTGCTTAGGTTAGAATTAAAAATCACACCAGAAACTGAAGTTTTCTCTCTCTTTATCTCTCTATATTATCGAGCATATTCTTGTGAGTAATTTGATACTTTTGAGTGTTCTTTATCTGATGCAAGTTTCCTTGATCTTATATCCGGTATTTTAAATTTAGAAATGCAGTCTTTTCAAGGTAAGGGATATTATTTTTTTTTTAAATGATATTATTTCTTCTAATATCATTATGCCGGAATATTGGTAAGATTATTCTTGTGAAATTCTTGTCTTTTAGTGTCGGGTTACTATTCATGTATATCGACCTTTATTCACGTATCCCACGACACTTATTCACACGAATCACGACACTTATTCATAGAAAAATTAAATTTTCATTTTTATCCAAAATATCTATTATGGATACTAGCTTTGATTGTATCTATGTTTTGATCATTCTTGAATTTTACTTCACTATGGTTATTTATGAAGTATTTTTGAACTTGGACTGTTTAAAGTACGAGTCCTTATTATTTGTTCTTTTGTTTCACTAGATTCGTTTTCTTTAAAATATTTTTCATCATCCTCAGTCCTAAATCATGGTATTACTTAATATCTTTGGCCTGTAGTGCAAAGATGGTTGATTTTCCTATGAATATCTTTGGCCCGTAGTGCAAAGATGTACAGGTGTTGAGATAAACATGACCAACTGATGAATATCTTTTGCCTGTAGTGCAAAGATGAATATTTGATTCGAGATGAATATTGATTGATGTTACAGGGTTAAAATATTGATGATGGACTTTTAAATTCATAGATTAGAGTAGATTTCATTCTCTACATAACTCATCTATGAATTATTATTTCCTCTGCGAATATTGATCTGAAACTTGTTATCTATTATATTTTATCAGATTTTTCCCTATCGAAGACTAACGATAATTTGTTCTATATTAACTTAGTCATAATATTCTTTGCTGGGCTAGTTGAGCTCACCCTTTTCCTTTTTGTTCTATTTTTTTTCTCAGGAGGCGAAAATGTAGCGAGTACTATTCGGGGTATGGAATGAAGGTATTAGAAAGTTATTTTAGTAGTCCTTACCATTTTTGTAAAATAATATATCAATAATTGTAATGAGGACTTATTTGAGTGTTGATATTGTCTAGAAGACAATACTTGTATTTAAACTTACAGTTTTTATGTTGTATTAATAAAGTTGTAGTTGTTTCTGTACTATGTTATTGATGGCTCAGAATGGGTGTGTATACCTATTTTGGGGGCGTCACATTACTGAATATCTTTGGCCTGTAGTGCAAAGATGGATGATTTTCTTATAAATATCTTTGGCCCGTAGTGCAAAGATGTACAGGTGTTGAGATGAAAATGACCAACTGATGAATATCTTTGGCCTGTAGTGCAAAGATGAATATTTGATTTATGATGTATATTGATTGATGTTACAGGGATAAAAGATTGATGATGGATTTTTTAAATCATAGAAGATAGTAGATTTCATTCTCTACGTAACTCTTCTAATGAATTGTTATTTCCGCTGCGAATATTGATTTAAATTGTCTATTGAATTCTATCAGATTTTTTCCCTGTTGAGGACTAACGATAATTTGTTCTATATTATCTTAGTCATAATATTCTTTACTGGGCTAGTTGAGCTCACCCTTTACCTTTTTGTTCCATTTTTCTTCTAAGGAGGTGAGAATGTAGCGAGTACTAGTCGGGGTGTGGAATGAAGGTTCTAGAAAGTCTTTTAGTAGTCATCACTATTTTGTAAAATAGTGTATCAATAATTATAATGAGGACTTATTTGAGTGTTGATATTATCTAGAAGATAATATTTGTTTTTAAACTCACAGTTTATGTATTGTCATATTTTGCACGACAATTGTATTAATAAAGTTGTAGTTGTTTTGCATGCCATGTATTTGGCGACTTCGAATGGGTCTTGTATACCTATTTTGGGGTGTCACAGTTGGTATCAGAGCTTAGGGATATGGTCTCTGGCAGAGATCGGGGAATAGAACTAGGAGGGGAGAGATGAGTAAATCCTTCGCTAGTGTGTCCTACCTAAGCTTATTTGTTGGTTGGTCAGAATATAGGGATATTATGTGATATGTTAATTTCTTCAATTAAACCTTGTTTTATGGCAGTATTTGAGAATGGCAACCGAGAATGTTAACAGTGGAGTAAATGAGACCGTGGAGACACCTTTACCCACCAATGAGGAAAACGTCTGCAATGCTTGGGTAATGTTCCTCATATAAACAACACCACCGATCGAACGATGAACGACGGGATGTTTAGTAGCTTTTTTGCGGTTCATACAAAATCGTGAAGGAGACTTCGTGTACAAAATATAGGTGGAAATGATAAAGAACGCACGGTTTGTCCTGACCAAGCGATTCAAAGAGTTGGGACCACCGAATGCAGGGAAAGCGGATCCGATTAAAGCGCGAGACGTGGATCAAAAAAATTACCAAGATATTTGATGTCTTGGGATGCACGGAGGAACAGAAGGTTCCATTCGCCACCTTTATGTTCCGTAATGAGGCAGATTATTGGTGGGAATATGTGAAGCGTACCCATCCAAATTAAAGATTTAAAGATGTCTCTTGGGAAGCGTTTGAATCGTTCAATGACAAATACTTTCCTGAAAGTAATTGTCATATGAAGGAAGTGGAGTTTATTAGATTGGAATAAAACAACATGACAGTGTCCCAGTACGAGGCGAAGTTTGCAGAGTTATTCAGGTTTGCACCTCATTTGGTGGAGAATGAGGAACGTATGACGCGAATGTTTCTGAGAGGTTTGAAACCTGGCATACGTTAATATCTCATTTCTCATAAATTTTCTCTCTATTCAGATGTTGTCAACAGTGTAAGACCCCAACTTATTATTAATGAAATTTAATTTTCTATTTATTATTTTGAAATAGTAAGGGTTGATTTGATTAATGTGGATAGTTATGGGTAAAATACGCAATATTTCAAAATAAGCAAGTGGTTATAAAATATTCATTGTTGTTTGAGAATATTACGTCTTTGTCGGGAATATTAAATGCGACGGCGCAAAACGACCGTATGTGGGCCCCATAACTTGAGCGATTGGATGAAGAAAACGACAAATATAAGTTATTTAAAAAATAACGGCGTAGTTATTACTGAATTAACCTTTGTTGGAATACCCTTGGTTAAAACACACGTGAATACGGCGTTGTTGCACAAGAAGCTTTACGGTATTGCACCAATTATTGAAGGCACTTCTTGAATAATGGTTACGATAATTCTTTATTCGTTATTTTATTTTATTGATTCAATAATTGCTACGTTGACATTTTATATTCACATTGTTTCATAATTGTCATTACAATCGTATTTTCCATTATCTGAGCAATAATTCATATTATCTGAATAATATTATTAGATAACATTATTGACAATGTCTAGAAAGTTACATCTAAGGAGAGGTTTGGTCATCTAATTGCTTGTGATGAGAGAGATCCTTATTGGAAAGCCCCTATATCTTGGGAACCACAGTTTATCAATAATGTGATTCTCGTAATATTATTTATGAATAATTAATTATTGATTTATATGATGAGGAAAATATTGATTTTATGAGGATATAGATGGAGAAAATTTTAATATGACAATTGTTGAAAATTAATATTTTATCTTTTTCTCGATAAAATAATTCATTTAAATATATTATTTAAATAATATATTAACGATGATATTTTTACAATGAATGTGGTATATATGAGTATATGAGGAGGAAGAGTATTTTTGTGGCATTAAATGTTTAACACATATTTTGTGTGTGTTGATGGACACAATTGTTGACCAAAAATTTGATTATAGCACTTAAAATCGCCTTGGTTTGTAGATTTCCGTCAATTTCTGTTTGGAATTTGAAAAACTTTCTTCCGCAAAGTTGTAGAAATTGAATTTCCTATAAAAACTCACGAGATTTGAATTTTCTGATAAAAGGGCTATTTATTATGAATTATTGAAGTTCAAAGTTCAAATAATTAATTTTTGGGAGTTTTAGTTAATTATTTTGAGAAAAACGTTTTTGCAACTAAGTTGGCCTCACATGTGATTCAAATGGGCTGAGATCAGTTGTCTAAGGTGGGCTAAAGAAAATGTGAAAAATATAGTAATATTATATTCAATTTTCTGCTTTGGTGTTCTAAGCAATTTCTATAAATAGGGTGCTTAGGTTAGAATTGAAAATCACAATGTAAACCCAAGTTTCTCTCTATTTCTCTCTCGATATATTGAGCGTATTCTTGTGAGTATACTTTGAGTATTTTAGATCGGTGCAAGTTCCTTCAAAGACTATATACCCGGTATTCCAAATAGAAGTACTAATCTTTCGAGGTAAGGGATGTTATTTTCTTCTCAAATGATATTATTTCTTCAATATCATTATCTTTGAAATATTGGTTGAACTTTTATCAAATTTGGAACTTTTTCATGTCGGGGTTACTATTCACGAGTTACTATTCATGAGTTACTATTCACGAGTTACTATTCACGAGTACTATTCATGAAGCGTGAAGATGTTTTTTGGGAAATTTCTATCTTTTGGTGTCGGAGTTATTATTCACGTATACGGCACTATTCACGTATACGGCACTATTCACCGAAAAATAAAATTTCTTCTTTTTGTCCAAAATATCTATTCTGGTTACTAGCTTTGATTGTATCCATGTTTTGATCATTCTTGAATTTTACACCACTATGATTATTTTTGAGGTATTTTTGAACATGGATAAAACAAAGTACGAATCCTTAATCCTTAATCCTTGTCATTTTGTTTCACTGGATTCGTTTCTTTAAAAATATTTTTCATCATCCTCAGTCTTAAATGATGATATTATTGAATATCTTTGGCCAGAAGTAGTGCAAAGATGAATGATTTCTGAAGAATATCTTTGGTAGTAGTGCAAAGATGAACAAGTGTTTAGATGAACATGACCAACATGATGATGAATATCTTTGGCACCAGTGCAAAGATGAATATTTGATTCGGATGTATATTGATTGATGTTACGGGGATAAAAGATAGACGATGAACTTTTAAATTCATACATAGAAGATAGTAGTTTGCATTCTCTACTTAACTCTTCTAATGAATTATTATTTCCATTATGAATATTGATTTAAAATTTGTTGTCTATTGTATTCTATTAGATTTTTCCTGTTGAAGACTAACGATAATTTGTTGTATATTATCTTAGTCATAATATTCTTTCTTGGGCTAGTTGAGCTCACCCTTTTCCTTTTTGTTCCATTTTTCTTCTCGGAGGGCGAGAATATAAGCGAAAGTGCGAGTCGGGGTATGGAATGAAGGTTTTAGAAAGAATTGTTTAGTAGTCCTCACCATTTTTGTAAAATAATGTATCAATAAATGTGATGAGGATTTATTTGAGTATAGATATTGTCTAGAAGATAATATTTGTATTCAAACTCACAGTTTTACTGTTGTAATAATAAAGTTGTAGTTGTTTCTGTACCATGTATTGACAACTCAGAATGGGTGATGTATACCTATTTTGGGGGCGTCACATTGGGGGCGTCACAAACAGGGCTCAATTATTAGAGAGAGATAACGAGTACGTTCTACCGAGGGACCACAACCAGGATCATACTGGTGTGACAAGGCGGTCATCGTAACAACGATAACCAAATGAAGAAGAAAAAAACTGGACAAAGCGGTAACCAATCTGGTGGTAATCATGGCCATGAAAATAGAAGAAGCGAGTCGGGGGGAGATTTTAAAAAGAGAAGATTCAACAATGAAAATGCAAAGACGTCGGCAAAGACCAAAGAAGAATCGGTTCTAAGGGAGGAGAACGACCATCGATCACGATACTATAAATCTTGGAAAGAGGGACATATCACCCAAACCGCCCTACAATTCAAGGTATGTTATAATTGTGGAAAGGAAGCACATATCGCTCGAGATTGTACAATAGCAAAACCAAGCCCAGCGGGGATGGTGACTCAAAAGGCTGTCCCAGAAAAGTCAAAGTCAATGGTTCCTAGAAGAGCGTTTGTCGTGACGGGTCAAAATGCGAGGAACCCAAACGAGGTGATCTCGGGTAAGCTAATCATAAATTCTTGCGAAGTTTATACCTCCTGCTTGTGCTCAACGTTTAAACTTAACTCCGGAGAAATTAGACTTTGATTTATCTGTGGAGACTCCGTTAGGAGAAACTTTCATCACATCCACTGTTTATAAATCTTGTTTGATCCAAGTTGGCACCATCACATTACCTGTTGACCTTATCTCTTTAAAGATACTTGGTTTTGATGTGATTTTAGGGATTGATTGGTTAACTACTCATCATGCCAAAATTGATTATTTTCGTAAGGTTGTTTGTTTTCATATTCCTAACCAACCTGTTATACGAATTCAAGCAACTAAACCACTAAAATCAATCACTGTCATATCAAGTCATAAAGCTATTCGTTTATTGAAAAACGGATGTCAAGCTTTCTTAGCCCATGTTATGGATTTGAATAAAGACACGTCAGATTTGAATAATATTCCTATTGTTAGTAAATTTTTTGACGTATTTCCTGAAGAACTTCCCGGACTACCCTCAAAACGTGAAGTTGAATTCTTTATTGATCTTGAACCTGATACAAAGCCCATTTCTAAAACCCCATATCGAATGGCTCCTATTGAACTTCAGGAGTTAAAGGTCCAACTACAGGAGTTGTTGGACATCAATTTCATTCGCCCTAAGTACATCTCCTTGGGGTGCTCTGTTTTTATTTGTAAAAGAAAGAAAGACGGAGAGTATGCGACTTTGTATTGACTATCGGAATTGAACCATGTCACCATCAAGAATAGGTATCCGCTACCTCGTATTGATGACTGTTTGACCAAATTGCAAGGAGCACAATTCTTTTCAAATATCGATCTTTGTTCGGATATCATTAATTTGAAGATTAGGCGAGGATATTCCAAAGACCGCCTTGAACTCTGATGCGGGCATTATAAATTCTTAGTCATGTCTTTTGGATTGACTAATGCTCCTGCGGTTTTCATGGATATGATGAACCGAGTATTCAAGGAATATTTGGATCAGTTCGTTGTTGTCTTTATTGATGACATCCTCATATATTCCAAAAGTCGTGAAGATCATGAGCACCATCTGAAGCTGGTACTCCAAAGGCTTCGTGAAAACAAGCTTTATGCTAAGTTGAAGAAATGCGAGTTCTGGCTTGAGGAAGTAGCATTCCTTGGGCACATGGTGTCAAAACATGGATTATCTGTTGACCCGGCGAAGATTGAAGCAATACAAAGTTGGGAGCAACCGAAGATGGAGACCGAAGTACGTAGCTTTCTAGGCCTAGCTGGTTATTATCAGAGATTCGTGGAAGAATTTTCTCGAATCGCTACCCCGTTAAATCAACTAACTCGGAAAGATACAAAATTCATATGGAGCGAGGAATGGGAAAAGAGTTTCCAAGAGCTTAAGAGGAGACTCATTTCGTCACCTGTTCTGACAATACCATCTGGTTCAGATGGATTTGTTATCTATAGTGATGCTTCGGGCAAAGGGTTAGGATGTGTTCTCATGCAACATGGGAAAGTCATAGCCTATGCCTCGCGACAACTTAAAGAATATGAGAGGAATTATCCTACTCATGATCTGGAGTTAAGGCAATGCGTTCCAAGCTTAAAGATCTGGAGGCACTATCTATATGGGGAGAAAGTGGAGATATAATCAGACCATAAAAACCTCAAATATTTCTTCACCCAAAAGGAACTCAACATGCGGCAACGACGTTGGCTCGAGCTGTTAAAAGATTATGACCACACCATCCACTACCATCCTGGAAAAGCAAACGTGGTAGCTGACGCGTTGAGTAGAAGATCATATGCAGGAATGAGTGCGATGATGTCAAGTGTGACGCCCCCAAAATAGGTATACATCACCTATTCTGAGTCGCCAAATACATGGTACAGAATACAAATACAATCTTTAATATACAACAAGAAAGCTGTGAGTTTTAATACAAACATTGTCTTCTAGACAATATCTACTCTCAAAATAAGTCCTCATTACATTTATTGTCACACTATTTAACAGAATAGTAAGGACTATTAATACTATCATCTGGACCGTCACTCCGTTCCCTATTTAGTCCCGCTTACGTTCTCATTTCACAAGAGAACAAAGGAAAAAGAAAGGGTGAGCTCAACTAGCCCGAGAAAGAAATATTATGACTAAGATAATGCGAGAATAAATTATCATTAGTCTTCAACAAAGTTAAACCGATAAAATACAATAGACATCAAGTTTAATCGCAGCTGAACATGCAATCCATTAAAAGAGTCAAGTAGAGAATAAAATCTACTATCTTTTATGATTTAAAAGTTTTTCATCACTTTTATCATTGGACTCGACTTAATAAATAATCCACATCATCCCCGCACTACTACGGCCAAGGATATTCATAAGTATCACAACCACAAATTATCCATGCACTTTACGGGCCAAGGATATTCGTGTATTCATCAATGGTCATGATCATGCCAACAACTCGTCCATCAATGCACTACGGGCCAATGAGGACTTTTACCACATCATTTGTAACATTGCGGTAATGATTACAATCAATAATCCTCGGTCATAATCATACCAAGTCCATCTATGCACTACAGTGCCACGTATGACTTTCAACAAAATATAAATATGAGGATGATGACAATGATATAAGAATTCAATAAAATAAGTTCAAGAATTAATTTATTCAGAACTAATAACGCTCAAATTGTCAACATGATACTTCTTTGTAGAGTAAAATTTAAGAATGCTCAGAAGAATATTTCCACGAAAAGATATCTTTGGATGAAGCGTAAATATCAAGGATATTCCACCAATTTAATGGAGTATAAAGTCAAAACTTTAACCAACCGAGTATAATAAAGAATGAAATAACAAGAGAAATCACCATGCATGCGGTGCTTAGATGAGGCAGTTATTCCAATGTAATAATAAATAACGGAACGAATCGAGCGTAATACGCGCGCACCGGCATGATATTCCAAATGAATAATAAAGAATGGAATAACAACAAAATCACCATGCATGCGGTACTTGTGATGAGCGAGTTATTCCAATGTAATAATAAATAACGGAATCGGTCCGCGAAACGCATGCATGTGATATTCCAATGAATAATAAAGAAGACGAACTAGGTCCCACAGTAAAGCGTCTGAATAAGATGTTCCAATGAATAATAACGAATGGAATAACAATAGAAATCACCAAGTATAGGGTGTAGATCAGCGTATACGTGTTTTTCCAATGTAATAATAAAGAATGGAATAATGAAGTTCTCTTCATGAATATTAAAAAATAATACCCTTACCTTATAAAGAAAAGTATCTCACCGGTAGAATGGGATATACTTGAAAAAACTTGCACTACGCTTCAAAGCTTTCTTAAACGCTAAAGAAATACGCCAAGATAGAAGAATAATTCTCTCTACGCTTCTCTCTAGAGTTTCAAAGGAATTAATTAAGAAATAATGAAGGAATGAGCTTATTTATAGAAGAATGGATCTAATAAGTAACCAATCTATAAACCATTCAAATTGATTTACTTTAAACAGACGGTCCAGTTGGTTTACAATAAAATATAATATATTCCATTTATAATCTAATAAAACGAATAACTTTTAAAAAGATTTTACTATGTAAACACTATGCAGCACTATGCAAATACTATGCATAATAAAATATAATATATTCTAATTATTGTCTAATAAAATGAATAACTTTATAAAAGTATTTTTTTATATAAAAAGCTTTTCTGTTTTATTACAATAATAATAATACTAATAAAACAAAACTTCATCATCATTATTATTATTCACACTATTAATCGACTGTGTCGTTCCTGAAAGAGGGGCTTTTCAATAAGGATTTCTCCCTATCATGGCGCCATGATTAGGTGACCAAACGTCTCCTCAAGCGTAACTTCTAGACATCGTTAATATTGCAAATAATAATATTAATAACTATGTCATCTTAATTATTGATTATATAAAATATCGATAATAATTGAATAAAACTGAATGACTTCTCACATAAGCATAAATAATCAATACCGTGTGCTACTATGCAACCACGCGTATTCCTATACTTTTAACACCGGGTGTTTCAATAGTTAACGGTAAAACTTCCGCCGTTATTTTCATAAAAATATTTTTGTCATTTTCTCAATTCGACAATAATTTCGTTGTGGGGTCCACCAATGATTGTGTTATCATACGAATATTCGTTGTTAAAATGAATATTCCCCGACCAATCGAATATTATATAACAACTTGCGTACTTTGCAAAATTTATAAATATTACCCACAACTATAACATTATATCAAATTCTTTCCATAATATTTAAAAATGATAATTATAGAAAATTCATCTTTATTCATAAAAGTTGGGGTCTTACATCAAGTATACGCATAGAACCAACTTTAATCGATAAAGTTAAAGTTGCTCAAGCCACAGACCCGGAGCTAATGCATATGAAGAAAAAAGTACAAGAAGGTGTTATTTCAGAAGCAAGAATCGATGAAGAAGGAATACTTAGAGTCCATTCCAGACTTTGTGTTCCTAACGATTCTGATTTAAAGTACAAGATCATGACGGAGGCACATAATACACCGTTTGCAATCCATCCTGGAAGTACCAAAATGTATCGTGATCTTTGACATATATTTTTGTGGAACAATATGAAGAGAAAGATTGCAAAGTTTATCTCGAGGTGTTTAACTTGTCAACGTGTGAAGGCGGAGCATCAAGTGCCTAAGGGTCCATTGCAACCACTTGAGATTCCGAAATAGAAATGGGAACACATTACCGTGGATTTCGTTACGGGTCTTCCCATAGTTTCTCAAGGTATAAAAGCTATTTGGGTTATTGTTGATAGATTAACTAAGTCTGCTCATTTCTTGCCAATACGGGAGACTTATTCCCTTGAACGTCTTGCTCATATGTATGTAAATGAGACTGTGAGATTACATGGCATGCCAGTATCCATAATTTTGGATCATGACCCAAGATTCACTTCACGATTTTGGGTTAGTTTGCAAAAAGCTATGGGCACGGATTTACGATTCAGTTCGGCATACCATCCTCAAACGGACGGAAAATCAGAGAGGACTATTCAAAATCTTGAAGATTTATTAGGACTCTGTGTCCTAGACTTCAAAGGGAGTTGGGATAAGTATTTACCATTGGTGGAATTCTCCTACAACAATAGTTATCAGGAAAGTATAGGGGTAGCTCCATTCGAAGCATTGTATGGAAGAAAGTGTCGCTCTCCGGTATGTTGGGATGAGGTGGATGAAGCAACATTATTGGGACCAGAGTTGGTACGTATTACTACAGAAAAGATCTAAATGATTCGACAACGTATACAAATGGCACAAGATCGACAAAAGAGTTATGCGGATCTTCATCGAAAGGATGTGGAATTTAGTATTGGGGATCATGTATTGTTGCGTGTGGCTCCATGGAAGGGAGTTACAAGGTTCGGGAAGAGAGGAAAGCTCAATCCACGATTTATTGGTCCATTTCAGATTCTTGACCGAGTAGGAAATGTAGCCTATAGACTCGCGTTACCTCCAAGTATGTCTCCTGTTCATAATGTTTTTCATATATCTGTGTTTCGTAAATATGTGAAAGACATGAACTACGTTATTGAGTTAGAACCGAACGAGATAGCCGAAGACTTAACGTACGAAGAGGTAACTGTCAAGATCTTGGATAGGAAAGAGCATGTCCTACGCACAAAGGTCATACCACAAGTCAAAGTTTTGTGGAGGAACCATGCTATAAAGAAAATGACTTGGGAGTTGGAAACGAAAATGAAAGCGAGGTATCCTCACCTTTTCGAAACACCAGGTACGTACGTCAATTTCGAGGACAAAATTTCATAAGGAGGGGAGGTTGTAAGACCCCAACTTATTATTAATGAAATTGAATTTCCTCTATTTATTATTTTGAAATAGTAAGGGTTGATTTGATTAATGTGGTTAGTAATGGGTAAAATGCGCAAATATTTCAAATAAGCAAGTGGTTATAAAATATTCATTGTTGTCAGGGAATATTAGTTTGGTCGTGGAATATTCTTACTGTCGGGGAATATTCGTACGACAACGCAGCCTTGTATGGGCTCCATAACGGAAAGCGATTGGATGAAGAAAAGGACAAGTATAGGTTGTTTATAAATTACGGCGTAGTTGTTACCGTTAATACTGTTGGAATACTCGGTGGTTAAAACACAATAGCACACGGTATTGCACCAATTATTGATTCTTACGTAAGAAGGCACTACTCAATAATTGTTACAGTAAATACTGTTCAATATTTATTTTATTGATTCAATAATTGCTACGTTGATATTTTATATTATTGATGTTTCAATAATTGTCACTACACAATATTTTCCATTATCGGAGCAATAATTCATATTATTTGAATAATATTATTAGATAACATTATTGGCAATGTCTAAAAAGTTCTGTCTAAGGAGAGGTTTGGTCACCTAATCATTGCGCGTCGAAGAAGAGAAATCTTTATCGAAAGCCCCTTTTCCTTTAGGAACGACACGGTTTATCAAGATCGTGATTCTATAATATTATTTATGAATAATTAATTATTGATTATTATGATAAAGAAAATATTCATTTTATGTGGATAGAGATGGAGAAAATTTTTAATGTGATAATTGTTAAAAATTGATATTTTATCTTTTCTGATAAATAATTTATTTAAATATATTATTATATTTTAATAATATAATAATGGTGATATTTTTATAATAAATGTGGGATATATGAATATATGAGGAGGAAGAGTATTTTTGTTTCAATAAATGTTAAAAACATGTTAAACATGTTTGTGAGCCCCACTTTGTGACTGAAATTGGATTATAGCCCGTAAAATCGTCCGTTTGTAGATTTCGGTCAACTTCTGCTTGGAATTTGGAAAAACTTAAACTTACAAAGTTGTAGAGAATAGAATTTCCTATGGAAAGGACATAAAATTTGAATTTTTCTGATAAAAGGGCTATTTATTATGAATTGTTGAAGCTCCGAAGTTCTGGAATAATTAATTTTTGGAAGTTTTAATTGTTTTATTTAAGAAAAACGTTTTTAGTAATCCCACATGTGATATAAATGTGCTGAATTCAATTGGTCTAAGGTGGGCTTGAATTTGTTTAATTATATTATTATTTTATTAAATTTTCACCTTTGGTGTTTCTAAGCATTTTCCTATAAATAGGTGCTTAGGTTAGAATTGAAAATCACACCGTAAACCCAAGTTTTTCTCTTTTTCTCTATATTATCGGCGTATTCTTGTGAGTATTTTGATACTTTGAGTGTTTCTATACGGTGCAAGTTCCTTCAAAGACTATATCCTATATTTTCAAATTAAGTACACTCTTTTCAAGGTAAGGGATATTATTTTTTAAAATGATATTATTTCTTCTAAATATCATTATCTTAGGAATATTGGTAAGATTTTTCTTGTAAAATTCTTGTCTTTTAATGTTGGGGTTACTATTCACGTATACGGCACTATTCACGTATATAGCACTATTCATGAATACGACACTATTCACGAATACGGCATTATTCACAAAAAAATTAAATTTTTGTTTTTATCCGAAATATCTATTATGAATACTAGCTTTGATTGTATCCATGTTTTGATCATTCTTGAATTTTACTTCACTATGGTTATTTATGAAGTATTTTTGAACTTGATCGCTTAAAGTACTTAATCCTTATTATTTGTTCTTTTGTTTCACTGGATTCGTTTTTTTAAAATATTTTTCATCATTCTCAGTCCTAAATGATGGTATTACTGAATATCTATGGCCTGTAATTCAAAGATGGTTGATTTTTCTATGAATATCTTTGGCCCGTAGTGCAAAGATGTACAGGTGTTGAGATGAACATGACCAACTGATGAATATCTTTGACTTGTAGTGCAAAGATGAATATTTGATTCCAGATGAATATTGATTGATGTTACAGGGATAAAATATTGATGATGGACTTTTAAATTTATATATTATAGTAGATTTCATTCTCTACGTAACTCATCTATGAATTATTGTTTCCGCTGCGGATATTGATCTGAAACTTGTTGTCTATTGTATTTTATCAGATTTTTCCCTGTTGAAGACTAACGATAATTTGTTATATATTATCTTAGTCATAATATTCTTTACTAGGCTAGTTGAGCTCACCCTTTTCCTTTTTGTTCTATTTTTTTTCTCAGGAGGCGAAAATATAGCGAGTACTAGTCGAGGTATGGAATGAAGGTCTTAGAAAGTTGTTTTAGTAATCCTCACCATTTTTGTAAAATAATATATCAATAATTATAATGAGGACTTATTTGAGTGTTGATATTGTCTAGAAGACAATACTTGTATTTAAACTCACAATTTTTATGTTGTGTTAATAAAGTTGTAGTTGTTTCTGTAGCATGTTATTATTTTTTCGTAATGGGTGTTGTATACCTATTTTGGGGCGTCACATTCTTGAATATCTTTGGCTGTAGTAGTAAAGATGGATGATTTTCTTATGAATATCTTTGGCCGTGAGTGAAAAGATGTATACGGTGTTGAATGAACATGATCAATGATGAATATCTTTGGCACATAGTCAAAATGAATATTTGATTTATGATGTATATTGATTGATGTTACGAGGGATAAAATATTGATGATGGATTTTAAAATCATAGAAGATAGTAGATTTCATTCTCTCACGTAACTCTTAATGAATTATTATTTCATCGCGAATATTGATTTAAAACTTGTTGTCTATTGTATTCTATCGTGATTTTTTCCTGTTGAGGACTAACGGTAATTTATTCTATATTATCTTAGTCATAATATTCTTTTCGGCTAGTTGAGCTCACCTTTTTCCTTTTGTTCCATTTTTCTTCTAAGGAGGCGAATGTAATGTACGGCAGTCTTAGTGGGTATGGAATGAAGGTTCTAGAAAGTCGTTTTAGTAGTCCTCACTATTTTATAAAATAGTGTATCAATAATTGTAATGAGGACTTATTTGAGTGTAGACCTGGCAAACATGGCCCAAGCTTGCTCGGGTTAAGGCCTTCCCACTTATGACTTTGGCAAGCTACATGGGGTGCAACTTTTAGCCCAGAAAATATATATGGGCTGCTTTAGGTAGGGTCTGAAGAAGGCCCAGTGGCAGACGCCCCCAAAATAGGTATACATCACCTATTCCGAGTTGTCAATACATGGTACGTAAACAACTACAACTTTATTATTACAACAAGAAAACTATGAGTTTGAATACAAATATTATCTTCTGCATAATATCTATACTCAAATAAATCCTCATCACATTTATCGATACATTATTTTACAAAAATGGTGAGGACTACTAAACAATCCTTTCTAAAAACTTCATTCCATACCTGACTGCATCGCTATATTCTCGCCTCCCCGAGAAAAATGGAACAAAAAAGGAAAAGGGTGAGCTCAACTAGCTCAAGAAAAGAATATTATGACTAAGATAATATACAACAAATTATCGTTAGTCTTCAACAGGAAAAATCTAATAGAATACAATAGACAACAAACTTTAAATCAATATTCGCAATGAAATAATAATTCATTAGAAGAGTTAAGTAGAGAATGCAAACTACTATCTTCTATGTATGAATTTAAAAGTTCATCGCTCATCTTTTATCCCCTCAGAACATCAATCAATATACATCCGAATCAAATATTCATCTTTGCACTATGCACAAAGATATTCATCACCGGTCATGTTCATTTAAACACTGCTCATCTTTGCACTACGTGCCAAAGATATTCTTCAGAAATCATTCATCTTTGCACTACAAAAGCAAGATATTCTTAAGAAATCATTCATCTTTGCACACAAAGCCAAAGATATTCCATAATATCATCATTTAAGACCGAGGATGATGAAAAATATTTTTAAAGAAACGAATCCAAAGAAACAAAATGACAAGGATTAAGGATTAAGGATTCGTATTTAGGTTTTATCCATCGTCCCAAAATACCTCAAAAATAATCATAGTGGTGTAAAATTCAAGAATGATCAAAACATTGATACAATCGAGCTAGTATCCGTATTAGATATTTTGACAAAAAGAAAAAATTTTATTTTTCTATTTTCGATATCGTGAATAAAGGTCAGATATACGTGAATAGTGCCGATACGTGAATAGTAACTCGACACCAAAAGATAGAAATTCCACAAAAACATCTTCACGCTTTAATAGTACTTAATAGTACTCGTGAATAAGAATCATGAATAAGAATCTCGTGAATAAGAATCTCATCGTGAATAAGAACTCAATAAGAACTCCCAATAGTAACCCATGAATAGTAACCCCATACATGAAAAAGTTCCAAATTTGATAAAAACTTCAGATCAATATTTCAAAGATAATGATATTGAAGAAATAATATCATTACGAAAAAAAAAATATCCCTTACCCTCGAAAGATTAAGATTTCTAAATTTAATACCGTATAAGGTAGTCTTTGAAGGAACTTGCACCGCTCTAGCAATACTCAAAGTATACTCAAAATACTCACAAGAATACGCCAAAAATATCGAGAGAGAAATAGAGAGAAACTTCAGCTTCGGTGTGATTTTCAATTCTAACCTAAGACCCTATTTATAGAAAAATGCTAGAACACCAAAGCGTAAAATTTAATATAATATTAATATAATTATACAAATTTTCCTTAGCCCACCTTTTGGTCAAAACACCAGCCACACATGTTAATGATGTCCAAAAAATACAAAAAACGTTTTTTCTTAACAAAAATAATTTAAACTCCCAAAATCAATTATTTTGAGCTTCTAACTTCAATAATTCATAATAAATAGCCCTTTCATCAGAAAATTCGAATCTCGCGAGTTTTTATAGGAAATTCAATTCTCTACAACTTTGCAGAAGAAAGTTTTTCCAAATTCCAAATAGAAATTGACCAAATCCACAAACGGGTGATTTTACAAGCTATAATCAAATTTCACCAATAATTGTGTCCACCAACACACAAAACATGTGTTAAACATTTAATGCCACAAAAAATACTCTTCCTCCTCATATACTCATATATCCCACATTCATTGTAAAATATCACCATTAATATATTATTAAAATAATATATTTAAATGAATTATTTTATCGTAAAAAGATAAAATATTAATTTTCAACAATTGTCATTTTAAAATTTTCTCCATCTATATCCACATAAAATCAATATTTTCCTCATCATATAAATCAATAATTAATTATTCACAAATAATATTACGTAATCACAATATCGACAACCGTGCAGCTTCCTGTGAAAGAGGGGCTTTCCAATAAGAATTTCTTCATCTTGCCAAGCAATTAGATGACCAAACCTCTCCTTAGATGTAACTTTCTAGACATTGCCAATAATGTTATCTAATAATATTATTCAGATAATATGAATTATTGCTTCGATAATGAAAAATACCGTGTAATGACAATTATCAAACAACAAAGAATATAAAATATCAACGCAAAGAATTATTAACTCAATAAAATATCGAATAAAGAATTACCGTAACTATTATCGAGTAAAGGCCTTCACGTAAGAATCAATAATTGGTGCAATACCGCAGCTACTGCTCAACAACGCCAGATTAGTGTGTTTTAACCACCGGTATTCCAACAAGATAATCTGTAATAACTACGCCATATTTAAAAACAACTTATATTTGTCGCTTTCTTCATCCAATCGCTTTCACATGGGGGCCCACACATGGTCATACTACCATCGCATTTAATATTCCCCGACAAGCATTTAATATTCCACGACCAAACGAATATTCCCCAACAACAATGAATATTTTATAACCACTTGCTTATTTTGAAATATTTATGATTTAACCCTTAACTATCCACATTAATCAAATCAACCCTTACTATTTCAAAATAATAAATAAAGGAAATTCCTTTTATTTAAAAAATTTCGGGTCTTACAACCTCCCTCCTTATGAAATTTCGTCCTCGAAATCGATGTACGTACTGGTGTTTTGAAAAGGTGAGGATACCTCGCTTTCATTTCCGCTTCCAACTCCCGTGTCATTTCCTCTATAAAGATGATTCCTCCACAAAACTTAACTTGTGGTATGACCTTTCATGGCAGTAGGGGACATGCTCCTTCCTATCCAAGATCTCGACAGTACCTCCTCATACATTAAGTCTTCTATTATCTCGTCCTGGTTCTAACTCAATAACGTGGTTCGGTCTTTCACATATTTACGGCAGCACGATATGTGAAACACATTATGAACACGAGACATATTCTGAGGTAATGCAAGTCTATAGGCTACATTTCCTACTCATCAAGAATTTGAAATGGACCAATAAATCGTGGATCGAGCTTTCTCTCTTCCCAAATCTTGTAACTCCCTTCCACGGAGCAACTCGCAACAATACACGATCCCCTATATTAAATTCCACGCCCTTTCGATGAAGATCCGCATAACTCTTTTGTCGATCTTGTGCCGCTTGTATACGCTTGTCGAATCATTTGGATCTTTTCTAGAGTCATACGTATTTCAACTCGGGTCCCAACAATGTTGCTTCACCCACCTCATCCCAACATATCGAGAACGACATTTTCGGCCCATATAATGCTTCAAATGGAGCCACACCTATACTTGCTCGATAACTGCTTGTTGTAGGAGAATTCCACCAATGGTAAATACTTATCCCAACTACCCTTGAAGTTCTAGGACACGTAGTCTTAATAGATCTTCAAGAGTTTGAATAGTCCTCTCGATCATCCGTCCGTCTGCTTGGGGATGGTATGCCGAACTAAATCGCAAACTGCGCTCCATAGCTTTTTGCAAGCTAACCCAAAATCTTGAAGTGAATCTTGGGTCACGATCCAAACTATGGATACAGTATGCCATGCAACCTCACAATCTCATTCACGCATATACTAGCAAGACGCTCAAGGAATAATTCTCCGTGATCGGCAAGAAATGAGCGACTTGGTTAATCTATCAACAATAACCCAAATAGCATTGATGCCTTGAGAAACCGTAGGAAGACCCGTAACGAAATCCATAGTAATGTGTTCCCACTTCCATTTCTAATCTCAAGTGGTTGCAACGGACCCTTAGGTACAAGATGCTCTACCTTTACACGCTGGCAAGTTAAACACATCGAGATAAACTTTGCAATCTCTCTCTTCATATTGTTCCACCAAAATGTATGTCAAGATCACGATACATTTTAGTACTTCCAGTGATGGATTGCAAATGGCGATTGTTGCCTCCATCATAATCTTGTACTTCAAATCGTAGTCGTTAGAACACAAAGTCTAGAGTGGACTCAAGTATTCCTTCTTCATCAATTCTCGCCCCTAAATAGCTCCTTCTTGTACTTTCTTCTTCATACGATCACCCCGGTGGGGGCTTGAGCAACCTTAACTTTTTCTATTAAAGTCGGCTCTATGCGATACTTGACATCATCGCACTCGCTCCTCGTGATACGATCTTCTACTCAACGCGCCACCACTACCACGTCGCTCGCTTTACCAGATGGTATCAATAGTGTGGTCGTAGTCTTCAATAGTTCGAGCCAACGTCACCGCCGCATGTCGAGTTCTTTTGAGTGAAGAAATATTTAAGGCTTTTATGGTCCTAATATATCTCCACTTTCTCCCCATATAGATAGTGCCTCCATATCTTTAATAATAAACGATCACCGCTAACTCTAGATCACGAGTAGTAGGATAATTCCTCTCATACTTTTAAGTTGTCGCGAGGCATAGGCTATGACTTTCCCACGCTGCATGAGAACACATCCTAACCCTTTGCCTCAAGCATCATCAGAGATAACAAATCCATCCGAACCAGATGGTATTGTTGAACAAAAGTCAAATAAGTCTCCTCTAAGCTCTTGAAACTCTTCTCGCATTCTTCACTCCAAACGAATTTTGTATCCTTCCGAAGTTAGTCGGGTTAATGAAGTAGCGATTCGAGAAAACCCTTCCACGAATCTCCGATAATAACCAAATAAGCCCAAAAACTACGCACTTTCACCACCGACTTTGTCATGTTCCCACTTTCAGATTGCTTCAATCTTCACCGGATCAACAGATACTCCATGTTTCGACACCACGCGCCCAAGGAATGCTACTTCCTCAAGCCGTAACTCACATTTCTTCAATTTGGCATATAGTTGGTTTTCACGAAGCCTTTTCGAGTACCAAATTTCAAATGGTGCTCATGATCTTCACGGCTTTTGAATATATGAGAATGTCATCAATAAAGACAACAACGAATCGATCCAAATATTCCTCAATACTCTGGCTCATCATATCCATGAAAGTCATAGGAGCATTAGTTAGTCCGAAAGACATGACTAAGAATTCATAATGCCCATACCGAAGTTCTCAAGGCGCCTTTGGAATATCCTCGCTTTTAATCTTCAAATTGATGATATCCGTAATCTAAGATCGATTTTTGAAAAGAATTGTGCCTCAGCAATCGGGTCAAACAAGTCATCAATACGAGGTAGAGGATACCTATTCTTGATGGTGACATGGTTCAATTCCCGATAGTCAATACAAAAGTCGATACTCCCCGCCTTTTCTTCTTTACTTAATAAAACAGAGCACCCCAAGGAGATGTACTAGATTTAATGAAACCGATGTCCAACAATTCCTCAGAATTGGACCTTTAACTCCTCAAGTTCAATAGAGCCATTCGATATGGGGTTTTAGAAATGGGCTTTGTACTCAGTTCAAGATCAATAAAGAATTCAACTTCACGCTCGGGGTAGAATCGAAGTTCTTCTGAAATACGCCAGAAAGTCAATAACAACAGAATATCATTCAAATTTGACGTGTCTTTATTCAAATCCATAACATGGGCTAAGAAAGCTTGACATCCGCTTTTTAATAAACGAATAGCTTTATGATTAGATATGATGCGATGATCGATTTTAATGGTTTAGTTGTTGAATTGCATAACAAAGTCAAGTTAGAATATGAAAACTAACAACCTTACGAAAACAATCAATTTTGGCATGATGAGTAGTTAACCAATCAATCCCTAAAATCACATCAAAAGCAAGTATCTTTAAAGAGATAAGGTCAATGTGTAAGGTAATGGTGTCAACTCAATCAAACAAGATTTATAAATGTTGATGTGATGAAAGTTTCTCCTAACGGAGTTTCCACAGATAGGTCAAAGTCTAATTTCTCCTGAGTCAAGTTTAAACGCTGAGCACATGCAGAGAGAGATAAATGAATGGGTAGCACCCCAGATCAAGTAAGGTATAAACTTCAAGAATTTATAAATAGCTTACCCGTGATCACCTCGCTTGGTTCCTCGTGATTATGACCAAATACAACAAACGCTTCTTCCCTAATCGCTGACTTTGACTTTTCTAGATGTTTTTTGAGTCACCGCCCCATCAAACTAGGTTTCGCTATCGTATAATCTCGAGCGATATGTCCTTCCTTTCCACAATTATAGCATACCTTGAACTGTCAGGCGCGCTTGACCGATATGTCCTCTTTTCCGTGATTTGTAGTATATGACCGGTGGTCGCTTCTCCTCCCTTAGAACCGCTTGTCACGCAAGACCGCTATCTTCACACGGTCATTGTTAAATCTCCTTTTTTAAAATCTCCCCGACTCGCTTCTTCTATTTTCACGGCTATGATTACCACCAGAGTGGTTACCATTTCGTCCGTCTGCTTTTCTCCGCAGGTTATCATTATTCTGCTGATCGCTATCTCTCGACACGATCCTCGGTTGTGGTCCTCAAATGACCATATCAAGTTATCTCGCCTAATAATTGAGCCCTCATTTATAACATCTCAATAAAGAGAAAATTTATGAGAAATGAGATATCGACGTACGCCGGGTTTCAAACCTCTAAGAAACATCCGCCATATACGCTCCTCATTCTCCACCAAATGAGGTGCAAACTCGATAACTCGCAAACTTTGCCTCGTGATCGAGACACCGCCATGTTGTTTTGTTCCAATCTAATGAACTCCACTTCCTTCATACGACGAACACTTTCGTGAAAGTATTTGTCATTAAATAGCTTCAAACGCCTCCCAAGACATGCCGAAAGTACCGATGGGTGCGCTTCACGATTCCTACCAAGAGTCCGCTTCGCCACTTTTAACATAAAGGTGGCGAATGGAACCTTCTGTTCTCCGCATCCCAAGACATCGAATATCTTGGTAATTTGTTTCGACCCATGCTTCCGCCATGATCGGATCCGCTTTCCTTAAATTCTCGTGGTCCCAACTTTTCGAATCGCTTGTTGTGATAACCCGTGAATTGCTATCATTTCTCCCCTCAGATTTTGAACACGAAGTTTCTCGTCTGATTTTGCATGAACTGCAAAAAATCTTCTAAACATCCCTCGCTCATCATCTCGCTCAACGGTGTTGTTCACAGAGGTACATTGCCACTGCAGCACGCTCTCCTCGCTGGTAAAGACAGCATCTCCACTGGCCTCATTTACTCCATCATTAATATTCTCAATCGACATTCTCAAATACCGCCATAAAACAAGGGTTAATTAAGAAATCAATATATCACATAATATCCCTATATACCGACTCAACCAACAAATAAGCTTAGTAGGACACAATAAATAAGGATTTACTCGCCTCCCTCCTAGTTCTATTCCCCGATCTCCGCCAGAGATCATATCCCTAAGCTCGATACTAACTGTGACGCCCCCAAAATAGTATACATCACCTATTCTCGAGTTGTCAATACACGGTATGTAAACAACTACAACTTTATTATTACAACAAGAAACTGTGAGTTTGAATACAAATATTATCTTCTGACAATATCTATACTCAAATAAATCCTCATCACATTTATCGATACATTATTTTACAAAATGGTGAGGACTACTAAACAATCCTTTCTAAAACTTCATTCCATACCCCACTGCACTCGCTTATATTCTCGCCTCCCGAGAAAAATGGAACAAAAGGAAAAGGGTGAGCTCAACTAGCTCAAGAAGAATATTATGACTAAGATAATATACAACAAATTATCGTTAGTCTTCAACAGGAAAAATCTAATAGAATACAATAGACAACAAACTTTAAATCAATATTCGCAGCGAAATAATAATTCATTAGAAGAGTTAAGTAGAGAATGCAAACTACTATCTTCTATGTATGAATTTAAAAGTTCATCGCTCATCTTTTATCCCCGTAACATCAATCAATATACATCCGAATCAAATATTCATCTTTGCACTACAGTGCCAAAGATATTCATCACCGTCATGTTCATTTAAACACTGCTCATCTTTGCAGACTACGTGCCAAAGATATTCTTCAGAAATCATTCATCTTTGCACTACAGCCAAAGATATTCTTAAGAAATCATTCATCTTTGCACTACAAAGCCAAAGATATTCCATAATATCATCATTTAAGACCGAGGATGATGAAAATATTTTTAAAGAAACGAATCCAAAGGAAACAAAATGACAAGGATTAAGGATTAAGGATTCGTATTAGGTTTTATCCACGCCCAAAAATACCTCAAAATAATCATAGTGGTGTAAAATTCAAGAATGATCAAAACATTGATACAATCGTAGCTAGTATCCGTATTAGATATTTTGGACAAAAAGAAAAAATTTTATTTTTCTATGAATAAAGTACAGATACGTGAATAAAGGTCAGATACGTGAATAAGTCGATATACGTGAATAGTAATCCGACACCAAAAGATAGAAATTCCACAAAAAACATCTTCACGCTTCATTAATAGTACTGTGAATAAGAATCATGAATAAGAACTCGTGAATAAGAACTCGTGAATAAGAACTCATGAATAATAACCCATGAATAAGAACTCCCATATGAAAAAGTTCCAAATTTGATAAAACTTCAGATCAACATTTCAAAGATAATGATATTGAAGAAATAATATCATTACGAAAAAAAAAATAATATCCCTTACCTCGAAAGATTAAGATTTCTAAATTTTAATATACCGTATATAATCAAGGAACTTGCACCGCCTAGCAATACTCAAAAAGTATACTCAAAATACTCACAAGAATACGCCAAAATATCGAGAGAGAAATAGAGAGAAACTTCAGCTCGTGTGATTTTCAATTCTAACCCAAGACCCTATTTATAGAAAAACGCTAGAACACCAAAGCGTAAAAATTTAATATAATATTAATATAATTATACAAATTTTCCTTAGCCCACCTTTTGGTCAAAACACCAGCCACACATGTTAATGATGTCCAAAAAAATACAAAAACGTTTTTCTTAACAAAAATAATTTAAACTCCCAAAATCAATTATTTTGAGCTTCTAACTTCAATAATTCATAATAAATAGCCCTTTCATCAGAAAATTTGAATCTCATGAGTTTTTATAGGAAATTCAATTCTCTACAACTTTGCAGAAGAAAGTTTTTCAAAATTCCAAATAGAAATTGACCGAAATCCACAAACCAAGATTTTACAAGCTATAATCAAATTTCAATAATAATTGTGTCCACCAACACACAAAAACATGTGTTAAACATTTAATGCCACAAAATACTCTTCCTCCTCATATACTCATATATCCCACATTCATTGTAAAAATATCACCGCTAATATATTATTAAAATAATATATTTAAATGAATTATTTTATCGTAAAAGATAAAATATTAATTTTCAACAATTGTCATTTTAAAAATTTTCTCCATCTATATCCACATAAAATCAATATTTTCCTCATCATATAAATCAATAATTAATTATTCACAAATAATATTACGTAATCACAATATCGACAACCAGCGCCTCCTGTGAGAGGGGGCTTTCCAATAAGAATTTCTTCTTACCTACAAGCAATTAGATGACCAAACCTCTCCTTGTATGTAACTTTCTAGACATTGCCAATAATGTTATCTAATAATATTATTCAGATAATATGAATTATTGCTTCGATAATGAAAAATACCGTAAATGACAATTATCAAACAACAAAGAATATAAAATATCAACGCAAAGAATTATTAACTCAATAAAATAATCGAATAAAGAATTATCGTAACCATTATCGAGTAGTGCCTTCTTCACGTAAGAATCAATAATTGGTGCAATACCGTGCTACGCTCAACAACGCCAGATTAGTGTGTTTTAACCAATCGGTATTCCAACAAAGATAATTCAAGAATAACCACGCCAAGTATTTAAAAAACAACTTATATTTGTCGCTTTCTTCATCCAATCGCTTTCACATGGGCCCACACATGGTCGCTACTGTCGCATTTAATATTCTTCACAAAGATTTAATATTCCACGACCAAACGAATATTCCCCAATAACAATGAATATTTTATAACCACTTGCTTATTTTGAAATATTTATGATTTAACCCTTAACTATCCACATTAATCAAATCAACCCTTACTATTTCAAAATAATAAATAAAGGAAATTCCTTTTATTTAAAAAAATTTGGTCTTATCACCTGACTCGCGTACTTAACTTTTTTTTTTTATATATAAAAAACACAATGTTGCTACTTATGGGTTATGAGGCTTGAACACAAGACTTGTAAGTAAATAAATAAGACTTCAAACCAATTAAGCTACAACAATTATTTATTTTTAATGCAATCTTTAATATATTGTTTCTTCACCTTTGTTCAAATTTTACTATTCTTAAAAAGTAAAACGTAAATCGTGCATAATTTATAATATTGAAAATAACATAAGTTATAAGTTAAAAGGCTAACAAACATTAGCTCAAAATGTTAAATAATAATAAGTACTCAAATTGTAAAATAAGTAAGGATAAAAGTTGAGGTTATTTACACTTGAGAGGCATAATATTGTTAACGTAAGTCTTAGCCAAGTGATGTAAAATGAGGCGGCTAGCTATGTTATCTAAAACTAATTTCAATTTTTGCATGTGTGGGTTTATTTTCTTCCTTATTAGTTACTTATTTTATCACAGAATGTGTTTCCACATTACCCCAATACTTGTTTCGATATTTAATCCGCTCAATTTTTACTTGTTTTAGTTAATTTTATTTCTTATTAATTATTGTGAAGTGTGTTGATTCTTGATATTGATGTACTTGATTATGAGTTTGGGACTTTAAAAAATGTAAAAATTATCTACCAATGTGATATATAACAATTGCATTAAATTTAAGCTTAATTGCACGAAATTAGTCATGTATTTAATTTAGTATTTATTATTTTAGAATTTAGTATAAATTATTTTATTATTTTTTAATATTTATTAATATTACTATTTTTGGTGTAACAAAATTTTACAAAAAAATAAAGGAAGAAGTTCATGGTCAAAGTGGCCTAAACCCCCCCACAGTCGCAGACATTCGAGAGCCCACCAAAACTCGGGCCATTTCGGCCCGGGCCGTTCTCGACTCGACTCGGCCCGCCCGTTTGCCAGGTCTATTTAAGTGTTGATATTGTCTAGAAGATAATATTTGTTTTTAAACTCACAATTTATGTATTGTCGTATTTTGCATGACAATTGTATTAATAAAGTTGTAGTTGTTTCTATACCATGTATTTAGTGACTCAGAATGGGTGTTGTATACCTACCTATTTTGGGGCGCCACACAGCTTGGTATCGTAGCTTAGGATATGATCTCTGACGGAGATCGGGGAATAGAACTAGGAGGGGAGAGACGAGTAAATCCTTCGCTAGTGTGTCCTACCTAAGCTTATTTGTTGGTTGGTCAGAATATAGGGATATTATGTGAAATGTTAATTTCTTCAATTAACCCTTGTTTTATGGCAGTATTTGAGAATGGCAACCGAGAATGTTAATAGTGGAGTAAATGAGACTTTGGAGACACCTTTACCCACCAATGATGAAAATGTGCAACAGGCCGACAATGTTCCTCCTGTAAACAACACCACAGATTAGACGATGAACGATGGAATGTTTAGAAGCTTTTTGCAGTTCATGCAAAATTTGACGAAGGAGACTCGTGTACAAAATACAGGTGGAAATGATAGCAACGCACAGTTTGTCACAGTCAAGCAGTTTAAAGAGTTGGGACCACCAGAATTCTGGGGAAAACCAGATCCGATTAAGGATGAGACGTGGGTCAAGCAAATTACCAAGATATTCGATGTCTTGGGATGCACAGAGGAACAGAAGGTTCTATTCGCCACCTTTATGTTCCGTAACGAGGCACACATCTTGGTGGGAATCAGAAGTGAAGCACCCATCCAAATTTCGCACTCAAAGACGTTGGGGAAACATTTTAAAAATTGTTCAATGACAAGTACTTTCCTGAAAGTATTCGTCATATGAAGGAGGTAGATTTTATTAGACTGGAGCAGAACAACATGACGGTGTCCCAGTACGAGGCGAAGTTCGCGGAGTTATCCAGGTTTGCACCTCAATTGGTTGAAAATGAGGAACGTATGACGTGGATGTTTCTGAGAGGTTTGAAACCCGACATACGTCAGTATCTCATTTCTCATAAATTTTCTCTATATTCAGATATTATCAACAGGGCTCAATTATTAGAGAGAAATAATGAGTACGTTCAACCGAGGGACCACAACCAGGGTCATACCGGTGACAGTAGTCATCGGAGCAACGATAACCAGCGGGGGAAAAAAAATACGGACAAAAGCGACAACCACTCTGGTGGTAATCATAGCCATAAAAATAGAAGAAGCGAGTTGGGGGGTGATTTTAAAAAGAGGAGATTCAACAATGACAATGTGAAGACGCCAAAGACCAAAGAAGAATCGGGTTTCTAGGGAGGAGAACGACCATCCCGGTCAGATGCTATAAATGTGGGAAAGAGGACATATCACGCCCAAACCGCCCACAACAGCTTCAAGGTATGTTATAATTGTGGAAAGGAAGGAAATATCGCTTGAGATTGATCAGAGTAAAACCAAGTCCAAAGAGGATGGTGACTCAAAAGGTCATCCCGAAAAAGTCAAAGTCAACAGCTTCTTGAAGTCCAAGACATGCTTTAGTCTAAGTACCGGATGGGTACGCTTCACAGATTTCCACCAGTAATCTGCCTCATTACGGAACATAAAGGTGGCGAATGGAACCTTTTGTTTCTCCATGCATCCCAAGACATCGAATATCTTGATAATTTGTTTTACCCACGTTTCTGCCTTAATTGGATCCGGCTTTCCCAAGAAATCTGGTGGTCCCAACTCCTTGAACTGCTTGGCTGTGACAAACCGAGCGTTACTATCATTTCCACCCGTATTTTGTACACGAGTCTCCCTCGTCTGATTTTGCATGAACTGTAAAAAGCTTCTAAACATCCCGTCGTTCATCGTCTGATCAGTGGTGTTGTTTATAGGAGGAACATTGTCTTCTTGTTGCACGTTCTCTTGATTGGTGAGTAAAGGTGTCTCCACGGTCTCATTTACTCCACTGTTAACATTCTCAGTTGTCATTCTTAAATAATGCCATAAAACAAGGGTTAATTAAACAAATTAACATACCACATAATATCCCTATACTCTGACCAACCAACATATAAGCTTAGGTAGGACATACTAGCAATGGATTTACTCATCTCTCCCCTCCTAGTTCCATTCTCCGATCTCCGCCAGAGACCATATCCTTAAGCTCTGATACCAACTGTGACGCCCCCAAAATAGGTCCAATCCACCCAACCTATTCTGAGTCGCCAAATACATGGTACAGAAACAACTACAACTTCATTATTACAATTGTCGTGCAAAATACGACAACACGTAAACTGTGAGTTTAAATACAAATATTGTCTTCTAGACAATATCCACACTCAAATAAAGTCCTCATTATTGATACACTATTTTACAAAATAGTGAGGACTACTAAAACAACTATCTTGAACCATCACTCCACACCCCGACTAGTTTCCGCTATATTCTCGCCTCCTGAGAAGAAAAAGGGAACAAAAAGGAAAAGGGTGAGCTCAACTAGCCCAGTAAAGAATATTATGACTAAGATAATGTACAACAAGTTATCCTTAGTCTTCAACATGGAAAAATCTGATAGAATACAATAGACAACAAGTTTTAGATCAACAATCTGCAATGAAACAACAATTCATTGTAAGAGTTAAGTAGAGAATGAAATCTACTATCATCTATGAATTTAAAAGTCCATCATCGATATTTTATCCCTGTAACATCAATCAATATACATCTTGAATCAAATAATCATCTTTGCACTACAGGCCAAAGATATTAATCAGTCGGTCATGTTCATCTCAACACATGTTCATCTCAACACTACGGGCCAAAGATATTCATCAAGAAATCATTCATCTTTGCACTACAAGCCAAAGATATTCAGTAATATCTTCATTTAGGACTGATGATGATGAAAAATATATTTGAAAGAAAACGAATCCAGTGAGACAAAAGAACAAATATTAAGGATTCGTACTTTAGACAATCCAAATTCAAAAATACTCCATATCAAACTATTGTAGAGCAGAATTCAAAAATGAAGATCAAAACATAGATCTAATCAAAGATAGGAACCATAACAAACAATCTTGGACATAGAAAAGAAAATTTAATTTTTTTGTTAATAGTGTCGTATTCGTGAACAGTGACGTATACGTGAATAGTGCCGTATACGTGAATAGTAACTCCGACACTAAAAGGTAGAAATTTCACAAGATAAATCATCATGCTTCGTGAATAGTAACTCGTGAATAATAACTCGTGAATAGTAACTCATGAATAGTAACTCGTGAATATTAACTCATGAATAGTAACTCCGACATGAAAAGATAAGAATTTCACAAGAAAAATCTTACCAATATTCCGTTATAATGATATTGAAAGAAATAATATCATTTATAAAAAAATAACATCCCTTACCTCAAAAGAATAAGATTACCGGGCCGAATATCGATATAACGTCAAGAAAACTTGCAGATCAGATATAGCAACACTCAAGATATCTAAATACTCACAAAAATACGCTCGATAATATAGAGAGAGAAAACTTCAGTTTCTGGTGTGATTTTCAATTTTAACCTAAGCACCCTATTTATAGAAAAATGCTTAGAACACCAAAGCAGAAAATTTAATAAAATAATAATATTTATTAAAAAATCATACGCACCATTAGATATCTGATTTCAACACATTAACCACATAAGTGGGGCCCACCAAAAATGAAAAACATGTTTTAAACATTTTTTGTAACAAAATCAATTCAGACTTAATAATCCAGAACTTCAATAATTCATAATAAATAGCCCTTTTATCTGAAAAATTCAAATCTTATGTCCATCTTATAGAAAATTAAATTCTTTACAACTTTGCAGAAAAAAGTTTTTCTAAATTCTAAACAGAAATTTACAGAAATCCACATACGGACGATTGTACAGATTATAATCAAATTTCAGTCAAAAATAGGGTCCACTAACACACAAAACATGTGTTAAACATTTTTTGTAACAAAAATACTCTTCTTCCTCATTTATTCATATATCACACATTCATTGTAAAAATATGACCATTATTATATTATTAAAATATAATAATATATTTAAATGAATTATTTTATCGTAAAAGATAAAATATCAATTTTCAACAATTGTCACATTAAAAAATTTCTCCATCTATATCCACATAAAATGAATATTTTTCTTATCATATAAATCAATAATTAATTATTCATAAATAATATTACAGAATCACAATACTAACAACCAGGCCGTTTTCCCAGGAAAGAGGGGGCTTTTCAATAAAAATTTCTATAAGACCCCAACTTTTATAAATAAAGATGAATTTTCTATAAATATTATTTTTGAATATTATGGAATAAATTTGATATAATGTTATAGTTAGGGTAATATTTATTTTTGCAAAAGTAAGCAAGTTGTTATAAAATATTCGTTTGGGTAATATTTTCTATAAAAATAACTTACAGGGTGTTACCGTTAAAACCGTTGAACTACCCCGCGACCCCATAAATACGCCACCCATCTTTTACTACATGGTACATAAAATTCAAATACAACTTACTAACCTAATCGTAAACTATGAGTTTGAATACAAATATTGTCTACTAGATATTATACAAACTCAAAAGGAGTCCTCATTACAACTATTATCACACTATTTCACGTAAAAGAGACTACTAATGCTATCCTCCTCGACCATTACTTTGTTCTATGTCTCCAAATTATGTTCTCATTTCAAAGAGAATGCAAAGAAAGAAAGGGTGAGCTCAATCAGCCCAAGAAGAAATATTACGACTAAGATAATGCGTATAAATTATCATTAGTTTCAACAAAGAAGTAAACCGATAAAATACAATAGACAAACCAGCTTAATCGGGCATAAGCAATCCATTAAAAGAGTCAAGAGAGAATAAAGTCTACTATCTTTTAGGTTTTAAAAGGTTTTCATCAATTTTTATCACGAGACTCAAATTAATAAATAAACCACCACATTTAATCATCCCCGCATTACCTGGCCAAGGATTTTCATCAAATTATCAATGGTCATGACTATACCGAATCACCCCGGTCATAATCATACCAAAACTATCCATCATCGCATTACAAAGCCACGGAGGACTTTAGTCACATCATTTATATCAAGTCATGATTATACCGAATGATCCCCGGTCATAATCATACTAAGTTCATCTATGCACGTAAGCCAAAGATAACATAATATAACATGAGGAGGATGATGAAAATGACATAATAATTCAATAAAACAAGTTCAAGAATTATTTAATCCATGAATTATTAACGTCCAAATTGTCAACATGATACTCGCTTTCAGAGTAAAATTCAAGAATGATCGTAAGAATATTTCTATGAAAAGATATCGATGAAACGCAAATATCAAGGATATTCTACTAATTTCATGGAGTATAAAGTCAAAGTTTTAACCAACCGGGTATAATAAAGAATGGAATAACAAAAGAAATCACCATGCATGCAGATTGATTGACATGATAAAGTTATTCCAACATAATAATAATAATGGAACTGTGTCGTGAAAATTCACAATCGTGATGTTCCAATGTAATAATAAAGATGGAACTGCATCCTATGTAAAACACACATGATAGATATTCCAACAGTAATGATAAAGATTTTAACCAGTCCTGTAAAACACACATGCATGTGATGTTCCAATGTAATAATAAAGATTTTAACCGTGTCCTGTAAAAACACATGTATGTGATGTTCCAAATGTAATAATAGAAGAATGTCACCAAGTATAGGGTAAACCACAGATACAAAGTTATTCCAATGTAATAATAAGCAATGGAATAACATAAGGATTTCACCAAGTATAGGTATGCCACGTATACGTGTTATGTATAGGTATGCCACTTTTACAAAGTTATTCCAATGTAATAATAGTGAATGGAATAATGTAAGTTCTCTTCAAGAAGAAAGAATAACACCCTTACCGTAAAAAGAACCTAATATGAAGTAGTGAAGTAAAGTATCACTCTTCTTCTTTCTATAATTTTCTCTATAGCTTCTCTCTATAATTTCTCTCTCTGTAGTTTCAATGAATTCGTAAGAAAATAATGAAGGAACGAGCTTCTATTTATAGAAAATGGAATGCATAAGAATTAATCCATTTAACTATCCGTATTGATTTACTTTAATCTGACGGTCCATATTTAAAGAAAAATCTTTTAAATAAAATATAATATATTCTATTTATATAAAACATTTTACTATGCAAACACTATGCAATACTATGCAAAATAAAATATAATATATTATATTTATTTATGTAATAACTTTAATAAAGTATTCTATTTTATATAAAAGATGTTTCGCTTTTATTACGTTAATAATACTGAATAAAACAAAACGTCATTATCGCTATAATAATTCATATTATTAATCGACAATAATGGAATCAAACCGAGTGACTTTTCACATAAGATCAATAATCAATACCGTGCGCTACTACGCAACCACACGACATCGTACTTTTTACTACCGAAGTAGTTCAACAAGAACTACTTTAAAACTTCCGCCGTTATTTCAATAAAATATTTTTGTCGCTTTCAATCCGACAATAATTCCGCTAGGGGGTCCACCAATGATTGAGTCAGTTGTATTTAATATTCTCTCGCTAAACCGAATATTCCCCACCAATCGAATATAATATAACCACTGTGATACTTTGCAAAATTTATAAATACTACCCACAACTATAATATTATCTCAAATTCACACCATAATATTAAAAATTATTTCACAAAATTTAAATCTTTATCGATAAAATCTGGGGTCTCACAATCTCCCTCCTTATGGAATTTCGCCATCAAATTAGGTACGACTGGTATGATAAAAAGATGAGAGATACCTCAATACCTTTATCGCTTAAAAATATTAAATTCATCTTTGAAATCACAAAGCTATTCATTAACAATTCATCTTTGCACTACAAAGCAAAGATATACAACTCAAAAACCAATAATGCCGAGACGCAATTTTAATAAGATCACGACCACTTAATTATCCATGCACCAATCGCCAAGGATATTCGTGTTTTCAATTACTGATCCATGATTATACCGAATAATCCTTTGTCATAATCATACCAAGTCTATCAATGCACTACTACCAAAGATGACTTTTTACCACATCCATGAATTAATATTTCATTGCATCAGACTCACCAATAATTAATTCATATCATCGAATCATCCCCGCACTACGTGCCAAGATATTCATTAAGATCACGACTACAAATTATCCATGCACTACTACCAAAGATAATTGTGTATTCATTAAGATCACGACCACAAATTATCCAAGCACTACTACCAAAGATAATTGTGTATTCATTAAGATCACGACCACAAATTATCCACGCACTACTACCAAAGATAATCGTGTATTCATTAAGATCACGACCACAAATTATCCATGCACTACTACCAAAGATAATTGTGTATTCATTAGTATCACGACCACAAATTATCCATGCACTACTACCAAAGATAATTGTGTATTCATTAAGATCACGACCACAAATTATCCATGCACTACTACCAAAGATAATTGTGTATTCATTAAGATATCATGACCACAAATTATCCATGCACTACTACCAAAGATAATTGTGTTTTCAATTACTATTATGATTATACCAACAATCCTCGTCATAATCATACCAAGTCCATCTATGCACTATGCAGCCACGTATGACTTTCAACATAATATAAGCATGAGGATAATGATATAAAGAATCAATCAAATGAGATAAAGGATAAATATTAAACATTTATAATATAATTTATCCAGATTCAAGAATATCCCCATGTTATCAATCACTTAATAATCTCATAATCTAATATCATTAATATTATAACAATATTTTAATCATTTCTTAAATTTATAAACAATTTTTCTTAATTGTTTACGCTTTTACCATATAATGCATTTAATCATTCAAAAATGCCATACTCATAAGATATCATCACCAATTATCAAATCTCTCAAAAAATATGCATATACTCTATATAGGATTCTCTAGCCATAATATCCTATTTTTAACTTTGTTACTTCACATAACATATTTAACTCATATGTTCAGTTACTAAACTATTTTCATGAAAAATACCAAATCAGTCCCAAAAATATTTCTTTTCTGGGATTTAGCATAATATAGTCCCATAATAAAAATATATTTTTTTCTAATTTTTAAAATTCATTTACTATTTTTCAAAATTAATTTCTAATTAATTCCTTAAGAAATTAGCTACCTCAAGTTTAACTCCAAAATTCCCAAATTTTGGCAGGACCTTACACATGTTAACGTGAGCTTCTAGTTTAAATTTCATGGTCATCTGAGTTATAGAACTCGTTATAAGCGTTTTTTTTAAAAAAACTAAATATTGAAAGAGTCATAACTTGCTCATTTTAAGTCGTAATGAGCTCATTTTTGGACAGGAGATACTTTATACCATATACCTTCATGTCCCTAAAGGCCAGAATTTTTCTCATAATTTAAGTGGCCGAAACAGCCCTTAAAGTTTCTGGGCAGTAGCATTTTGAAATTTACAGCTTTGGCCTCCTTTGCTAAAATCAGTCCACACAAAAATCTACAATACCTTTTCCAGTAATTCCACTTGGATTAGTTAGGTAACTCATATATCTAACTCTAGGACTTGACCACATTCAAAAATTCAAAATATAATAAGAGATATGGTCAATTGAATTTCATGTTACGCTTTTTCACCAAAATCTGATTTTCAACTCTTTGTGATTTCTAAGAAACTTTCATGTTTTTACATACTAACCAACATAACTCATCATAAAACTTACTAATACCACGAATACCCATAATTTTCATTATTCCAATGCTTTTATTATGACTTTCATCATAAACCACGTAAGTCGCTCATTTAGTTGAAGAAATATTCGAGGGTTTAAGAAATGGGTTTTTGATCGGGTCAATACAAAATTCGATTTCACGCCTAGGGTAGGCTAGGAAATCTTCAAGAATACGCCAAGAAATTTATTAATGATAGAAATATCATTCAAAATCACATTTTATCCAAGACTTGGATAAGACGTCACATTGATACCAACTGTGACTTCTATCCCTTAACCTAGATAACACCTCACAATGATACCTATAAACTTGCCATCTTCATTCACGATGTCGCCACAGAAAGTCCGCCTTTGCATTCCACACAAGGAAGTCAACAACGAAAGGTTCGGGGCTCTTTACTTATGGCTTGATATGACAATGATTAATTTTAGGGTTGGTTACTTTGAATTCGTAAATGTGGTTGTTATAAATATAAAAGCTAACAACCTTACTTAAAAGCATGATGAGTAGTTAACCAATTGATTCCTAAAATCAAAGGCAAGTATTTTCAAAGAGATAAGATTGACAGTAACGTGAAAGTTTCGATTTGAATCAACAAGATTTATAAACAAAGGAGGTAACGAAGGTTTCTCCCAACTAAGTTTAAACAGATAAATCAAAGTCCAATTTCTCCGAGTCAAATTTAAACGCTGAACGCAACTAGGTGAAATAAAAGAGTGGGTAGAACTGGTATCTAACACTTGTATAGACTTCAAGAGCTTATGATTAACTTACCAAAGGATAATTTTATTCGTGTTCCTCGTCACGAGAAAAAACGCCTCTTAAACCATCGGCTTTGGTTTGTCTGGGACGCCTTTGGTGCCTCCATCCTAGTTGAATTTGTCTTCTAGAACGACAAAATCGAGCTAAGTGACCTTCTTCCACAATTATAACATGCTTTGACTTGCATGGCGCAGCTTCGGATCGATGTGTCCCTCTCCTCCGCATTTGAAGCATATAATAGGTGGTCCTTCTCCTTCTTAACAACAAAAAGTCTTTGGTCGACGCTCTTTCCATCATCATGAATCTCCTTTTCTTGAAATGTCCATTCTTATTGTTTTGGCCCCGATTACCACCGGCGTGGTTACCATATCCGCCCGTTGATTCCTCCATGCTTGTTGTCACCGCTCGATGACTACTCTCCCGGTATTATAATTTTGCTTACTTATTTTCTTTTAGTTGGGTTGACTCGTTATCGCTACTTCCACTAATCGAGCCCTATTTACAACATCCTAATAAAAACACAGCTTTATGAGAAATAAGATGTTGACGATCTCTCCGCTTCAAACCTCTTAAAAACATTCGCGCCATTCTCTCTTCATTATCTACCAAGTGGGACGAAACCGTGATAACTCCGCAAACTTTGCCTCGTATCATGACACCTGGCCATATTGTTTTGTTCCAACTTGATAAACTCCACCTCCTTCATGTGGCGAATACTTTCGTGAAAGTATTTGTCGCTGAATGCCTCCCGAACTTCTCCCAAGATATCTTCAAGACAACAGAAGTTGAGTACGCTTTACCGATTCCCACCAAAGAATCCTCTCTCCGCAAATATAAAGGCGGCAAGAAGGAACCTTTTGCTTCTCGAGCATCCCAAGACATCAAATATCTTGGTAATCTGCTTTATCCATGCTTCCGCCAAGTGGTTTTGGCTCTCCTTAAACTCCGGTGGTCCCAGCCTTGAATTGTTTAGCGACCGCCACCGAGAGTTTTCCGTGTTTCCACCCCACGCTTTTGGATGTGAGTCGCTTTACACCGATGTCGCATGAATTCTAAAACCTCTTAAACGCATCATCGTTAGTCAATCGATCGTTTGTTGTTTACGGGAGGATTATCGCCATCCTGTTGTACATTGTCCCGATTATCGATCCGTGGAGAATCAACAGCCTCCGTGCTCCATTGCTATTCTCAACATTCTCGATGCCATTTTCAAATACCGCCATAAAATAAGGGTTAATTAACATATCACATATTATCCCTATACTCGACCGACCAATTAAATACCAAATAAATTTAGGTAGGTCATACTAATGAAGGAATTCCCGCCTCTCCTCCTAGTACTATTCTCACATCTTAGCCGTGGATCATATCCCTAAGCTCGATACCAACCGTGACGCCTCCAAAATTAGGTATACGCCACCCATCTTGGGTCGCCACTTACATGGTACATAAATTCAAATACAACTTACTAACCTAACTGTCGTGGTACAATACGACATAAACCGTGAGTTTGAATACAAATATTGTCTACTAGATATTATACAAACTCAAAAGGAGTCCTCATTACAACTATTATCACACTATTTCACGTAATAGTGAGGACTACTAATGCTATCCTCCTCGACCATTACTTCGCTCCCGACTCGTCCCAAATTTATGTTCTCATTTCAAAGAGAATAAAGAAAGAAAGGGTGAGCTCAACTAGCCCAAGAAGAAATATTATGACTAAGATAATGCGTAATAAATTATCATTAGCCTTCAACAAAGTTGTTAAACCGATAAAATACAATAGACAACCAGCTTTAATCATAGCTTAATAAGCAATCCATTAAAAGAGTCAAGAGAGAATAAAGTCTACTATCTTTTAGGTTTTAAAAGGTTTTCATCAATTTTTATCACGAGACTCAAATTTTAATAAATAAACCACCACATTTAATCATCCCCGTATTCACTTGGCCAAGGATTTTCATCAAATTATTAATGGTCACGACTATACCGAATCACCCCCGGTCATAATCATACCAAAACTATCCATCATCGCATTACATTACAGCCATCGAGGACTTTTAGTCACATCATTTATATCAAGTCATGATTATACCGAATGATCCTCGGTCATAATCATACTAAGTTCATCTACGCACGTAAGCCAAAGATAACATAATATAACACGAGGATGATGAAAATGACATAATAATTCAATAAAACAAGTTCAAGAATTATTTAATCCATGAATTATTAACGTCCCAAATTGTCAACATATGATATCGCTTTCAGAGAAGTAAAATTCAAGAATGATCGTAAGAATATTTCCATGAAAAGATATCGATGAAACGCAAATATCAAGGATATTCTACTAATTTCATGGAGTATAGAAGTCAAAGTTTTAACCAACCGGGTATAATAAAGAATGGAATAACAAAAGAAATCACCACGCATGCAGATTGCATGATGACAAAGTTATTCCAACATAATAATAATAACGGAACCAGTCGTGAAATTCACACCGACAGATGTTCCAATGTAATAATAAAGATGGAACCAGATCCTGTAAAACACATGATAGATATTCCAACAGTAATGATAAAGATTTTAACCAGTCCTGTAAAACACACGCATGTGATGTTCCAATGTAAATAATAAAGATTTTAACCAGTGTCCGCCAGTAAACACACATGCATGTGATGTTCCAATGTAATAATAGAAGAATGTCACCAAGTATAGGTAAAATCACAGATACAAAAGTTATTCCAATGTAATAATAAGCAATGGAATAACATAAGGATTTCACCAAGTATAGGTATGCCAGATACACAAAGTTATGTATAGGTATGCCACTTTTACAAAAGTTATTCCAATGTAATAATAAAGAAATGGAATAATGTGTTCTCTTCAAGAAGAAAGAATAACACCCCTTACCGTAAAAAGAACCTAATATGTAAGTAGTGAAGTAGCATAATACTCTTTCTTCTTTCTATAATTTTCTCTATAGCTTCTCTCTATAATTTCTCTCTCTGAGTTTCAATGAATTCGTAAGAAAATAATGAAGGAAACGAGCTTCTATTTATAGGAAAATGGAATGCATAAGAATTAATCCATGAACTATCCCAGTATTGATTTACTTTAATCTGACTATCCATATTTAAAGAAAAATCTTTTAAATAAAATATAATATATTCTATTTATATAAAAACATTTTACTATGCAAACACTATGCAATACTACGCAAAACACTACGCAAAACACTATGCAACACTATGCAAAATAAAATATAATATATTCTATTTATAGAATAACTTTAATAAAGTATTCTATTTTATATAAAGATGTTTCGCTTTTATTACGTTAATAATACTGAATAAAACAAAACGTCATTATCGCTATAATAATTCATATTATTAATCGACAATAATGGAATCAAACCGAGTGACTTCTCACATAAAGCATCAATAATCAATACCGGTAATAACTACTACGCAACCACACGATTCATCGCATTTCTTTTACTACCGAGTAGTTCAACAAGAACTACTTCGAAAACTTCCGCCGTTATTTCAATAAAATATTTTTGTCGCTTTCAATCCGATAATAATTTCATTGTGGGGTCCACCAATGATTGAGCTGCTTGTTTAATATTCCCCCGCTAAACCGAATATTCCCCACCAATCGAATATAATATAACCACTTGCATACTTTTGTAAAATTTATAAATACTACCCACAACTATAATATTATCTCAAATTCACACCATAATATTAAAAATTATTTCACAAAATTTAAATCTTTATTGATAAAATGGGGTCTCACATACTCTGTAGTAGTAAAAGTACAAGAATACGCGTGAGTTGTATAAGAAGCACACGATATATCGATTATCGATGCTTACGCGAGAAGTCACTCAATATCTTCAATTATTGCTACGATGAATTGTTGTGATCATATCTCTTATATTATTGATTCAATTATTGTCACAAAGATCATCCGTATATAATATGTTATAGTATTAAATCAATAATTGAGACGACAAGTTATAAATGATTAATAATTGTTGAAAGATTAAATATGTGTTGATTAAAAATAAAATGATTTGTGGTAATATTTATTCAATCCTCATGTATATAAAGAGTCATCATATAGACGTTTGTGGTATGTTTGATTATTTTATGGGGCCCATATGTCATCATCTAAGAGTCTCTTCGTCAATAGTAATTACCTTCATCAATAGTAATTACCTTTGTGAATAGTAATTACCTTCGTTAATAGTAATTACCTTTACCAGACGTCGAACCACTTGTCGTTTCACATTACAGTATCGAACCACTTGTCGTTTCACATTACGGGCATCGAACCACTTGTTGTTTCACATTACAAAGCGCCAAACCACTTTTCTTTTCACATCACCATCATTCAAGCCACTTGCCTTTTCACACGGCAAAAAGCTAAGCTAGAAATCTTCTATAAATAGAGGCCTAGTGCTTCATTATTTTCACTTAATTCATTCAAGCTATAGAGAGAGAAAGTATAGAGAGAATAAGAGAAAGAAGAAGAGTATTTTGTTACTACACTATCAAGCAGATTCAATCTCCTACCAAAAGTAAGAGGTGTTATTCTTTCTTATTCATAAAGAGAATCATTGTTATTCCATCGCTTATTATTCTCGCTTGGAATAACTCAGATACGCTGCTTTACCCTATACTTGGTGACATTCTTCTATTATTCTCATTGAACATCCTGTCTGCAGTGTTTTACACCTGACCGGTTCCGCTCTTTATTATTATTCTATCGGAACATCACATGCATGTGTTTTACACCTACTCGGTTCCGCCTTTTTATTATTATTCTCATTTGAACATCCTGGTCAGTGTGTTTTACGCCGGACCGGTTCCATTCTTTATTATTCTGTTGAATATCCCCGTCTCATGCTTTTACGTCGGACCGGTTCCGTTATTTATTATTCTGTTGGAATAACTCCGCATGCTAAGCCTTCATCGTATTTACATGGTGATTTCTTTTGTTATTCCATTCTTTATTATACCCAAATTGTTAAAACTTTGACTTCTATACTCCATGAAATTAGTGGAATATCCTCGATATTTGCGCTTCATCCAAAGATCCTTTCATGGAAATATTCTTCTCAAAAGATTCTTGAATTTTACTCTACAAAGCATTATCGTGTCGACAATTTGAATGTTATTGGTTCCTAGATAAATTAATTCTTGAACTTGTTTTATTGAATATCATTGTCATCATCCTCATGTTTATATTATGTTGAAAGTCATTTGTGGCACAGAAGTGCATAGATGGACTTGGTATGATTATGACCGAGAGATCATTCGGTGTAATCATAATCGTAATGTTACAAATGATGTGGTAAAATCTTCAAAGGCAGTAGTGCATCGATGGACGATTGTTGGCATGATCATGACCATTAATGAATACACAAATATTCTCGGCCCGTGAGCGGCATGAATAATTGTGGTCGTGATACTAAAAGAATATCCTCGTAGTAGTGGGGGTAATAATTCGATGATGTGAATATTTATTAAAGTTTAGTCTCATTTATAACAAAGATGAAAAACCTTTAAATCATAAAAGATAGTAGATTTTATTTTCTACTGACTTTTTTAATGGATCATTGTTTCCTACCGTAGTTAAACTTGATGTTCATTATATTTTATCGCTTTAACATCATTGAAGGCTAATGATAATTTATTCGCATTATCTTAGTCATAATATTTCTTATCGAGCTAGTTGAGCTCACCCTTTTTTTCACCGTTTCTTCGTGAAATGAGAATATAAATTGGACGAGCCTGGGAACAGTAGTAATGGTCCGCAGGATAAAGATTAGTAGTCCTCACTATTCGTGAAATAAAGTGTGATAATAATTGTAATGAGGACTCCTTTCGAGTTTGTATGATCTCTAGTAGACAATATTTGTATTCAAACTCACGCTTTATGTCAGATTGCATACCTACATGCTTATATTAGTAAGTCAGATTTAAATTCGCATCTACGATCCGACTACCCAAGATGAAAGTGATGTATACCTAATTTTGGGGCATCACAATTTCTCCCATCATGCGCGTGACCAAACATCTCCTTGTTGCATCTTTCTGACATCGCTAATAATGTTATCTAATAATATTATTCAAATAATATGAATTATCGATCCGATAATGGAAAATATTGTTTAGTGACAATTATTGAAACAACAATAATATAAAATATCAACGCAAAAATTATTGAACCAATAAAATAAAATAATAAACAGTAATTACTCTAACAATTATCGAGTAGTAGTGCCTTTTTACGTAAGAATCAATAATTGGTGCAATACCGTGTAATTCTTCGTGTTTTAACCATCGAGTATTCCAACAAGATAATACTTGAATAACTACTTCTGTAGTTATTTATAAACAACTTATACTTGTCGTTTTCTTCATCCAATCGCTTTTCAGTTATGGGGCTCCACACAAGGTCAACTTGCGTAGATTTAATATTCCCCGAAAAAGTAAGAATATTTTATTACCACTTGTTTATTTAAAATATTTGCACATTTTATCCATAACTAACCACATTAATCAAATCAACCCTTACTATTTCAAAATAATAAATAAAGAAAATTTCATTTTATAAAAAAAAAAATTGGGGTCTTACACTATTCTTATAAGCCTTCTCGTAATGTATTTATTTTTTGTTTTAAAAATTAATATTTTTACAAGTAAATTTGATAGTTTTATAAAATTATCTTTCACATAGAGGTAGATCACACTTATAATTTATGAAAGGAAAAATTTATAAAAATATTAAATTTTAATTATGAAAATATTAATTCTCTTATTTTATTGAAGTCTATGTTTTAGATGAGCATGCAAGTATTTTTTCACTTTTTTATACATTTATGAATTGGATAAATATGAAAACTTATTATACTGTCAATTTTATTTTTTTAATTTTAAAGGTAATACATACGGAGAATATTGGCCAAATTGAACATTAGAAGTTTTTTTTAAAATATAAATGTATGTATACACACAAATAATATATATAGTGATAATGATATAATAATAAAACTGTGATAATAATGTTAAAATATTCACTATGTCTAATGACACTTTTGTATAACGAATGAAGTATTATTTAATTAATATTTTTTTAAAAAATTTATATGAAATGTTGTTCAAAAGTCCATTCAATTGTATTTTAGTATTATTAAGAATTATCGAAAAATTGATCTAAATAATTCTAAGAGTTAAAATTAAAAAATAGACACATTCAAATATTTCAAACAGATCAATTATTAAATAACTTATTTTACGTTTCAAACAGATCAATTATTAAACAACTTATTTTATTCAGCGTTCAGTTTTCAAGTTTCATTCACCTAATTCAGATTTCTTAACTATTTAGAAATTTTCATTTAATTTTTATCAAATAACCCATTAATTATCTTTCACTTTATATATTTTATCTCGTTCTTTTAAAGACAAAAAATATTATACTTTTAGTCATATTTTTTTTAGCGACGGAGGGAGTTCATAAAATGCAAGATATATAATATTTTTTTGTATAGTCTTTACACTATCTGTTATCTTTGTTGGGGTTGATCCATCGGATCCAGCGGTTTAGACGGTGACATACTGACATGTGCATTGCGTGAAGATAAAAATAAAATATATAAACTCAAACCATGACCCAATTATTAATAGTTTATTAATAGTTTATCCACGGCTACTTTATTAATAGTTTGAGTTGGATTATATATATATATATTAGTAATTGTGTGTGTAAAAAGTCACGGCATAACGAAATTCTCCTTTTATCTTCGTTTCAACAATCTCATTTTTATTTTCTCTCTCCTCTTTCTTCTACCACGCTTTATCTTATCGCCCAAATTAATTAAAATAAATCTGAACTTTTTGTCCAAATCAATTTAAATAAATTTAAATCGTTATTTTGCTTTTCTGTCCAAATTTAAAATAAATTATATCTTATTAATATAGATATTTAGTTTGAGTTGGACTATTTGTGTGTTAAAAAATACTATGAACTCAAACCAAATCAATGCCAATATACAATTCAAATCAAGTCAAACTATTTGTTAACGATTTAGTTTGAGTTGGATTATTCGTATGTTAGAAAATATTAATTTGTTAGCTTAAATGATATTAATTAAGTTAATAATTATTACTCTGCTTTGGACCACATATATTATTTTGGAAAAAGGTTTGGATTTAATTGATTGATCACCAAAATCGATTAAGTTGACATAATAACATAGTAACAAAGTGCTTATACGTAAATAAAGACATAGTTGAAATAAAAAGTATTATTTTAATGAGATAAAAGGGTAAAATTAGATAGACCAAATAAATAAAAATAATAAGTACCCTAACTATTTCATAAACTCCATCTTAGATCATATCACCATTTGTCGCAAAATATCCAATTTGAGCTCCAAATACCACTACTACTCATATGTATATGAAATAGAAACAACAAAATATATAATAGGACCATACTATTTTTATATGCTCTCATTATTTTGTTCAAGTTATTGTATTGATATGATGACAAAATAATATTATAAAAAATAATTTATAAAATAATGCGGTAAAATATAATTAATTGAAGATCTATTACGTATCGGTGAGTCTAATGATTATGACTAATCACAACCAACCACACTATTTTTTATCCATTTTTAATAACCATTCTTTAATTATTAAAATATTATTACCATATTTATATGTTATTCTTAACCATCAGGGCAACCCCTTGGGTTACATAGGACATAGTTACATACTTATTTGAAGGCAAGGGACATATTTGGACTGGGATGAATTGTAGTCCGGGTAAAATTTTTGACAAATATCTAGTATTTATATATCTTTAATAGCCCATAAAAGCTGTAAATTGAATTGGGAAGGAATTGAAGCTTATTTTTGACAAGAGAAAATTGATTTTGGCTAACATCAAAGCATATAACAAGAATTTTCATGAAAAGTACAATATAAGTTTTAGTTCTGTTAGTTCCCGAAGGCACAATAGTTATCTATAAGGGGGGTTGAATAGATATTAAAAACTTTTCTTTGTTTAAAGAATGTTTTGATAAATCTTTACGCACAGCGGAATTATTGATTCTTTGAAAAACCTTTTAGATACCAAAGTTAAAGAGAGAAAGACAGTTATTGCGCAGCTTATAAGCAGCTTATAAAGACACTGTTGTTTTTAAGTGGTTCGGAACACTCAAAGCTCCTAGTCCACTCTTCTACTCCTTGAGTAGAAAATCAACTAAGGATGTCTTTTACACTTTCTGAATCTCACAGATTCCTTTTAGACCAGCAGTCTAGGCACTTCTAAGTTCACTCTTGAACTATTCAAGTCCAGCAGACTTGGCTCTTTACAGTTCACTTAGAATTCTTCAAGTCCTTCTGACTTGGAACTTCTTACTTCAGTAGATTGATAGTTGTTGAGTTATGATTGAGGCTACTCAAAGTGCATTAAGCACTTGTTCGAAAGAATCGAGTAAATGAGCAAGCTTTCTCCTTTTCTCGGATCGTAGAGTTCAAATATTGTGTTTTTTGTGCATTTTGTTCAATACTTGCTTGCCTCTCTTATGTGTCTGTATTCTGTATATATGAGATCCTTAAAATCTATCAGTTGAAGTCATCTGATGAAGCATTAAATGCATTTGATATTTTTGAGCTTTGATGGAGACATTTCTGTACATCTTCTGAATTGCATTCTGGCCCACTGACACGACAGACTGCTTTCTCACCTAACACCTGAAAAGGTGTTTTCCTCTGCCCAATGGTCCTTTTTTTAGTTTCTTAACTACGTTTCTTTTAATCAATACTAAGGATATCTTTTGTACCGTTGGGATTGGTGAGAGCTTCAACGTTCAAAGCCCATTCCTTATTTGTTGGAGTCTATCTTCAATTGAACGATAGAGCTTGGTGTTTCTGACACAAGGCAGGTGACACTCTACTATTCAAATTGTAGTGTCTTATCATATTGATGATTGCTCTTAAGAGTACACTACGCTTTCTTCACACGACGATCATCACTTGCTCATCTTGCAAACTCTACGTTTCCGAGAGCACACTACGATCTCTGAATTAGCTCGGCAAACGTATGGACCACTCTACGATTCCTGGAGAGGCCCTTCAAGGCAGATACACTACGATCATCTCACTTCTGCGATCTCGCTTTAGCTTCAGATTCCTCGTTGATCGATTTGATACTACTACCGACTTATTTATTTCTTTCAGCCATGATCAACCTAACATATTTGATCTCTTTATCTATATAGGTAAAACACTTAAAGGCTAAGATCAACCTAACAACTTTGATCTATCACTAAGTCCTTGTACATATATTCTTTGAAGGACTTTACATAATCATGAGCTATTTCATAAATCATCAAATCACAATATGCATTCTTCCAACAATCTCCTCCTATTTGATGTTGACATAACCAAGGAGATTTGTTGTCACGATTATAAAGTTTTATACGCAGCTTGAGAAAAGTAAATACGACTTAGTATTTCAAAGGAGAGCGATGAAATTTCTAGAGAATAAGCATGAATTTATTGATGTATGGAGACAGATTTTACATTTAAGAATGACTACATTAATACAATTTGAAATTCAACTTATCTCTATTTCTTTGGTCTTTTGCTTCTTGGAGGATTTGCATATTACTCAGTTCTCCTCTTTCTACTTGCTTCATTTCTTTTGGCCAGATCTTCCAACTCACTTGGACTTAGTCTGGGATTGTGATCATGCCTATTCATGAATGCAGGATCTCCAATTGGCATTCAGAGGGCTCTGCTTGTTGTCACCACATGAGAGCTGGTAGTTGGCCTCGACTCCTTAATGGTTGAGCCATTAAAATTTCCTCACGATTAAATCGCTGAGTCTCGATGGTCGCTCATGGAGTCTGGCCAATGATTTGCCTTCGCCATGATTGGAAGTGACCTTTGCCTCTCGCCTTGCCTCCCCTGATCTCCTTTGCTTCTTTATTCTCCCCTTTATGTCAAGATCAAGGGTTCAATGTCTTCCGAGAGGCAAGTGACTCCTTGGACAAGCTCATTGAGTTGACTCTGAGTTTGAGCAATGTCCTCACGATTCTCTTAGATCAAAACATCAGAACGAGTTTCTTGTCGTTGAAGTAAGTCAAGGATACCGGCCATTTTTCATTTGTCCCATGGAAAAGTCTTGAAACTCTTTCGATCGCAGCTTGAAGACTTTTGATGCTCAGATCATCGATTTTTTATGAGATTCTTGTGTTTTCAGTAATATCGACAAAGATCCCTATGCTTTTTAAATTGCAAGAAAGTGAATATCGTCCCCTGCCTTTAATCCTTTGAAGCATTTCTTCGATGATCTCTTTGAGTGTTTTAGATAGTTCGAGCTTAGGGAGCCGGGAAGATTGTTTGCAAAGATTGATCATTGATGTCAATCTCAAATTTATGTCGGTCAGATGATCTTCAAGACTCTCGCCTAGTTCTTTGATCACTTTCTCGATATAGTGACAAATCAACCTTTGTGGATAGTTCTGACAGGATTTCATCTAGATTTGGAATTTGTGAGGGAGGTGACGTGCTCTTGAATTTATCTTGCAATGAGTAGAGAGAAAGTTCAAGATTGAAGCATTCATTTCTAGATGAGAAGGGAATATCTGAAGGAGGAGCCTGGGTTTGAATATTGAAGCTTAGTGACTCTACGATTTGTGGTGGACACTCTACCAAAGGGCTAGAGTCAATGATCGTAGAAGTGGTAGGCTGTGGGAGTAATAGGGAGTGGCTCTTATTTGGTTCCTCAATTACAGAATTTTGAGATTCTGCAACTGGAAATTGATTTAGTGGATGAAGAATCACTTTCAACCATTGCGGGAATTCATAGAATTGATTAAATGAGGATGATGGCAAGTGATTATTTCTGAAAAGAGTTGGGATAGATAGTACCTCAAGTGTGTTTTCTGAGGAAGAACTGTTGGTGAGAAGCTTCTTGGCAAAATTGAATTTCCATGGAAATCCATTTGCGAGTACTGAGATAGTTGGATACTCTTTGAAACTCAAGAACATATGATCCCAAGAGTTTAGAATTTGAGATCGGTGGAAGGGCATCACAGGAAGATATACAAATAGTTGCTCATAGTTGGCTCTTTTGTGCCCATCAATGCCTACAGTTATGATTTCAATCTCATCATCTTCTTCTCTGTTTTCACTGGAGGATTTCATTATGTCAATTGCTTCAGGATGTTCTTTCACTGGTTCTTCATTATCTCCTCCAGGAATTTCTTTTTCTGCTATTGAGGTGTAATGATCCTCCCCCTCAGCTTGATCATTCTTTTGAAATGTTGATAGCTCCCCCTCAACTGGAGCATCCTTTGGAAGGAGATCTTCAGGCATCTCCCCCTCAGCAGGAGTATCTACTATCATCAGATCTTTTGGTGTCTCCCCCTCAGCTGGTTCCTTTTCAGCAGACAGTTCTTTGTCTTCCTTCTTTAGAGTTTTCTCATTGACAAGAATATACTTCTTGACCAATTTCCTTATTGGCTTTTTAGGCCGTGCCACAGCCTCAGAACTTTCTTTAGTTTTGTCCTTCAGATCAGCCAATACATTTGATGCAGCTGCTTCCTTGTTTGGTCTGGGCTCTATGATCGGAGGAGACTCTACGATCGAAGAGGCTGATGGCTTTTTGCTCTTGTGGCTGATCTTACTCATCTTTAGCAGCTGAGATATAGTTGCTTTATCTTCTTCTGCCTCAGCCTGCTGTTCCTTTCTTCTCAGGATCCTTAGAGTCTCAATATCTGAGGACTCTACAGACTTGTTGGTGGTGGATCCTTGAGGTTCTTCTGAAGTTCTGGCTTTCTTTTTCCCTTTTCTTTTTCTGATTAAAGCAATGGGTTCTCCTTGATTAGCTTCTTCTTCTTCTTCTTCTTCGCTTTTTGACAATGTATATATTCCCCGACACTCTGTTCCTTTATTTCACCGGTTCGACCAATCGGATTCGACATCATCTTCATATTTTCAGCTGGATTTCTTTTCCAGTTTTCAAACAACTGCTGAGTCATTCGTCGATTTGGATTTATGGCTTCTCCTTCATCATCCTCAATTAGGTCACCAAGAGCAGCCTGTAGGATAATGCAGATAAATCGTCCGTAGAGCATCTTCTCGTGAGCTCTTTGTTTTCTTTGAGCTGATTAACCATTTTCCAATCCACTCAAGTAATAGAGCCCCATAGTTAAGTTGTATTTTTTAACATATAGCAGTCATGAGTTTGAGTTGTACCTCATTCACAGAGTCATGACCTGAGCTCTTACAGCATATGCATTTTCCAACAATTTTAGTTAGAAACTCATACCTTTGTGGGAACTCCTTCTTTTTGTATCCTTTAATAGAAGGTGACTTCTTGTGATGCATCTTCTTGAGACCCTTGTGAAAATATATGCCTTCTATGGACGGGTGCCCTTCTGATTTGAGACCTAGGGCTAGGTTGATGTCCTCAGCCTTTAGTTTGATTTTAACGTTCCTGACTTTTGCAGTGATGGTGTTGTTTTCAAACACACCGTTATTGTAGAACTCCTTTACCAGCTTCGGGTAGATCCATGTGTCCATACCCAAAGCTTCTTCGAGACCTGCCTTCTTTAGTAGCGACAGAGTCTTGTGAAATTGGGGTTTAGCAGTTTTGAACTCATCAAAGCATAGTCTGTAGCCGGAGATAACACTGGAAGTTGCCATTGATTTCTTCGCAGAAAGTGAAACTGACTGAGCTTGCTACTGATTTAGGGTTTCTTCTTGAGAGAGGAAGAGAGAGATGGTCTTTTGAACTTTCAGATTTCAAATGCATTTATTTTAATTTGTACTTGAAACTTCCCTTTCTCTATTTTGCTTAGTGGGACAGTGTCGAGTTTCGCTTGCTCTCTGAATTTTGATGAGAGAGGATTGATCTTGAATTGCCCTTAACTCCTTCCTCGGATGATATATTCTTTAGTGGGACTACGATCGTTGAGATGGTCCTTGGAGTCATCGAGTCCGTTTCTACCATCATTGAGTCCGTAAAGCGATTAAATCGTGTTCCGAGCCAGAAACGTAGAGTCCGAATCACGATCATTGAGTCCGATCACAATCGTAGAGTCCTCAACAAGTCCTTGTGATGAATCTTTTGACTTAGCATTCTCCTTAAATTAAGATAGCTCGTGAAGGCCAACCTCTTGAATGAAACAAGGGTTAGGTTTGTCCCCGAGGCACTTATCGAGAGAAATGCTTTGATTTATGCTTGATCATCATAGGGTGTTCCTTTTGTTTTGTTAATGTAGCTCTGCTATCGTTGAGTCTGTGTTGCGATCGTTGAGTCTTCACTGCGATCATTGTCATTCTATGACACTTTGGCTCTACGATCGTGTTCTTCCTTTGATCATGTCTTTGATTTCGGACATAACCCTTAAATCTGTATGGTTAGCACAAACTAGAGCATAATATTTCAGGTTTGCAAGTTAAGCATGTCTAGCTCACTTATCAATTTGTTGAATCTGAATTCATCTAGAGGTTTTGTAAAAATATCAGCAAGTTAATTTTCAGTAGGAATATATTGTAAAGATATATTTCCATTTTGAACATGATCCCTAATGAAGTGATATCTTATTTCTATATGCTTAGTCCTAGAATGCATGACAGGATTATGAGTTATAGCAATTGCACTTGTGTTATCACAATGAATAGGTATGGATTTGAATTCAAACCCATAATCACGCTAGTTGATTTTTCATCCATAGGATCTCGAAAGACAAAGAATCGCAAAGCAAGAATGTACCAACCTTTCCGCAATTAAGGTAGATATCTTTGAGTTTTGCTTCTTGCTAAACCAAGACACAAGTCTCATTACCTAGTAGTTGACAAGTGCCACTGGTACTTTTTCTATCTATTTTGCGACCGCAAAATCAAAGATCTGTATATCCTGTTAGCTCAAATTAGATTCCTTGATACCATAACCCCAAGTGGGGTGTACCTTTGAGATACCGAAAATCCTCTTAACAAAGAAGCTTAAATGAGATTCTTTAGGCTAGCTTTGAAATCTAGCAGACAAATGCATGTTGCAAACATTATATCCGGTCCCATCGCGCTTAGATATAAAAGAGAGCTAATCATACCTCCGTATTGAGTTGTATCAATACTTTTACCTTTTTCATCTTTGTCGAAGCTTGGTTGCAGGAGAGCAATTGGGTTTTCATGGGAGAGGCGACTCCATGCCATACTTCTTAAGTAAGTCTTTAATGTACTTGGCTTGATTTATGAAGATTCCTTCATCACCGCTTTACTTGCGATCCAAGGAAGAAGTTCACTTTCACCCATCACGCTTTCATTTCAAACTTGCTCTGCATAGGCTTGGAGAATCTCTTGCATAACTTTTCACCAGTAGAACCCAAAATGATATCATCAACATAGATTTGAACTATTAGGACTTTATCCTTATGCTTTCTAAGGAATAGTGTGGTATCTAATCTACCTCTAGTGAACCCATTTTCAACAAGAAAATTAGTCAGTGTTTTATGCCATGCTCTAGGTGCTTGTTTAAGACTATATAAGGCTTTGTCTAATCTAAAGACATATTTAGAAAGAGATGGATTGATGAAACCTGGAGGCTGCTCTACATAGACTTCTTCTTGAAGTTCACCATTCAAGAATGCACTTTTGACATCCATCTGGAAGACTTTGAACTTCATGTGAGCAGTAAAGGCAAGGAATATTCTGATGGCTTCTAGTCTGGCAACAGGTGCAAATGTCTCATCATAGTCAATGCCTTCTTCCTGAGAGTAGCCCTTGGCTACTAGTCTAGCCTTATTCATTATTATCACCCCATCTTTATCCATCTTGTTTCTGAAGACCCACTTGGTTTCAATTACAGGATGGTTCTTTTGTCTTGGAACCAATCTCCAAACTTTGATTCTTTCGAACTGATTAAGTTCTTCCTGCATGGCCTCTATCCAGCTGGAATCTTACATAGCATCCTCTATCTTCTTTAGTTCTATTTGAGATAGGAAGCTTAGATAGAAGCATTCATTTTGAGTGGCAACTCTTGTCTTGACTCTCGCACTCGGATCTCCAATGATTAGATCTTGAGTGTGATCTCTTGCCCATCCGCTTCTGCTTGAGACATCCGTTCTTATGCCTTCTTGTCTTTAGATCTTCAAGATCTATTTCTTCTTCTTGGTGTGGAGTTTCGTTTATCCAGCATAGGTCTCTCTACGATCTCGTTTCCTTTCTCAACGATTTCACTATCAGGTTCTACGATCGTAGTGTCGAGCTCAACGTCCTCGTTCGTAGTGTCTTCACTGTTGATCGTAGTGTCTTAGAGCACTGATTTGTCTAAGTCTGTTTCATCAAAGATGATGTGAATCGACACTTCTACACTCAGTGTCTTCTTGTTGAACACTCTGTAGGCCTTGTTGTCTGTGGCATATCCAAGAAAGATTCTTTCGTCTGATTTCGGTTGGAACTTTGTCAAGTACTGCTTTCCATTGTTGAGTATGTAGCATATGCAGCCGATCACATGAAAGTAGCTGACACTTGGCTTTCTTCCTTTCCAAATTTCATAAGGAGTCTTCATAATCGTAGCTGAGCAAGCTTTCTCCTTTTTCTCAGATCGTATAGTTCAGCGTTTTGTGTTTTTGTGCATTTTGTTCAATACTTGATTGCCTATCTTATGTGTTTGTATTCTGTATATATGAGATCCTTAAAATCTATCAGTTGAAGTCATCTGATGAAGCATTAAATGCGTTTGACATTTTTGAGCTTTGATGGAGACATTTCTGCACATCTTCTGAATTGCATTCTGGCCCACTGACACGGCAAAATCACTCCAAATGAATTTTGTATCCTTCCGATTTAGCTGAGTTAATGGAGTAGCGATTCGAGAAAACCCTTCCACGAATCTCTGATAATAACCAGCTAAGCCCAAAAAGCTACGTATTTGATCACCGACTTCATTTGCTTCTAACTTTGATTGCTTCAATCTTCACGGATCAACAGATACTCCATGTTTCGATACCACGTGCCCCAAGGAATGCTACTTCCTCGCCGAATTCGCATTTCTTCAATTTGGCATATAGTTTGTTTTCACGAAGCCTTTGGAGTACCAAATTTCAAATGGTGCTCATGATCTTCACGACTTTTGGAATATATAAGGATGTCATCAATAAAGACAACAACAAAATCGATCCAAATATTCCTTGAATACTCGGTTCATCATATCCATGAAAGCCAGCAGGAGCATTAGTTAGTCCGAAAGACATGACTAAGAATTCATAATGCCCATACCGAAGTTCAAGGCGCCTTTGGAATATCCTCGCCTAATCTTCACCGATGATATCCGAATCGAAGATCGATTTTGAAAAGAATTGTGCCCAGAATCGGGTCAAACAAGTCATCAATACGAGGTAGGAGGATACCTATTCTTGATGGTGACATGGTTCAATTCCCGATAAATAATACAAAGTCGCATACTCCCGTCTTTCTTTCTTTACAAATAAAACAGGAGCACCCCAAGGAGATGTACTTAGGGACGAATGAAACCGATGTCCAACAATTCCTCGTAGTTGGACCTTTAACTCCTGAAGTTCAATAGAGCCATTCGATATGGGGTTTTAGAAATGGGCTTTGTACCAAAGTTCAAGATCAATAAAGAATTCAACTTCACGTTACGGGGTAGACCGGAAGTTCTTCAGAAATACGTCCGGAAAGTCAATAACAACAGAATATTATTCAAATTTGACGTGTCTTTATTCAAATCCATCACATAGGCTAAGAAAGCTTGACATCCGTTTTTCAATAAACGAATAGCTTTATGATTAGATATGACAAATGATTGATTTTAATGGTTTAGTTGCTTGAATTAAATACAACAAAGTTGGTTAGGAATATGAAAACTAACAACCTTACGAAAATAATCAATTTTGGCATGATGAGTAGTTAACCAATCAATCCCTAAAATCACATCAAAAGCAAGTATCTTTAAAGAGATAAGGTCAATGGTAAGGTGATGGTGCCAACTTGAATCAAACAAGATTTATAAACGATGGATGTGATGAAAGTTTCTCCTAACAGAGTTTCCACAAATAGGTCAAAGTCTAATTTCTCCTGAGTCAAGTTTAAACGTTGAGCACAAGTAGGAGAGATAAATGAATGGGTAGCACCAGATTGTCAGTAAGGTATAAACTTCGCAAGAATTTATAAATAGCTTACCCGTGATCACCTCGTTTGGGTTCCTCGCATTTTGACCAATCCACAACAAACGCTTCTTCCCTAATCGTTGACTTTGACTTTTCTGGACGGTCTTTTGAGTCACCGTCCCCATTGAACTAGGTTTCGCTCTGCATAATCTCGAGCGATATGTCCTTCCTTTCCACAATTATAGCATACCTTGAACTGTTGTGGACGGTTTGACCGATATGTCCCTCTTTTCCGCATTTGTAGCATATGGGGTGGTCGTTCTCCTCCCTTAGAACCGGTTGTTGCTTGGCAGACTGTCTGTCTTCATATGGTCGTTGTTAAATCTCCTCTTTTAAAATCTCTTCCCGACTCGCTTTCTTACTTTTCACGACCATGATTACCACCGAGTGGTTACCATTTCGTCTCGTCTGCTTTTCTTTCTCCATGTGTTATCATTATTCTGCTGATTGTTATCTCCGATACGATCCTCGGTTATGGTCCTCTCACCGGCCGTACTTTCGTTATCTCGCTTCTAATAATTGAGCCCTATTTACAACATCCGAATAGAGAGAAATTTATGAGAATGAGAGATGGCGACGTATCGCCGGTTTCAAACCTCTAAGAAACATCCGCGTCATACGTTCCTCATTCTCCACCAAATGAGGTGCAAACCTCGGATAACTCTGCAAACTTTGCCTCGCATCTTTGACACCGCTCATGTTGTTTCGCTCCAATTCTAATAAACTCCACTTCCTTCATATGACGAACACTTTCGGAAAGTATTTGTCATTAAATAGTTTCTAAAACGTCTCCCAAGAGACATGCTTTGAGTGCGGGACGGATGGAGTACGCTTCACGACTCCCACCAAAGATACCGCCTCGCCACTTTAACATAAAGGTGGCGAATGGGACCTTCGTTCTTCATGCATCCCAAGACATCGAATATCTTGGTAATTTGTTTGACCCATGTTTCCGCCATGATCGGATCTTCATCCATCTTGTTTCTGAAGACCCACTTGGTTTCAATTACAGGATGGTTCTTTGGTCTTGGAACCAATCTCCAAACTTTGCTTCTCTCGAACTGATTAAGTTCTTCCTGCATGGCCTCTATCCAGCTGGAATCTTCCATAGCATCCTCTATCTTCTTTGGTTCTATTTGAGATATGAAGCTTAGATAGAAGCATTCATTTTGAGTGGTAACTCTTGTCTTGACTCTCGCACTCGGATCTCCAATGATTAGATCTTGAGTGTGATCTCTTGCCCATCTGCTTCCTGTTGAGACATCTGTTCTTATGCCTTCTTGTCTTAGATCTTCAAGATCTATTTCTTCTTCTTGGTGTGGAGTTTCATTGTCTGGCATAGGTCTCTCTACGATCTCGTTTCCTTGCTCAACGATTTCACTGTCAGGTTCTACGATCGTAGTGTCGAGCTCAACGTCCTCGTTCGTAGTGTCTTCACTGTTGATCGTAGTGTCTTAGAGCACTGATTTGTCTAAGTCTGTTTCATCAAAGATGATGTGAATCGACACTTCTACACTCAGTGTCTTCTTGTTGAACACTCTGTAGGCCTTGTTGTCTGTGGCATATCCAAGAAAGATTCCTTCGTCTGATTTCGGTTGGAACTTTGTCAAGTACTGCTTTCCATTGTTGAGTATGTAGCATATGCAGCCGATCACATGAAAGTAGCTGACACTTGGCTTTCTTCCTTTCCAAAGTTCATAAGGAGTCTTCATAATCGTAGCTGAGCAAGCTTTCTCCTTTTTCTCAGATCGTATAGTTCAGCGTTTTGTGTTTTTGTGCATTTTGTTCAATACTTGATTGCCTATCTTATGTGTTTGTATTCTGTATATATGAGATCCTTAAAATCTATCAGTTGAAGTCATCTGATGAAGCATTAAATGCGTTTGACATTTTTGAGCTTTGATGGAGACATTTCTGCACATCTTCTGAATTGCATTCTGGCCCACTGACACGGTAGACTGCTTTCTCACCTAACACCTGAAAAGGTGTTTTCCTCTGCCCAATGGTCCTTTTTTTAGTTTCTTAACTACGTTTCTTTTAATCAATACTAAGGATATCTTTTGTACCGTTGGGATTGGTGAGAGCTTCAACGTTCAAAGCCCATTCCTTATTTGTTGGAGTCTATCTTCAATTGAACGATAGGGCTTGATGTTTCGACCTGGCGCGTGACACTCTACTATTCAAATTGTAGTGTCTTATCATATTGATGCTTGCTCTTAAGAGTACACTACGTTTTCTTCACACGACGATCATCACTTGCTCATCTTGCAAACTCTACATTTCCGAGAGCACACTACGATCTCTGAGTTAGCTCGGCAAACGTATGGACCACTCTACGATTCCTGGAGAGGCCCTTCAAGGCAGATACACTACGATCATCTCAGCTCTGCGATCCTGCTTTAGCTTCTGCATTTTGTTGATCAAACGGATAGACTACCAGCCTATTTATTTCTTTCTAGCCATAGATCAACCTAACAGATTTTATCTCTTTATCTATATAAGTAAAACACTTAAAGGCTAAGATCAACCTAACAACTTTGATCTATCACTAAGTCCTTGTACATATATTCTTTGAAGGACTTTACATAATCATGAGCTGTTTTATAAAACATCAAATCACAATATGCATTCTTCCAACAAGTTCTTTTATGAAATTAAAGTCAGAGTGTCGATTTTGCTATGTTAGCTATAAGAATTTGTGAATTGTTTGTGGAAATGAGAATATATATGGTGAGTGGAGTAATAAGGAAAAAAATTGAAAATTTTTTGGCTTAATTGTTTCTAAATGGTTATGAGATCTGTCTTTTAAAGTTATGCACTTCACATGTTTGATTAAATTCCTCTTAGAGGCTGTGAAGTTTTAAAAGTGAAAACTTGATGTTATTGTAAGCAAGAAAGCTTATGTTTTTAAAATATATGAATCTCAAGTGGCTGAACTGAATTAGAAATGGTTTAGAAGTATGTTTAAGTGAATTGAGTAATTTTGGTTTAGTTAGAAAACTGATGTAGCTAAGCAGTTTTGAGCCCATATAGAACTTGTGTGAAGCATTTATTTGGACTGGTTTATATTTTTTTTAAATAGTATGACATACCTTTTATAACATGTTAAAAATTGGTTCCAATTGAATGTATATAGACTGAGTTAGAAAATTGTAAAGTGACTACGAAAAAAATGCGAAATTTGAGAATTCTTGACAGAAACCCAACGCTGCAGCATTGAGATAGAGCGTCGCGACTCGTGACTCGCGGCTCTGGCCCCTTACTCCAATTTTAAATTCTTGTTCCGATTCTGTAGTCTAGAACGGAAAAAATTCCTAGCTCCGTCCTTGTTTGAAAGGAATGAGAGATTCAATACTGACTAAAAAATTTAATGAAAATCTTTATGTATGACATAAAGTAAAATAAAATAGAAGGAGAAGAAATAAAATTAACATGAGGAACTTCTGGATCAATATTGTCGTATTTAAGGTGCTCCCGGCCAGAAGAAATCATCCTGATAAATTAAACTCCAAGCTGAGTGAATTCCACTTACAAAATTTCATTTTACTAGACTTTCAATTGTTTTCTTTTATCAAATTACTGAAGCTTTGGGTTTCAATGTTGTAAGAATCTAATCTATTTTCATGATAACAAATTAATATCTCTTCGTTTATGATGTAGTACAGAATTAGTAGTAAAAGTTAATCAGAACAAATGTTTGGCTTATTAACAAGGTTTAGGATTTATTAATAAATTCTACATCCTAAACCCTGATTAATATATTCTAAACTCTGATTTATAAACCTTAAACATATAAATCCAAACCCATTATAATATGGACAAAACTCATCTTCTATTAGTCTCCAACCATCCTACCACAAAATCATAGAAGTCTATGTTCATGTCCAATCCTTTACAAGACAATCGAACCATCTTATATTCGTTCTTGATGTAAAGATATGCAAATCCAATCATACCTTGATGGGAATATTGAAATTCTTTTAAATGGATTAGGGTCAAAATATTGAGCATCTCTTGAAATGTCAATAATTCACGAGTACTTGAATTGCAAATCAAGATATCATGTCTTAACATAACATAACATACATAACAAACTACCACCGTTAGAAACATTTTATTATATCGACCAACACTAACTCGTCTTCCAACATATATTAACTAAAGGATTGGGGACGTCGCATCCCCCAACATCTCCCCTTTATTAACTCATTTTCTAAAACGCAACTGTAATTACAACGTAATGTGTGTAAATAAATAAACTTTTTCTTGAGAGAAAAAAGATCAGATATCAAGTTAAGTCAGGATCTTAAAATGCTCAATAACCTAACGAGGGTAGTATTTAATGGAAGTCAAGATAGTATGTCTAAAATCAACTCAGGATTGCATATATTAAACAACAATGCGAATTAATTTTAGTGAATACCCGTTCAAACAAATAGTTAATGTAATAATCTGGGTCAAATCTCAAGTCTGAATTGAATTAAATACATCCAAACAAGATATTAAACCACTAGCTCAATAATATATTTTTGGGTAATCTTAACCCACCACAGACTCATCCAAAATGTCATAACTAAAGATACTACTATTAATAACTTAATTCGACAAATTTTTCTCATATATTTTTCGATGTGACACTTGATATCTAAATTATGAATAATTTGACAACACAAAATTTCTCAACATTTATTCACCTAGGGAAATTTTTTATAATATTGCATCTGATTTATCCACATTATTCAGCCCAAATAGCTGGGGCCCAGTTTAACATAAACTTCTCATACTTGTGTATTTGGGCTCCAGGGAAAACTAGTAGAATGAGATGGTGAACTGAAATCCTTCTTCCTTTCCCGATCCTAATCCTAAGGAAGAGGAAGGAGTTGAACAAAAGAAAACAGAAATTCAAGCACAATTTCTAGATTTTTAAAAGAAAGGCAGGAAATGGCTTTCCTCCCACAAACTGTATAATCATATATTTATCAGGATTAAACACTTTTTATTTATAAATTTCATAAAAATATATATTTTAATGAATCTAAAGTAAATCAAATCTAGTTTACATCATATAATTAATGTCAATAAATTTAATTTCAGTCCAAATTCTACAACTGGATTCATTCAGAATCAATTAGAACAATAGATGGTCTCCAAAATTATTTATTAGAATTACAAGCTGGATAAAATAAAACTCACCTGATTACTATAATATGATCTTCTTCTCCAGTGAATTGTTTAACCAAAAGTGAACGAGTTATAACGACGGTTTTGAAGGTTGAGCTCAACTGCGTCGTAGATATAATAAATCGAACTTTTGTATTTATAACGATAGAAAAATATAATCTTCGCTCTTAGGTTACCTTTTTGATTAGTTGTTTAAAGAACTTTATTTGGAGAAGGGCACCATAGTATAATAATAATAAGTTGAAATATAAAATTAGTAAAAGAAACAATTAAATTTGATGACAAACTTATCACGAGGTAGGATCAAAACTTGGATTAAATTAAATTTATTGGAAGGAAGCAGCTAGCTAGCATCCCAATTAGTTTAGGATTTTGTGAAAAACGATTTGAAGGGGTTTTAGGAGGGTGTATTCGATTAAGAATTTAAAATTTTTGTTGTATTCAATTAAGATATTTAAAGTGTTTATAAAAATTTGTTGATATTTAATTACAACTTTTGTAATGTCTTTAAAAGTTAGGTGGTATTAAATTGAGATTTTTATAAAGTCTATAAAAATATTTTGGTATTGAAAAAGTCATTGATTTTTCAGATTTCTATCAAATAGTATAGTTTGACAGACTTTAGAAAAAGAGATACTTATATCCAAAGTTTGACTTCATCTCTAAAGACTTTCAAATACTTCTAAATATTTGAGAAAGTGAAAAGATGAATAAAGGAGAAAGAGAGTTGTTATAGTAGGTGAGGAGAGATAAAAAGGAGGAGGGGTTAAAAAGAGAAAGTAACATTAAGGGTTCCAAATAAAACCAATAGTATAAATGGAGATAACAAATATTTGAATATCATTTTATATTTTTTTCTCTCCCATAAAAAAATTTCATTTAATATATTTGTAAATATTAATGATGTATTTTGTTTTATGTTTATTTTTAAAAGTAATAAATTTGTTAATTTTGTTATTTGTTGAAAATTATAAATTGTTAGTTTAGTAATAATTACTTGATAGGAAAATAACAATGAACAATTTTAAAATTGAAATTGTTATTTTATATTACTGTTAGTAGAAAATGATTTTTTTGTATGAAATATTAAAATTGTAAAATATGATATTTTGGGTATGATTTAATAATTCAACTTCAACAATGTCTTTTATTTCAAATTAGGTTGTTACATGGTCAAAATATTTTAATATTATTTAATATCGTAATCATTTCATCTAAAATATAAGGTCTTTTGTTAACTTTTTAACAATTAATATAAAATTGCAAGATATATTAGAAGTATCTGAAACGTCTATCAAAATCTTGATAAAAAATCTATAAAATTTGTCACTTATTTAATGGAGTCTTTAAGAGTAATTTTAAAAATATTTAAAAATCATTAAAATCTATAAATTTTATTAAAATTCTAATTTTGTTATTTAGGATTAGGAGGGTGTATTCAATAATAACTTTTAAATATATTTTTTAACTAACAGAGTTTGTGGATTTTAAAATAATGCAATTCATAAATGCACGTCATCCTAAAATATTCACGCAGCAGCATAAATGCACGTCATCCTAAAATAATGCTGCTACCCAGACTGGGCCCACAGTTATAGAAACTACCAATGGGCCCGCATTCCAACTGGCGCATACCGTTGGTTGCATCTGGACCGTTCAAGTCTATTTTTCTTCCCACCTCTCTTACTTGGGAAAAGTAAAGAATTTCTGTACTTTTCCACTTGTTTAATTTTTCAACCTATAATTATATAACTCGACTCTTCCTGAGAGAGAATCACGTAAACTCCTTTTAATTCTACTAAATCAGGAAAAGGGAAATGGATAGGGGCAAAAGGGGAAAAATTCATTTTCTTCTAATTCTTATTCGACTTTTGTTGATGCAGTGGAAAGAGAATTCTAATTCGTTAGTACTAACGCAAAAGGAACCAACCAAATTTCAATTCTTGAAATTTTAAAACAAAAAATGAAATTCAAATTATCATATGATGAAACATTGAACAACCTTTAAGATATTTATATACTAGTATTAAATATATATTGACAAACTTATAATAATATATTTACTTAAAAAATTAATTCAATACATACATACATCAAAACAAGTAAATCTTAATATTAACCCCATCAGGTCACGGATGGGAATCAGGATCCTCTCTATTAGGGCTGTTCATTTCAATCGATTTTTTTAATTTTTCGATTTTTTAGAACTAGACCAAAACAAATTCAATTTCAGATAAAAAAGAATCGGCTTTTAAGATACAAAAAAGCGATATATACCGGTTTTTAAAGATCGATTTTGCCTTAATTTTTATGGTTGGTAAAAAATCGAACCAGGATAGAGATATATCTTAGGTTTTCTAATTTTTTTTATTATTAATAATTTAATAATAATAATAAAAAAATAATGATTATAATAATAAAAATAATAATAATAATAAAATAATGATAATAATAATAATAATAAAAATAATAATTATATTAATTTTCGGTAAAAATATGATCAACCCAAGATCACTGCTTGGTTTACCTATCTTAACCCAGCAGAATGCAGATTATCGGTATCAAGATTTGGGCGGTTTCGATTTCGGTTCGGTTCGGTTCGGTACCGATCCGGTTCGGTCCGGTAAAAATAGGTTGAACACCCCTACTCTCTATTTCAAATGAATCTGAGAGTCTTTATTTTATGATTCAAATTTAAAATGTGTTGGAATGTGATAAGTATTATGATGACAAAAAAATGATGATAAAAAATATACAAAGAATAAAGACTTTCTATTTTATTTAAAACGGAGTAACTAAAGAGTTTGTAGCTCTCACAACCCACTTGAAAATTGGGTTTAATTTAAAATATCTAAAATTGATAATTTATAATTAAAGTCCTAAAATTTAAAATATTAATTTAAAAAATATCTAAAATTGATTTCAAAAATTAAAATCCTACACATTTTCCTTCCACAATTACAATTATATTATTAATATAGGGGGTGATATCATTGTTCCTAGTGGACATGGAATTTCAAGAATTAACAGACGTAGCAACTTGCTTGCGAGTTGGACAAGTCTTCTCGAAATTCCAACCAACAACATCAGGACACGTGTCAGTCATCTCTATCTCAATTCCCCCCTTCCCTCTACCCCCTTCCCCCTCCCTGGTGTTTAGTAATACTATATAACAATGACAAAGTTGCAAGACTTGGACAGGCCAGCTCGGTGATTGCTGGTTAAGAGGCCTTATTTACAAACAAAAGAGTGTACTGTACACCTCTTCCTTCCGTGTACTCCAACTTATAATATATACACAGACAAAAAATAAGAAGAAGAAGAAGAAAGAACCCACTGTCATAACATTAATCCTACATGAAATAAAGAGACTTTGCTCTGTAATTTACAACCAATGGAAAGGTATGAGATTGTGAAAGATATTGGCTCTGGGAATTTTGGTGTTGCCAAGCTTGTAAGAGATAAATGGTCTGGTGAACTTTATGCCATCAAGTATATTGAAAGAGGCCACAAGGTATGTAGTATATATGTATATATCTTTCTCCATTTATCTATGAATTTTTGAAGTTTTAATTGCTTATTGCTGAACTGGGTTTCTTCATTTTGATATGGGTTTCGCTTGATTGGGAGGTTTTTTGGGTTTTGCAGATTGATGAGCATGTACAGAGGGAGATCATGAATCACAGGTCATTGAAGCACCCCAATATAATTAGGTTTAAAGAGGTAGTATATATCTACTACTGATGAACATAGCATCTTTTAACCTTTTGTGTCTTTCTCACTTTGATGATCAATTGGATTCCATGAAGCAGATGCCAAATTTGCAATTTGATTGTTGAGTTTTCTTCATATGAGATATGCTTTCGGAAAGTAGCATGACAGGCAATATCAAAAGTTAGTCCATAAAATCCGATTGTAAAGAAGAAAAGATAACATTTTCTGTTACATGACTACTAATATAATTTATAACCTTTTGATTTTATTCCGAATTCTGTCGAAATAGTGCCATCAAGTAAAGAAATGGATGGCTCACTTTTATATCATTTGAGTTGAGTGGTGTCACTTCTTGTAAACAATTTATAGTACTGTATACCTCTAGCTGTTAATCTCCTGCTTGTTACAGAAAAGAGTAGTACTCTGTTCCATTTGGTATTGCCTCACAAAAAAGCAATGCATAAACTGTTAAATCATAACGGTACTAATGGCTGTGCAGGTGTTGCTAACGCCAACGCATCTAGCCATTGTCATGGAATATGCTGCTGGAGGAGAACTTTTCGAGAGGATATGCAATGCTGGTAGATTCAGTGAGGACGAGGTATATTAAATCTCTCTTAAAAAAATGTTCATTCTTGCCCTGTTTTTTACTAAGTTCTATAACCACCCTTGTAGCACGGTTCCATTAAAATAGACAGTCTAGATTAGTAGATTATCTTATTGATCAACTGCCTTTTACAAAGGTAAACTTACCAAGTTAAAGAGACCGATTAGTTGGTTAGTTAGTTAGTTACCAATATCATTAAGGAAATCCACTTCATGTTATGCATAGTTTGTATCATCTACTTTGTTTCTAAAATGAAATATACCATGATATGATTCTGGGTGTTACATACTTATTTTCTTAAAACTGTTTATCTCAGGCTAGATTTTTCTATCAACAACTGATATCAGGAGTCAGTTACTGTCACTCAATGGTATTTAACCATAAGCAACCTTGTTTTTATAATTGATTCAATATTTTTTTTTCTTATCTAATATAGCTTCAAGGTTGGTATTAAAATTAAATTTTGAAATATTCTTTGCTGCAGCAAATTTGCCACAGAGATCTCAAACTGGAAAACACACTCTTAGATGGGAGCACAGCACCTCGCCTTAAAATATGTGATTTCGGCTACTCCAAGGCAATGATTTCTTCAACAGCCGATACTATTAAAGGGTGGAACTTCAATTACTAACTCGTCTGCCTCGTTTTTTTAGTCAGCTGTGTTGCATTCTCAACCAAAATCTACCGTGGGAACGCCTGCCTATATTGCTCCAGAAGTCTTGTCAAGAAAAGAATATGATGGGAAGGTAATTTGTCTTTACCTTATTTTTCAGTTACTACTTTCTTTTGGTCAACTAAAATCAATGATTAATAATGTTATCTTTGATGTTTGTAGATTGCAGATGTTTGGTCTTGTGGGGTTACCTTATACGTGATGCTGGTTGGCGCTTACCCATTCGAAGATTCTAACGATCCAAGAAATTTCAAGAAAACTATTAATGTAGGTTTTAAAATTTTTCTGGACTTGTTCATTTGCTTTCATTCTCCTTAGAATCCAGCATTAAACAATGTGAATATCATATTGTAGCGCATACTTAGCGTCCAATACTCAATCCCAGACTATGTTCGTGTTTCCATGGAGTGTAGACACCTTCTCTCACGAATATTTGTGGCTAATCCCGAAAAGGTCATCAGATTTTTGTTGTGATCAAGCATGCTGTCTTAAAACTTTGATTGTTTTTAATCGCGGTCCAATTTTCCATGTAGAGAATAAGCATTCCGGAAATTAAAAAGCACTCATGGTTCTTGAAGAACTTGCCAGTAGAATTCATGGAAGGAGAGGACTATAGCCTGCAGCTCCAAACAAACGACTCGGATCAAGATACCGAACAAGTGTTGGCTATAATAAAAGAGGCAGGGAAACCTATGGAGGGGCTAAAACTTGAAGGGCAGTTTGTTGGAGGCAGCATGGATCTTGATGATGAAATAGATTCTGATGAAGACATAGATGATATTGAGACCAGCGGCGATTTTGTCTGCGCATTGTGAGTGCTTGCTAGCTACTTCTTATCCTGCTACCAAAAAATACTGATCAAAGTTCAAATAAACTGTTGTGCATTAGGTGATGTTAAAATTTTTCTCTACAGCAGAGCCAGGGGAATTATTTGGGGCCAATAATTCTACTCCTCTGATCATATTGTAATTTGATTAATACTGGTCTCTCTTTTAAGCTATATTGTTGGTATTTATTTTATTATATGACACTATTGATTCAAATTTGAATAAATAAACTTATAAAGTAACAAAAAGTAGTTATCGGTTGGTTAAATAATACTTAATTAGTGGTTTAAACAGCTGGGAAACTCTTCTCATTGATAAGTTCTGATGTAGACAACATTAGACTGTTCTTGAAGAGCTACTAAATCAATCCCAGAATGACATAGGATTGGCTGATTTTATGTTAGTGTCAAAGAGTCACCTCATAAGTTGTGATTATTTATCAGATTTGGTGATCAATTTCTGTATTAAATTGCATATAAGTTGAGATGGAGTAGTTGCCATGGAAAAATGAAGGCCATAACATTGGTTAAGGAAAACCTAATATTTTTTTAAAAAAAATAAAGGGCTAGTTGACCTTATATATTGTATTCTTCTCTCTTTATAATTTTCTTGCATCAACCCAAGAGAATTGCTTAAAGCCATTAAATAACATTTTACTTTGCAACCAAGTTAATCGTAAATATTTTTCCCAAATAATATAAGATCACACGTTTCTTCGAGTTTACCACTCCGACATTCAGATCTAAAATAAATTTTCGTCCGCATATTCCCCTAGTTCTCATAAAATTTCTAAAATAGAATGTATACCTATAATTGATTTATAATAATAATAAAGAATTGGGCGGGCCTGGTACATGATTTTGATATTTGGGCCTACTTGGTACAACTTCGAAGCAAAATTCGCACGTTGGGCTGGGCTGACATTTTCCTCTAGTATTAAGCTATTCATGAATAAAAAAACTAAAATTATGAAAAATAAAAACTCTTGCCAAGATTTAATTTGAACCTAATACTCCTCCGTTTCAAATTATTATTGATTTTCAAGATTAATTTAAAATATTTTAAAACTCAAAATTGAGATATCTTGTTAAAAATTATAAAACAAAAAACTTACAATAAATAATACTTTTTAATAGTTAAAATATTCATAATCTTTGTATTAATTAAATTTAAAGAATTTATGTCGATTTTGAATTTAAAAATATGTTAAGTTGACTTTAAAAAATCAATAATAATTAAATAATATAGAACGGAAGAGTACAATATTTCTCTTGATGATCTATTTGAATTTTTATTATTCAATATTTTCATAGTGAATTTTCTAAAATCTATCTCCGTCGATTTTTAATATAGAATTTTTATTATTTTTTTCTCTTCACTTTGTATATTTTATAACAATTCGAGATTTGGTGAAGCAATTAGAGGACATTATTTGAAGAAAATAAGAAGAAAAAAAACCTTTATAATGTTTTGATTAAAATATTTTAAAATTACCCAAGAATAATACCTATAAAAATCACATTCATGTAAAATACACAAATGTAGTCTTCAAATCCTGAAAATAAATTGTACATAATTATTGAAATTGTTGCATTCTTCTCGTCCCAAATTACATTTTAATATGTCTCATGTTCTAGATTTGCTGCAGACTTGAAGATTTTTTAAATATTTAATTTATAGAAAATAAAAAAAAATTTGAAAAGAAAAAATAAATTCATTTAAAAATAAAAAATTATATTGCTACAAAAATAAATCGCTCTTTGTTGGGAGTAAACACACTTTTTAATTATTCATATATTTATAATAATTTATAAATTTTATTTTCATGTCTATCCGTAATAAGAATCAATATGTCACGATATTATACAAAAAAAAAAAATCTTGAAAAACAAATTAATAAAAAATTATATTACTACAAAAATAAAACGATCTTTGTTGCGATATTAGTTTATAAATTGTACTATTATGTTTACTCATAATAAGAATCGATATATTAAAAAAATAAATTAATTAAAAAAAATTATATTACTACAAAAATAAATCGATCTTTGTTGCGATATTAATTTATAAATTGTATTATTATGTCTACTCAAAATAAGAATCGATAAATCTTTAAAAAAATGTGAAAAAAACCCTAGCCCGCTATATAAAGGTGGAAGGTTCACCTCCAAAACCCTAATTCCTTGAGCGGAGCGGCAACCCACAGAGAGAGAGAGAGAGAGAGAGCAGCAGCAGCAGCGCCATTTCTTCTAATTCGGCCTCTTCTTCGTCCGATCAAAGAAGATGAAGGTTACTCATCTATCCTCATTTCCGTTTATCGTCTCTCACTATATCTATACTTGTATCTATTTTATATGTACACGTGAGGGGCATGTATTGAACGGAATGTTGTTTCATTGTTTTCTATGATTGCAGTTCAACATTGCGAATCCGACCACTGGATGCCAGAAGAAGCTCGAAATCGATGACGATCAGAAACTGTGAGCTTTTTTTTATGAACTCTCTGTTTACTTTGATTTCTTATTGTGGTGGACAATGTTTTTCTTTTTCCTGTTTGTTTACCTGATAACTGTAGTGTATTTGTTGTAATTTGTATAAAATCTGGAGATTCATGATTAATGTTATTAGGCTAATAGCTCTAGTAATTGCTGTTGTATGCCTCTATATAGTTAATTAAGAATTTCACCTTAAAAAGCCTAATATATGAAAAAAAAACCTAATTCAGCATTATAAAACATTACATTCTGGAAGTTTATGTATACTGGATTAGCAGACATGTTTATACATTTGCAAGGAGTGCTTAAACTAGAAACAGTCAGCTATTAATTTTTTTGAAGTGGTCTGTAGAAAGTAACAATTTTTTTAAGTGATTGGGCAGAATTACAAAAACATATCCTTAATGTCTTCAGCAAACATTTGTATTCTGTTCTGATTTTTTTAAAAAATATAATACTGTATAATAGAATCTGTAAGTCACTGGTACTGGTAGTTTGTTTTCTTTACTTGTGTTGGAATAGTATACCCTAAGTTTGTCTGAAGTCTGAAATATGAATTAGTTAACATTTTCAATGTACAAGGACAAGTTCCTACCTTTGGTTTCTTTTGTGTTTTTACTGTTTTTAAAAATCATATTGGATTATAAATAAATGAGATTGTAGTCCGTGTTGCGAATGTACATGTGAAAGAATGTTCTTGACAACTTGTTATTCAAATTTTCTACATAGATTATTCAGTGTTTAGTAGTTTTATTTGTAAGATAGTTATAGTTACTTTCCTATATAATTATGTCAGGTACTCGGCTTTAAACATGAATATCCCCAAGCAATTAAACATTTTTGTTTTTCTTGTGTTATGTGCTTTTTTGCCTCCGAAGTCTCTTATTTTCTAATCTACTCCTGATGTGGTATAATATCTGACATAATTTTATTTTGCAGTCGTGCTTTTTATGACAAGAGGATTTCTCAAGAGGTCAGCGGAGATGCTCTTGGCGAGGTATGAGTGTGACAATCTTACAAGTTATTTTCTGTTCTCAATGATTTTAGTATATGCTCTGTTTAAGAGTGATTGTGACTTGCACATTAAATGACTACAGGAGTTCAAGGGTTATGTCTTCAAGATCATGGGAGGTTGTGACAAGCAAGGTTTCCCAATGAAGCAGGGAGTGTTGACTCCTGGCCGTGTTCGGCTTTTACTTGTTAGAGGTTGGTAAAATGTGGATATGATGCTAGCCTATTCTCTTTGGATGGAAGTAATCTGACTTGTTTGTATGTGCAGGTACTCCATGCTTCAGAGGACATGGTAGGCGTAATGGAGAGCGTCGAAGGAAGTCTGTAAGAGGATGCATTGTAAGCCCCGATCTATCAGTTCTTAACTTGGTAATCGTAAAGAAGGGTGAAAATGATCTGCCTGGCCTTACTGATGTTGAGAAACCAAGGATGAGAGGTCCCAAGAGGGCATCAAAGATCAGGAAACTCTTCAACCTTACCAAGGAAGATGATGTCAGGAAGTATGTGAACACATATCGTCGTACCTTCACAACTAAAGCTGGTGAGTTCTCTGATCACCTCCTTGTTATTTTCTCTCAGTAATTTACTAGTGAGCACAACAAATAGAAATATTTTTTTCATTCTCTAGTTTTAATAGAAATATATATTATATTATGTTTGATATTATAGTTAACTAATACTATGGTATAGAAAATAATTTAATCTTTTAATTTTTGTTCAACTGTATTTACAGGGAAGAAAGTCAGTAAAGCTCCCAAGATTCAGAGGTTGGTGACTCCATTGACTTTGCAAAGGAAGCGTGCTAGAATTGCTGAGAAAAAGCAAAGGATTGCCAAGGCCAAGTCAGAGGCAGCTGACTACCAAAAACTTCTTGCCAGTAGGTTGAAGGAGCAGCGGGAACGTCGCAGTGAGAGCTTGGCAAAGAAGAGGTCCAGACTCTCTGCAGCCTCAAAGCCGTCTATTGCTGCGTAGACAGGGTACTCTCCTTGGTTTCGGGAGTTTTATTGATGTCAGTTTTATATACAATAGTATGTTGAGTTAATTATGACTGTTATTTAATGCAAGTTCATTTGTCTTTTGCCATGTACTTTTGCTATACTTGTATCGCACGACATTTTGGGGTTATAAATTGAGTTCTTGATGCAAATTGCGTCCTTCATGTGATGCACATCTTTTTCTCCATTTTGCATATTAAGTTTTTGTTGACCAATTGATCCTTTCTGATTTCATATGAACCTTTCTCTTTTAGCTCAACACTTGGGGTGAAACTTGAAAATGAGCAAGTAATTATGGTGTCTAAGTTGACTATTTAGAACAGTTGAAACTACTAGTGTTATTATAATTTGACCAGTTAGGCTATCATTTAGGTCTTGATGTTTGGTAGTAGATTTTAGGATTTGTGGGGTTTGAATCAGTTCGATGACATTTCAGCCTACTATATCAGTTTCTTGGCTGTGAATAAGAACAATGTTTTAGTAGGCACAGCAAGCTTTCTCTTGAAGGATGTGGTAGCTAGCTAGTGTGGTATAAGGACACTTGTTAGGTAACCATAGCAAGACTCGGTGTGAGAAACTAAAAATTAGAACGAAGGAAATGATAAAATTTCAAAGTTAATACTATTTATGGCTATCTGTTTTGACAAATCCGTGGTTGCCACATCATTCTTATAATGCTTTTTAAGTAATCATCCCCGCCCTCCTCCTTTCCCTCTTCTATTTTTTGTTGGCTTGCAATAGAGATATTTTTAGCGAGTATTCAGTGACCTTGGTTTTCACTACTACGCAGCCGGCCCTTGAGTCTGGTCCTTTGCATTCTCTCAGCTCAGCCTTGGATTGTAAGGTCTTTTCATGGCTTGATTTGGCCACAAAACTGGACTTTTCTCTTAATTTGGGGGTTGGCCATGTGCCAAGTCTTTGAATGCCATTGGTCTCCGTTATTTTATAATTTGACATTGATGCACGGCCAGCCTTTTTCCAAATGAAATTAAGAATCGTAATGTTAAATGATCATATGAAAACCGTTCTTTGTATAGTTTAGCTATATTGCTTTTCTTATCTAGGAAATGGGCCCTCGGAATCTAAAGATATGCTCGGCCCCTTTAGAGAAAAGGTTCCATTTTGACTTTCAAAATTAATTTATGATAGTTTTTTTTTTTAATATAAATCAATGTAAATTCATTCATTTTGGTAAAAATATAAATATTTTATTATTTTTAAAACGTTACACCCACCCACCAATTCAATAAATAGTTCCATTTGCTGTTGCTGCTGGCTGCTCTTCCTGGTCAATTTTTGAAGTTTTAAAATTCAAAATTAATTTTGATTTTAGAGATTTTACCAGTAGAAAAATGTTGTTTTGAAAATTCAAATAAATAAGAATTCTAGTGTGAAGGAGGAGGATGGAATGAATGCTAGGGTAGTAGGGGGAGTGAATTGATTACTACTACTGGGTACACATAACCTTTTTTCTACTGTACTTAATTAATTGTCTTAAATTGAAGTAGAAGGTGGCTTAGTGGCAGTATTATATGCTTGCTTGGTTTTAAATTGAAACCGGAAATGGGGGGACAGCTACTACTAAGGTTTAATTAAATATGGATTGGTGTAGATGATGAATACAAAAGCAAGAATTAATTTGCCAAACGTGGACGTATTGAGAATAGTCGGGATGAAAGAGAACAGAGATTTATTATCAGAGTATCTCCAATAGTAGTAACAAAAAAAAAAAACTCTTTAAATTAAAGTTTATTAATTTACGTGACAATTTGAAGAGTATTATTTGTTATTTTTATATTTTGTGTCTCATAATAAATATTTTTAGCCTTTAATTGCATATTTGAATAATGAGAAAGAGGTTACAGATTTGATGACTAAGGTTGAATAGATTGTTGGAGAGAATTTTTCATGAAAATGATTGAGAGGCTGTCGGAAATGCTCGTAGAGAGATTCAAAGGATGACAGTTGTAATAAGTTTAGTGAGAGTGAATTTAGTGATTAATAATTAAAGAATTCTGATTTTCCCAACAAGCTCCAAACACTAGTCTAGTGAAGAAAACAAAGTAGAGGACTACTAATAATAATAATTCAGAAAACTTATATTCTCAACATTGCCTTGCCTTGCCTTGCCTTACCTTTCCTTTCCTTTAATATATCTATCTCTACTTCCAAACAAAACTATACACATCATGTGACATGACTGATAACCAACCAAGTAGTCTACTACTGACTGACTGACTGACTGACAGGACCCAAACATCATCTAAACTTTTAAAAATGACTTCAATGTTCTCATCCACGAAGCATTCAACAATTCCTCCTCCTCTGCCGGCTGCTGCTGCCTATTTACTACCCTGCAGTTATTCCTAATCTCCCCTGGCCTCCCTGATTGCAAATCCCCCATTTTGATCATTCCTTCCACAAAGTCCTCAAAAAATGCACTCTCATCAATACTATACTGCTTCACAAATCCTCGAGTTTCTTCACACGTAAACAACGTTTCATCCGAATTAAGAAACCCTCTACCATTTACCAAATCCTTGAAATATTGGTTGTCGAATATTTCTGGTGTAGCATCCAGCCCCCCTGTCACATTTCCATCTCCACCAAGTGGACAAAGTTTGTCCAACTTTTGTCGAAACTTGGGTTCAATGCTTGGGTCTGGCCGGCCTGACCCCGATTGGTTGTATAGCCTAAACACAATAGAAAAACACCGTCCTTGGCCAATTGAGTGAGATCCTGAAAGGGCTACAAGATCCTTGATAGATAGGTTGAATTTGCTGAAGAGGTCAATGAGATAACTTGCATTGGCTCTTGGGCTTGGCATTATATTGTCCGCATCTTCTTGGCTTGCCGTTAAGCTATCTTTTCTTCCCAATCTCACTTCCCAATCAGGACCTCCACTCTGTTCAAATCATTAAGGTCTGTTAGTTACTACTAAAAGAATTCAACAAATCCACAATTTTGTAATCAAACATGTTAGGACCTAGTCACGCTTCACACACACACATATATATATATATATATATATATATATATATATATATATATATATATAAGAGTACCAATTTTAATGGACTAAAAAGTATTACTAAAGAAAATAACACTATTTTCCGGACAGAGGGAGCAGAGCGTATTTCAAGGAATTTTCTCATCCCAATTTCACATATACAGAGAGGAAGATATAAAGACTAGCAAGTAATTTCAAGGGGAAGCAACCGGCAAGACCTCCATGATTTAATATTTCACGGTCACACTTTTGAGTCCTTGCTTAACTGATACTCCATCCATTCCAAAATTAGATCAGATTAATTTAGAGTTTCTCTCTTTCTTAACAACCGTCCAAGAAGAAGAATGATGAAAAAGAAAAAAAGATTACACTTAAAAAATGTAGTCAATTAGTGTTGTGTATGTCCACTTTTTTTTTTTCAATTAATTAACCTTTAATCTTCATGTTTATCTGATATCCTTGTTCATTAAAGCACTGGGCCCATAATCCACCATGAAAAAGTTTCTATTCAGAAGATTAAGGTGACAGAATTTACCAGAGCAACAGCATCTCTAGAAGCCATAATTATGATATCTGCACAAGAAACAATGCCTGGGCAAGCCCTTTCAAGGGCTTCCTTCACTTCATCAACAACTTCATAAGATCTTAGTGAATTTATATTTGAAAGAGACAGCTTTTCTCCCACCATGTTTGGTGTATCATCCAGCAACAAAGAAGCATCACAACCCTGTAAAATTATTCAAAAAAATAATAATAATCAGAATTACAAGAATTATAGATATGGGGGAAAAAAGGCAAAAAAAAAAATATGTTAGAAATTTTGTATTAGTTACATTAACAAAACAATCATGGAACTGTAAACGCATAACAGAGGCACCACTTCTGGGTTCTCTAATCATGGACTTCTTGATCACATCCCTGACGATAAATTCCGCTTCCGAACAAGTTTTCCAGTAAAAACCCGGCTGCAGCGGCTGCGCTGCCGCCGTGGCAGCGACGGTGATAGACAAGAGGAAGAGGAGAAGAATAGGAGGGGACATATTGAGGAGTGGTTTGGTTAGTGTTTTTGGTAGCAATAAAAATTGGTTCAACAGGGAGCTTTTGAAGAAGCTTTATAAACTTTGAATGTGATGGTTTATTAGTCCAATAGAGCTTCATTCCTCAAATATCTTTGTTCCTACAAAGGAGATATTTCTAATAATGACAGTAATAAAATAGAACACTATTATTTTCATAGGGGTTTTTGATATTTTTGCATGGTCTTCAGGGTAGGATTTTTTTTTTCTCTTATGAAGAAGAATTATGTGAAAATATCAAAAACACATGTGAAATATCAGTTTCTATAAAATAATATGCAATGACAGTTTAACATTACAATTTTATTTTCAAAAAAATTATTTAAAAATATTTAATAAATTAAAGAATAAAGACTCTTTATATTCTAATTAATAAGATCATTAATATTGGTTTTAAACGCACTTTCGAAATACTTTTTGTTAAAATTACCAAGTACAAAATTATTTTTAAATTGTAAAAAAATCATATCATACAATTATCTTAAAATTGTTATTAATATTTTTAAAAATACATTCATAACTTTGTAATCAGATATATTATTTCAATTTTTATATAAAAATATTTTAAAATTTTATAATTAAAAGTGACTAAATGGACGGTGAGTACTTGGGAGTGGGATATGGGTATATGAACATATTCTGTCTTGTGTCAACAAAACATAGGGCGGGCGGGTTTCTGTTCTCACAAGTCACAAGTACGAGGCAAAACCGGAATATAGGGCAATTGGATGAGTGTGAGATTCTTTTTGTAACTAATTAAACAACGGTGTAAATGAATCGGGTTGAGTCCGGTATGAATCGAGTCCGAACAATTTGTTGAGTATCAATAGAAAATTAGGATATTCGAGTAATTTATCGAACTTTAAAATTTGCTCATATTTAAATTATTTATATTTTGACTCAAATACGAATAGAATTTTTAATCAAATGAGTAAGAATCGAGTCCGAATTATTTATTTATTTTAGAACTTTATAATTAAATGTCCAGAATTTGTTGTGGGTGGAGAGATATTATTATGATCATTCACTGCTTCAGATCATGCCTACAATTTTTGGAAGCAAAAGTAAAGTCACTATTTCTGATTGCTAATTGTTTTACTAATATTTTTCAAGTGACTTGTCATTTATGGGCCCATCTCAGTTTCAAGAATGGCCCTCCAATTTACTATTGGCTAGTTTGGTCTCCTTGGAATAAAATTTTGATCATATTTATTTTTTATTTTGCTAGTTATTATTGGTCATATTTGTTGAATGGATTATGCTTTTCTCAAATTTAAATGAAATTGTGTTTTGCTAGAGGAATTAAATGTTATATACCCACCCAACTCGTGTTAGGGAGTGGACCTGAGAACCAAAGGAAAGGACCCGAGGCCCACGGATTGGATGAGACTCATGCACACGTCAACTTCAGGCCACGAAAACTTCAAACGACTCCTACATAATGATGGGATTGGAACCGTCTCTCTCAGATGAGTTGGTCCCCCAACTGCCTTCCACGGATTGGATGTGCCCAAGTGACACATTTATAGGGGAATTCTTTGACAATAATGGGGAGGTTAGACATTCATTACATGGTTAATATGAAATTAATTTTAATTAATTGATCAATATATATGTCGAGATGTGATTTTTTTGCTTGATAATATTATATTGATTGATCAATTTATAAATTGAATTTAATTTCGAATTCGACATTCACACTTTATATATTAGTTGATACACAAGAGGGAGGCACAATCCCATCGTCCACTATTATCATTTATCCACCGTGAGAAACAAGATTTGTGAGACTAGTGGAGCACCAGAGACCCATATTCAAAAGACACGACATCATCAATTCATTTAAAATTGTCAAATAGTTCATTAATATATATATATATATATATATATAAAAAAATATATATATATACAGTTGTGTAATATACAATCACATATGACGATAATTTTTTTGAGCTATGATGACGGTTCATTCGTCGCTATAAATATTTTAGTATATGACGACGGTTCAATAACCCTCAAAAAATGTCAATCATAACACGTATCTTGTATACACTATATATATATATATATATATATATATATATATATATATATATATATATATCTGATCAGGATCTTAAAATTTCACTCCTTATCTAACATACTGATCATATTTTTTTAACGACGGATCGAGCGATAATTCAATCAAATCGTATATATATAAACCGTCGCTTTAAACTTTAAAGAATGATATATATAATGACGGATCGAATTGTCGCCCGTCCATCGCTAAAGAGGTTGAACAAGATATATTAAATAATTAGTGAACTTAAGATCTGGATCGTATATATATATATATATATATATATATATTAAGTTTTCACTAAGTTTTCACCGGTACTCCTCTAAAAGGCAAGTGTTTTCTCGGGGTAGTGTGAGTCAAAGTTGTAAAGTTAATCTTACTATAATAACATATTTTATTTGTTTTTGAATTTGTTTTTATATGTAGGTGACCGTCCAATAAAAGTGACTCAATTAGTGAATGTAGAATGGTCCATATTCAATAGGGTACATCCTTTTTCTGTTGTCGAGAAACTATAGTCCGAGACCTAGAGGCCCCCTACATGCCATACAAACACAAATGTGACGCATCATTCAGTTCTGTTGTACTAGTATGTTACTACACCAAATTCATAAATTCATCAACAACTCAACTGCTATATATATATATATATATATATATATATATATATATATATATGGGAAATTATGACAGGTTCTTTATGGATCTTATCTTAACACCCTTTTTTGATAGTTGATAAAACTTATTGGAAGGTGAGATTGAAACATAAATATCTTGGTAAGTAATAACAAACATCTTATCTTAACTTTTATTTTAATATGAGGAATGCACCATAATCAACACGTGTTATCGGTTTGTTTAACTAAAACGCAATTTTTAATATTAAATAATCGGCTTGCGAACATGCAAACTTGTTAAAAAAAAAAAAAAAAAATCAAACCGTAACAAGCTCTTACGACGTACAAAAAAAAAATCAATAAAACCGTAAACTCTTTACGACATAAAAAAAAATAAAAAAAAAAAAATTACCAAATGGCATGACCTCTTACTTGACATTATTTTATAACCTTTGAAACTAAACAAATGTTATTTAAAAGGTTATTTGTAGCTCAGATACAAATGTTTTATAAACAAATGTTATTTTATAACCTTTTAACTTTTTTATAACAAATAACAAATAAAGAATATAAAATATTTTATAAAAACATTTGTTATTAAATATTTGTTTTATAAAATATTTTATAATAACATTTGTTTTAAAATATTTGTTATAAATTATTTTTTATAAAAACATTTGTTATAAAATTTTTTTATAAAAACATTTGTTATAAAATATTTTATAATAACATTTGTTATAAAATATTTGTTTTATAAAAACATTTGTTATAAAACATTTGTTATAAATTATTTTTATAAAAACATTTGTTATAAAAATATTTGTTATAAAATATTTTATAATTACATTTGTTATAAAATATTTGTTTTTATAAAATATTTTATAAAAACATTTGTTATAAAAACATTTGTTATAAATTATTTTTTATAAAACATTTGTTATAAAATATTTGTTTTATAAAATATTTTATAATAACATTTGTTTTTATAAAATATTTATTTTTATAAAATATTTTATATTCTTTATTTGTTATAAAAAGGTTTAAAAGGTTATAAAATAACATTTGTTTATAAAACATTTGTATCTGAGCTACAAATAACCTTTTAAATAACATTTGTTTAGTTTCAAAGGTTATAAAATAACAAGCCGTAAGAGGTTGTGCCGGTTGGTAATTTTTTTTTTTTTTTTTTTTTTAAGTCGTAAGAGAGCTTGTTACTTTTTGATTTTTTTTTTTTTTTATATATAAAATGCATGTTGTCATGTAAATTAGTATTATTTAATATTAAAAATTCGTTTTAGTTAAACAAACTGACAACATGTTGACTATGGTGGGGTCCTCATATTAAAATAAAAGCTAGATGTCAAGTTATTACTTTGGGTATATTTATGTTTCAATCTCACCTTCCAATAAGTTTATCAACTATTCCAAAAGGGGTGTTAGATAAGACCCATAAAGAACCCTATTATATGGAAGGGCTCTCTATATATATATATATATATATATATATATATACACTCTTATTTTATTTCAAAATTAAAGATATAATTTAATTTTTATAGTCAAATGTCGATATATTAAAATTTTAAATTAATATGACTCGTAAAATTTAAAATTTAATAAATTTTGTAGTTATATTACTATACACTTATATAAATTGTATTAACTATTTTAAAAAAAAATCACATCAATTTAAAATTTAATTTATTGTTGTTCGACCTTAAAAATCAAATTATATCTCAAATTTAAGAACGGAGAGAGTGATAATTGGGTATTATACTCATAAATTAGGTATTTTTAGACTTATTATTGCGCTTATTTTTAAGTATTTTAGGTCATTCTTACTTGTTTCAATGTTAATTTGTGGGACAGGGACAGGGACATTTCAGACATTTCAACATCATTAATGACAAAGTAGTAATTCTTAGCAAAACTGCAGCGCCGAGGAACTCCTTCACAAGCAAATCACAGCGCTGGGGAGCTGGGAGTCACGAAGAGTTACTCGGATTTTGTGCCGACAAAGGAAAAGAAGACAGATTTCTACTCTTAATAGAATTTTTAAGGAAGATTCACCTAGACAAGACCAAAAGCTATAAATAGGGAGGAGATTATTGATTAAAACACACATAATTTTGAGACCGAGATTGGAGATTGAACTTGGAGATTGCATAGTAGCACACAAGGATTTCAGATTGGAGACAATTAGTGAGTTTTTATTCTTCTCTCTGTTTGTAATTTAATTGTGATGTTTTTCATGGAATTTTTTGTTTTAATTTTCAGTATGAAGTAATTTTATAATTATGGCTACAATTGAACCTTTTATGCTTATAAATTAATTACTGAAATTAATTTAATTATTTATTCAAGTTGAGTTGTCTATCACATTTTGTGCTTATTATTTAATTATCTGGCCAATAATTACTATGTTACACTATATTAATTCGGAAAATGCAATATAGGGTTAGAACGGGATGTGATAGCATGCATTCTTAATTATTTGCATGAGATGAATAATTAGGGTTGTGAATTAAATAGGAATATATCTTTTCAAGTGCTTAATAAATTTGATTATTTTGCTTTGCATAGAAATATCGCAAAATTAATTGAATTGAGTAATTTTATTTGATCAATTGGAAAAGGGCTTATAAATACTTTGAATTCCTGTTAACAACTCAAGTGGATTTAACAATTGGATAAATTGAGTAATTGATTTATATTGCATAATTGTAGATATTATAGTCTTAAACCTTTATCATTTAAATCAAATCTTTGTGTTAAAGATAGTTTTAGTTAATTTAATTTTAATTGGAAAATTGCAAAATTCGGTTGTTTAAATAAAATTAGATTGATATAAAACTAGTAGTTGTAATTTGTTAAATATGATTTCTCGTGGGTACGTCACTCTTTATTATCACTTTATTACTTGTTAATCGTGTATATTTGCACGTAATTATTGATTGAGGGCACTACTCAATAATTGTTATAGTAATTACTGTTCAATATTTTATTTTATTGGTTCAATAATTGTTGCGTTGATATTTTATATTATTGTTGTTTATATAATTATCATTGCAAGATTTCCCATTATCGGATCAATAATTCATATTATTTGAATAATATTATTAGATATTATTATTGACAATGTCTAGAAAGTTCATCGAGGAGAGGTTTGGTCACCTAATTACGGCAGCGATGGAGAAATCCTTATCTGAAAGCTCCTATTTTCCGGAACTACTGGTTGTCATAATTGTGATACTATAATATGTGCTTAGGTTAGAGAAGTCAGCTACCTCACTATTCCAATATCCAATGTTCTTCTAAGGTAAAGGGTATTATTCTTTCGTATTCATGAAGAGAGTTATTTTCTTTCAATACTCGTAAGGGTTGTTATTCCATTATTTATTATTATGTTGGAATAACTTTGTCTACATCTTAATCTGCATACATGGTGAAATTCTTCTCATTATTCCATTCTTTATTATTCATTGGAATAACTTTATGTCTCTTGTGGCGCCCCCAAAATAGGTATACATCACCCATTCTCGAGTTGTCAATACATGGTATGTAAAAACAACTACAACTTTATTATTATTACAACAAGAAAAGCGTGAGTTTGAATACAAATATTATCTTCTGCACAATATCTATACTCAAATAGATCCTCATCACATTTATTGATACATTATTTTACAAAAATGGTGAGGACTACTAAACAACTCTCTCTAGAACCTTCATTCCATACCCCAGGCTCGTACTTTCGCTTATATTCTCGCCTCCCCGAGAAAAATGGAACAAAAGGAAAAGGGTGAGCTCAACTAGCTCAAGAAAGAATATTATGACTAAGATAATATACAACAAATTATCGTTAGTCTTCAACGAGGAAAAATCTAATAGAATACAATAGACAACAAATTTTAAATCAATATTCAGCAATGAAATAATAATTCATTAGAAGAGTTAAGTAGAGAATGCAAAACTACTATCTTCCATGTATGAATTTAAAAGTTCATCGCTCATCTTTTATCCTGTAACATCAATCAATATACATCTGGAATCAAATATTCATCTTTTGCACTACAGGGCCAAAGATATTCATCACCGTTAATCATGTTCATTTAAACACATGTTCATCTTTGCACTACAAAGCCAAAGATATTCTTCAGAAATCATTCATCTTTGCACTACTGCCAAAGATATTCAATAATATCATCATTTAAGGTCGAGGATGATGAAAATATTTTTAAAGAAACGAATCTAGTGAAACAAAATGACAAGGATTAAGGATTTAGGATTCGTACTTTGTTTTATCCATGTTTAAAAATACCTCAAAAATAATCATAGTGGTGTAAAATTCAAGAATGATCAAAACATGGATACAATCAAATTAGTATCCGAATAGATATTTTGACAAAAAGAAGAAATTTTATTTTTTGTGAATAATAGTCATGAGTATCGTGAATAGTCTTAGATATCGTGAATAGTAACTCAAACACCAAAAGATAGAAATTCCACAAAAACATCTTCACGCTTCGTGAATAGTAACTCGTGAATAGTAACTCGTGAATAGAACTTCGTGAATAAGAAACTCGTGAATAGTAATCTCAAACATGAAAAAGTTCCAAATTTGATAAAAAGTTCCAACCAATATTTCAAAGATAATGATATTGAAGAAATAATATCATTTGAGAAGAAAATAACATCCTTACCTCAAAATAACCGCATCTTACCGAATTTGGGATATAGTCTTTGTGAGAAACTTGCCTTGAATAAAGAACTCTCAAAATATCAAAATACTCACAAAAATACGCTCAATAATCTAGAGAGAAAGAAAACTTGTTTTACGGTGTGATTTTCAATTCTAACCTAAGCGCTTTATTTATGAAAAATCTTTAGAAACGCCACATGTGAGACTAAAATAATAAAGAATTATTATTTCTTACCAATTCTTCTACGCACACCACAATGATTCAAAGCATGCTAGCCATCTTGGAAAAAAAATAGCAGCCCACATGTGTAATCAACACCAACCAAAGTGGGTCCCACCCATAAATTTAATAAAATTATTTTATTTTTCAAACTTCAAAGAATTCATAGAAAATAGATCGGTTATCAGAAAAATACGAATTTTATGTCCATTCTGCCTGAAATCGAATTCTCTACAACTTTACAGAAGAAATTTTTTCCAAATTCCAAACGAAAAATGACCAAAATCTGCATACGGATAAGTTTTCTAATTTCCTTCTCTTCCCTTTCTCTTTCTTCCTTTCCCATAATTCTCCACTAACTCTCTCTCTTCCCCCACTTTCTTCTCTTACCCCCACCACTTCTTCCACACACACACACAAATACTTACATATATATATATATATATATATTAAAATATTTACAATTATTAAATAATTCCAATTCTATCTTTTCTCTTCCACCTCATCTATTTATAAACCATGAATTTATTGTAAAAATATCACCATCAATATATTATTAAAATAATATATTTAAAAGAATTATTTTATCAGAAAAAGATAAAATATTAATTTTCAACAATTGTCATTTTAAAATTTTTCTCCATCTATATCCATATAAAATCAATATTTTCCTCAATAATTAATTATTCACAAATAATATTACAGAATCACAATATTGACAACCAGGCAGTTCCCAGGAAAGAGGGGCTTTCGATAAGGATCTCTCTTACTTCTGCGGCGCAATTAGGTGACCAAACCTCTCCTTGATGTAACTTTCTAGACATTGCCAATAATGTTTTCTAATAATATTATTCAGATAATATGAATTATTGCTCTGATAATGGAAAATCTTGTAAATGATAATTATTGAAACAACAAAGAATATAAAATATCAACGCAACAATTATTGAATCAATAAAATAAAATCTTTGAATAATAATTATTTGTAACAATTATTGAGTAAAGGCCTTCACGCAAGAATCAATAATTGGTGCAATACTGTGTCTTCTTATTCAACAACGCCGTATTAGTGTGTTTTAACCACCGGATATTCCAACAAGATAATACTTGGTAATAACTACGCCGTTATTTTTAAACAACTTATATTTGTCGTTTTCCTCATCCAATCGCTCAGTTATGGGGCCCACACGGTCATTTGGCTAGTCGTGCGAATATTCCCCGACAAAGATTTGAATATTCCACGACCAAACGAATATTCCCCGACAACAATGAATATTTTATAACCACTTGCTTATTTTGAAATATTTAAGTATTTAACCCTAACTATCCACATTAATCAAATCAACCCTTACTATTTCAAAATAATAAATAAGGAAAATTAAATTTCATTAATAATAAGTTGGGGTCTTACATGTGCGGTCTATCGCATGCCTGGTGAATTCCTTTGTTGTTCCATTCTTTATTATTCTGTTGGAATAACCTGTCTGTGTGGACTACTGTGACGCCCCCAAAATAGGTCCATTCCATCCAACCCATTCTGAGTCGCCAAATACATGGTACAGAAATAACTACAACTTTATTATTACAACATATAAACTGTGAGTTTAAATACAGATATTGCCATCTAGACAATATCCACACGCAAATAAATCCCCATCATAATTATTGATACATTATTTTACAAAAATGGTGAGGACTACTAAACAACTCTCTGTAGAACCTTCATTCCATACCTCGACTAGTACTCGCTACATTCTCGCCTCCTGAGAAGAAAAATGGAACAACAAGGAAAAGGGTGAGCTCAACTAGCCCAGTAAAGAACATTATGACTAAGATAACATAGAGCAAATTATCATTAGTCTTCAATAGGAAAAAAATCTAATAGAATACAATAGACAACCAGTTTTAAATCAATAACTGCAGCGGAAACAACAATTCATTAGAAGAGTTAAGTAGAGAATGCAAACTACTATCTTCTATATATGAATTTAAAAGTTCATCGTCGATATTTTATCCCCCGTAACATCAATCAATATATATCTGAATCAAATATTCATCTTTGCACTACAGGGCCAAAGATATTCATCGATTAGTCATGTTCATCGAAACACTGCTCATCTTTGCACTACGGGCCAAAATATTAATCGATTGGCCATGTTCATCTCAACACCTATTCATCTTCAGCACTACGAGCCAAAGATATTCATCAAGAAATCATTCATCTTTGCTACTAATGGCCAAAGATATTCAATAATATCATCATTTAGGACCGAGGATGATGAAAAATATTTTAAAGGAAACGAATCCAATTGAAACAAAAGAACAATTATTAAGGATTCATATTTTAAATAATCCAAGTTCAAAAATACTTCATAAGTAATCGAGTGGAGTAAAATTCAAGAATGATCAAAACATGGATACAATCAAAGCTAGTATCCGAATAGATATTTTTAGACGAAAAAGGAAAATTTTATTTTTTCATGAATAATAGTCTTAGTATTCGTGAATAATATCAAGATATGTGAATAGTACCGTATACGTGAATAGTAACCCCGACACTAAAAGTTCTAAATTTGATTAAAAAGTTCAGATCAATACTTCGGCATAATGATATTAGAATAAATAATATCATTAAAAAAAATAATATCCCTTACCTCGAAAGACAGTACTTCTAGTTGAAACACCGGATATAGGCTATGACTTGAACTTGCACCGTATAGCAATACTCAAAGTATACTCAAAATACTCACAAGAATACGCTCGATAATATAGAGAAAGAAAACTTCAGTTTCTGTTGTGATTTTCAATTCTAACCTAAGCACCCTATTTATAGGAAAATGTTTAGAACACCAAAATAGAAAATTTAATAAATTAATATTATTTATTTTTTTCTACATCTTCCTACGAATCAAGCATATGAATTCAGCAACTTGACATGTGTTAAAGATGCCCACTAAACACAAAAAACGTTTTTCTTATTTAAATTATTTTAAACTTCCAAAAATCAATTATTTCGGAGCTTCGGAACTTCAATAATTCATAATAATTAGCTCTTTTATCAGAAAAATTCGAAACACACGACTTTCCATAGGAAATTCCATTATCTACAACTTTACAGAAGGAAGTTTTTCCAAATTTCAATCAGAAATTGACCGAAATCGACAAACGGAAGATTTTACAAGCTATAATCAAATTTCAGTCAAGAAATGGGTCTACCGACACACAAAATCTGTTTTTAATATTTATTGCAACAAAAATATTCTTTTTCCTCGTATACTCATATATCCCACATTCATTGTAAAAATATCTCCATTATTATATTATTAAAATATAATAATATATTTAAATGAATTATTTTATCAGAAAAAGATAAAATTTCAATTTTCAACAATTGTCACTTTAAAATTTTCTCCATCTATATCCACATAAAATCAATATTTTCCTCATCATATAAATCAATAATTAATTATTCACAAATAATATTACAGAATCACGATTATTAACCGTGCCGGTAGTTCTGGAGAAAGAGGGGCTTTCGATAAGGATCTCTCCTTCTTGGCGCATGATTAGGTGACCAAACCTCTCTTTAGATGTAACTTTCTAGACATTGCCAATAATGTTATCCAATAATATTATTTAGATAATATGAATTATTATCGATAATGGAAAATCTTTGTGTAATGACAATTTATTGAAACAACGGTAATATAAAATATCAATGCGTTAATTATTGAATCAATAAAATAAAATATCTTTGAATAATAAATTACGTAACAATTATTGAGTAGTGCCTTCTTACGTAAGAATCAATAATTGGTGCAATACTGAGTGTGCTATCTTGTTGACAACGCCGACATAGTGTTTTTAACCACCTAAATTATTCCAACAATGATAATCTGTAATAACTACGCCGTTATTTATAAACAATTTATATTTGTCATTTTCTTCATCCAATCGCTTTCCGTTATGGGGCCCATAAAAGATCAAGCAAAATCGTATGAATATTCCCCGACAAAGATTTAATATTCCACGACCAAACGAATATTCCCAAGCGATAATGAATATTTTATAACTACTTGCTTATTCGAAATATTTATGTATTTTACCCATAACTATCCACATTAATCAAATCAACCCTTACTATTTCAAAATAATAAATAGAGGAAAATAAATTTTATTTATTAATAATTTGGGGTCTTACAACTGACTCTGCATGTCATGGTGAATGATCCTTCATATTCATTCCTTATTAAATTGTGGAAATGATCCATCACGTGGATTCTTACGCATGGCGAAAAAAAATCCATTTGACGTTTCATATATTCTATTATACTCTGTTAGTTAAAGTTTTGGCTTCTATACTCCATGAAATTAGTAGAATATCCTGGATATTTGCGTTTCATCCAGTATCTTTTCATGAAAATATTCTTCTGAGAATTCTTGAATTTTACTCTACAAAGCAGTATCATGTTTACAATTTGGACGTTATTGATTTCTGGATAAATTAAATTATAAATATTTAAAATTTATCCTTGAACTTGTTTTATTGAATTATTATGTCATTGTCATCATCCTCATGCTTATATTGTGATTAAAGTTATCTTTGGCTTACGAACATAGATGGACTTGGTATGATTATGATCAGGGATTATTCGGTATAATCATGACCGTAATGTGACAAATGATGTGGTAAAAGTCCTCATTGGCCTGTAGTTCATTGATGGACAGTTGTTGGTATGATTATGACCGTGGATTATTCGGCGTATAATCACGACCATTGATGATTTCATGAATATCCTCGCCGTAGTATGCAGGGATGATGTGGTTTATTTATTAAAATCGAGTCTCGTTGATAAAGTTATTGAAAATCATAGAAGATAGTAGATTTTATGCTCTACGTGACTCTTCTAATGAATTGCTTATTCCGCTGCAGTTGTTGATCTAAAACTTGTTGTCTATTATATTCTGTAAGACCCCGAATTTTATGAAATAAAAGTATTCAATTTTTTATAATTACTATTCATGAGTTACTATTCATGAGTTCTTATTCATGAGTTCTTATTCACGAAGTTACTATTCATGAGTTACTATTCATGAGTTCTTATTCACGATTCTTATTCATGAGTTACTATTCACGAGTTACTATTCACGAGTACTATTCATGAAGCATGATAAATTTTTTTCACGTACGTAGAAGGCACTTTACTCAATAATGGTTACGATAATTCTTTGCTCAAAGATTTTATTGAGTTAATAATTCTTTGCGTTGATATTTTATATTCTTTGTTGTTTGATAATTGTCATTACACAAGATCTTTCATTATCGAAGCAATAATTCATATTATCTCAATAATATTATTAGATAACATTATTGGCAATGTCTAGAAAGTTACATACAAGGAGAGGTTTGGTCATCTAATCAAGGCAGCAAGAAGAAGAAATTCTTATTGAAAGCCCCTTCACTTGAACCGCACGGTTGTCAATATTGTGATTATGTAATATTATTTGTGAATAATTAATTATTGATTTATATGATGAGGAAAATATTGATTTTATGTGGATATAGATGGAGAAAATTTTTAAAATGACAATTGTTGAAAATTAATATTTTATCTTTTTTCGATAAAATAATTCATTTAAATATATTATTTTAATAATATATTAATTGGTGATATTTTTTACAATGAATGTGGGATATATGAGTATATGAGGAGGAAGAGTATTTTTGTGGCATTAAATGTTTAACACATGTTTTGTGTGTTGGTGGACACAATTATTGATAGAAATTTGATTATAGCACAGTAAAATCGCTTCGCTTGTGGATTTCTACGATTTTATTTGGAATTTGGAAAAACTTTCTTCTGTAAAGTTGTAGAGAATTGAATTTCCTATAAATACTCATGAGATTCGAATTTTCTGATGAAAGGGCTATTTATTATGAATTATTGAAGTTCAAGCTTCAAATAATTGATTTTTGGGAGTTTAAATTATTTTTGTTAAGAAAACGTTTTTGTATTTTTTGGACATCATTAACATGTGTGGCTGGTGTTTTGACCAAAAGGTGGGCTAAGGAAAATTTGTATAATTATATTAATATTATATTAAATTTTACGCTTTTGGTGTTCTAAGCGTTTTCCTATAAATAGGTGCTTAGGTTAGAATTGAAAATCACACCGTAAATCAAGTTTCTCTCTATATTATCGAGCATATTCTTGTGAGTATTTTGAGTATACTTTGAGTATTTCTATGCGGTGCAAGTTCGTTCAAATAATATTCCAATGTAAGTCTTTCTTCTTATGAGGTAAGGGATAATAAGAGAGATTTTAAGGGTTATTATGTTTTTAGTTTCGAAATTTTTCTGAACCTTCAAAAATTCTGAAAAAATTTGAAATGATATTTTGATGAGTTTTATTGATTGTGTCCAAAATGGTGATTTTTGGATGTATAGATTAAGAGTTATGAATTTTACGGAAAAGACTATTTTAAAAGTAACCGCTTATAACTCCTTGTGGTTAACTCTAAAATTGATGAAATTTTTATTGGGAGTACATCTATATAATATCAGTGTACTCTGTGAATTTTGGAATTTTGGATAAAAGTACAATTTATGATAAATGTTTAAATATTCGGCGGTTTTGGCCATATGAAAAATAGTAAATGATTTTAAAATTCTGAGAAAATATATGTTCAATATGAGACTATATTTTGATCAATCCCAGAAAAGAAATATTTTTGGAACTGATTTGGTATTTTTCATGAAAATGGACTAGTTATGAATAAATGAGTTAAATATGTTATGTGAAGGAAGAAAATTAGAAAATATGATTTTATGGCTTGAGAACCATATATGAGGTATATGCAGATTTTTATGAGGGTTTTGGTTATTGGTGATGAAATCTTATGAGTTTGGCATTTTATGATGATTAAATGCATTAATTAGTAAAGTGTAAACAATTTAATTAAATTGTTTATAAGTTTAAGAAATGATTAAAATATTATTATAATATTAATAATATTAGATTATGAGATTTCTAAGTAATTTATAACATTTGGATTAAAGTGTTATAAATATGGATATGAATTTTATTATGAAACTTTATCTTTTCGTATCGAGGAGTTCTTATGCTGATGATACTAAGACTTATGTATCGAATACGGAGTACTTATTCACGACAAATTGGTTTCTTTTTGACCAAATTATCGTTGATTTATGAATATTACTCTTGAAATTAAAACCATGTTTTGATTATATTATTTTTATGTAACATTCTTATAACCCAATGATGATATTCTCTTTCACTCGAGTGTAAAGATGGGTAGATTATTGGTATGATCATCATGACTAGGGTTCTCTTTGGCCGCAGGGAAAAAAGTTGAATTGTGGTAGTATGATCATGACCATTGAATTTACAATTGAATATTTTTAACTTAAGTGCAAAGGTGAATTGATCAACATGGTTATAATTATTGTTATATAACTTCCGAGATGATTATGTATTTCTTTGATATATGAATATCTTTGGCTCGTTGTACAAAGATGACTGTTGTTGAATATCTTTAGCTTTGTAATGCAAAGATGAATTATTGATGAATATCTTTGGCTCGTCTTTGCAAAGATGACCTTGTTGAATATCTTTAAATTTCAGTAGTGCAAAGATGAATTATTGATGAATATCTTTGGCTCGTAATGCAAAGATGACTGTTGTTGAATATCTTTAGCTTTGTGCAAAAAAGATGAATTATTGATGAATATCTTTGGCTCGTGTCTGCAAAGATGACTGTTGTTGAATATCTTTGCTTTGTAGTGCAAAAGATGAATTATTGATGAATATCTTTGGCTCGTAATGCAAAGATGACCTGTTGTTGAATATCTTTAGCCTGTAGTGTAAAGATGAACTGTTGTTGAATATCTTTGGCTCGTAGTGCAAAGATGACTTGTTGTTGAATATCTTTGGCATGTAGTGCAAAGATGAACTGTTGATGAATATCTTTGGCTCGTAGTGCAAAGATGACTTGTTGATGAATATCTTTAGCCTGTAGTGCAAAGATGAATTATTGATGAATATCTTTGGCTCGTAGTGCAAAGATGACCTGTTGTTGAATATCTTTTGCTCGTAGTGCAAAGATGACTTGTTGTTGAATATCTTTGGCATGTAGTGCAAAGATGAACTGTTGATGAATATCTTTGGCTCGTAGTGCAAAGATGACTTGTTGATGAATATCTTTAGCTTTGTGATCTGCAGATGAATTATTGATGAATATCTTTGGCTCGTAATGCAAAGATGACCTGTTGTTGAATATCTTTAGCCTGTAGTGTAAAGGTGAACTGTTGATGAATATCTTTGGCCCGTGGTGAAAAGATGAATTTATTAGTATGATTATGAGCAGAGGCGTGATTTGGTATAACCATGATATTTGATGTTTCGTAAAAGACAATTGATGAAAATTATCTTCGTCTCCGGATGAGAAGAGGATTTTAGAATCACAATTATGATCATGAGTTATTCATATGATTGTGGAAAGGAACTGTTGATTGATGTTACGGGATAAAATATTGTTGGTGGACTTTTAACGTGGAAGATAATAGACTTTATAGTCTATTTGACTCTTTTAATGGATTGCTTCGTTCATTTTGCAACTATGGTTGAAAAGTTTTATCAACTACCATATGTTCTAAATCTACGATTTATTCTTGATGAAGACTATTGATAATTTATTTATCTTTAGTCATAATATTCTTTATTGAAATTTAGTTGTCTTTCACCCTTTTGTTTCACAATTCCTTTTAGGTAATAAAAGTGTAAATTTGGGTTGGCCCGGGGATAACAAGGAATAGAATGGTGGTCTATAGTTGTTGAGGTTCTCCCTAAAGAGTATGGAAATAATTTTATTGAGGACTTTAGTGTGTTGTATTTTATACATCATTTAATAGTTATTTTGGTGAATTAAATAGGGTGGCGAACTCGACTTTGGAAGGGTGTTTTGTCACTATCATACAAGATGTCTAATGACATACAAACTGTGTTATCATAAAAGACATGGTTGTGCTCATCCACTTCTTTGAGTATATTTACTGAGCACTACTATATGATCTTGGTGTTTGTTTGAAGTATAATTCTCAATTTGAGGCAATGGAGATAATGATAAATCAAGAAGAAGACTCGCCATTGGGAAGAATATGATAGTAATCTTCTTCGTTTTTTCTTTGGGGTCTATTAGGTCAACCAAGGATAATTACGTGGCCATATGATATCTACCATAACCTAAAAGCATGGCCTCCCATGTATGAAAGGTTTCTTGAGCACTTCCCAAAGATTCTAATTTCTAAAATAATTTTTTGACCGTACCTTTATGTAAGGTGTCATGGTGACGTGTTATCCAAGTTGGTGTCGAGTTACATTTGGTATATATTGGTATCAAAACTCACAAAATATGTGTTGTTGTATTTTGCACGACAATTGTTGTAATAAAGTTGTAGTTGTTTTTCGTACTACCATATTTTGGCGACTCGAAATGGGTTGGATGGAATGGACCTATTTTGGGGTCGTTACATTTGGTATCGAGCTTGGGGATATGATCTCCGTGGAGATCGGGATTAGAACTAGGAGGAGAGATGAGTAAATCCTTCGCTAGTGTGTCCTACCTAAGCTTATTTGTTTGTCACCATAATATCGGGATATTATGTGATATGTTAATTTGTTAAATTAACCCTTGTTTTGAAGTCGTATTCTAGAATGATATCCAAATACGGGAGATGAGCAATGGAGAAATCATGATGGCGGGGAGATAGAATCTGAAATGAAAACAAGGTATTCTCAACTCTTTGAAATACTGAAATACGTAAATTTAGGGGACGAAATTTCATAAGGAGGGAGATTGTAGAAGACCTCGAATTTTATGAAATAAAAGTATTCAATTTTTTATAATTACTATTCATGAGTTCTTATTCATGAGTTCTTATTCATGAGTTACTTATTCACGAGTTACTATTCATGAGTTACTTATTCATGAGTTCTTATTCACGAAGATTCTTATTCATGAGTTACTATTCACGAGTTCTTTCATTCACGAGTACTATTCATGAAGCATGATAAATTTTTTTCTTACGTGAAGAAGGCACTACTCAATAATGGTTACGATAATTACTTATTCAAAGATTTTATTGAGTTAATAATTGTCAACGTTGATATTTTATATTCTTTGTTGTTTCAATAATTGTCATTACACGAAATCTCTTTCATTATCGAAGCAATAATTCATATTATCTGAATAATATTATTAGATAACATTATTGGCAATGTCTAGAAAGTTACGTCTAAGGAGAGGTTTGATCATCTAATTGCAAGGCTATGAAGAAGAAATTCTTATTGGAAAGCCCCTCTTTCCTGGGAACTGCCTGGTTGTCAATATTGTGATTATGTAATATTATTTGTGAATAATTAATTATTGATTTATATGATGAGGAAAATATTGATTTTATGTGGATATAGATGGAGAAAATTTTTAAAATGACAATTGTTGAAAATTAATATTTTATCTTTTTCTGATAAAATAATTCATTTAAATATATTATTTTAATAATATATTAACGGTGATATTTTTACAATAAATGTGGGATATATGAGTATATGAGGAGGAAGAGTATTTTGTGGCATTAAATGTTTAACACATATTTTGTGTGTTGGTGGACACAATTATTGAATCAAATTTGATTATAGCACAATAAAATCGCCTGTTTGTGGATTTCGGTCGATTTTTGTTTGGAATTTGGAAAACTTTCTTCTGTAAAGTTGTAGAGAATTGAATTTCCTATAAAAACTCATGAGATTCGAATTTTCTGATGAAAGGGCTATTTATTATGAATTATTGAAGTTCAAGTTCAAATAATTGATTTTTGGGAGTTTAAATTATTTTTGTTAAGAAAAACGTTTTTGTATTTTTTGGACATCATTAACATGTGTGGCTGGTGTTTTGACCAAAAGGTGGGCTAAGGAAAATTTGTATAATTATATTAATATTATATTAAATTTTCTCGCTTTTGTGTTCTAAGCGTTTTCCTATAAATAGGGTCTTAGGTTAGAATTGAAAATCACACTTGAAATCAAGTTTTCTCTCTATATTATCGAGCGTATTCTTGTGAGTATTTTGAGTATACTTTGAGTATTTCTATACGGTGCAAGTTAGATTCAAATTATTCCAAATTCAAGATCTTCTTCTTATGAGGTAAGGGATAGTAAGAGATTTTAAGGGTTATTATGTTTTTAGTTTCGAAATTTTTCTGAACCTTCAAAAATTCTGAAAAAATTTGAAATGATATTTTGATGAGTTTTATTGATTGTGTCCAAAAATGGTGATTTTTGGATGTATAGATTAAGAGTTATGAATTTTACGGGAAAAGACTATTTTAAAAGTAACCGCTTATAACTCCTTGTGGTTAACTCTAAAATTGATGAAATTTTTATTGGGAGTACATCTATATAATATCAGTGTACTCTGTGAATTTTGGAATTTTTGGATAAAAGTACAATTTATGATAAATGTTTAAATATTCGGCGGTTTTGGCCATATGAAAAATAGTAAATGATTTTTAAAAATTCTGAGAAAAATATATGTTCAATATGAGACTATATTTTGATCAATCCCAGAAAAGAAATATTTTTGGAACTGATTTGGTATTTTTCATGAAAATGGACTAGTTATGAATAAATGAGTTAAATATGTTATGTGAAGGAAGAAAATTAGAAAATATGATTTTATGGCTTGAGAACCATATATGAGGTATATGCAGATTTTTTATGAGGGTTTTGGTTATTGGTGATGAAATCTTATGAGTTTGGCATTTTATGATGATTAAATGCATTAATTAGTAAAGTGTAAACAATTTAATTAAATTGTTTATAAGTTTAAGAAATGATTAAAATATTATTATAATATTAATAATATTAGATTATGAGATTTCTAAGTAATTTATAACATTTGGATTAAAGTGTTATAAATATGGATATGAATTTTATTATGAAACTTTATCTTTTCGTGGTAGCCGAGGTTACTATGCGTGATACTTGGTCTTATATCATGTTAATCACGAAGTCTTATTCACGACAAATTGGTTTCTTCTTTGACCAAATTATCGTTGATTTATGAATATTACTCTTGAAATTAAAACCATGTTTTGATTATATTATTTTTATGTAACATTCTTATAACCCTAATGATGATATTCTCTTTCACTGAGTGTAAAGATGGGTAGATTATTGGTATGATCATGACTAGGGTTCTCTTTGGCGATAGGGAAAAAGTTGAATTGTGGTTTGTATGATCATGACCATTGAATTTACAATTGAATATTTTTAACTTAAGTGCAAAGGTGAATTGATCAACATGGTTATAATTATTGTTATATAACTTCCGAGATGATTATGTATTTCTTTGATATATGAATATCTTTGGCTCGTTGTACAAAGATGACTGTTGTTGAATATCTTTGCACCAGAGTGCAAAGATGAATTATTGATGAATATCTTTGGCTCGTCTTGCAAAGATGACTTGTTGTTGAATATCTTTAGCATTGTAGTGCAAAGATGAATTATTGATGAATATCTTTGGCTCGTGTCTGCAAAGATGACTTGTTGTTGAATATCTTTACCAGTGGTGCAAAAGATGAATTATTGATGAATATCTTTGGCTCGTAATGCAAAGATGACTGTTGTTTGAATATCTTTGCTTTGTAGTGCAAAGATGAATTATTGATGAATATCTTTGGCTCGTAATGCAAAGATGACTTATTTGTTGAATATCTTTAGCTTTGTAGTGTAAAGATGAATCATTTGTTGAATATCTTTGGCTCGTAGTGCAAAAGATGACTTGTTGTTGAATATCTTTGGCATGTAGTGCAAAGATGAACTGATGATGAATATCTTTGGCTCGTAGTGCAAAGATGACTTGTTGATGAATATCTTTTTGCTTTGTAGTGCAAGATGAATTATTGATGAATATCTTTGGCTCGTAGTGCAAAGATGACTGTTGTTGAATATCTTTTTGCTCGTGGTGCAAAGATGACTTGTTGTTGAATATCTTTGGCATGTAGTGCAAAGATGAATCTGATGATGAATATCTTTGGCTCGTGGTGCAAGATGACTTGTTGATGAATATCTTTGCTTTGTGAGTGCAAAGATGAATTATTGATGAATATCTTTGGCTCGTAATGCAAAAGATGACTGTTGTTGAATATCTTTAGCTTTGTAGTGTAAAGGTGACATGTTGATGAATATCTTTGGCCCGTGGTGAAAAGATGAATTTATTAGTATGATTATGAATGGAACTGTGATTTGGTATAACCATGATATTTGATGTTTCGGGGTAAAGACAGTGATGAAAATTATCTTCGTCTCCGGATGAGAAGAGGATTTTAGAATCACAATTATGATCATGAGTTATTCATATGATTGTGGAAAGGAACCTGTTGATTGATGTTACGAGGATAAAATATTGTTGGTGGACTTTTAACGTGGAGAAGATAATAGACTTTATAGTCTATTTGACTCTTTTAATGGATTGCTTCGTTCACCGCAACTATGGTTGAAAAGTTTTATCAACTACCATATGTTCTAAATCTACGATTTATTCTTGATGAAGACTATTGATAATTTATTTATCTTTAGTCATAATATTCTTTATTGAGCTAGTTGTGCTTCACCCTTTTGTTTCACAATTCCTTTTAGGTAATAAAAGTGTAGCCATTTGGGTTGAATGGGGATAACAAGGAATAGAATGGTGGTCTATAGTTGTTGAGGTTCTCCCTAAAGAGTATGGAAATAATTTTATTGAGGACTTTAGTGTGTTGTATTTTATACATCATTTAATAGTTATTTTGGTGAATTAAATAGGGGTGAAGTAGAACTCAACTTTGGAAGGGTGTTTTGTCACTATCATACAAGATGTCTAATGACATACAAACTTCGTGTTATCATAAGACATGGTTGTGCTTTCATCCACTTCTTTGAGTATATTTACGAGCACTACCTATATGATCTTGGTGTTTGTTTGAAGTATAATTCTCAATTTGAGACAAGTGGAGATAATGATAAATCAAGAGAAGACTCGCCATGGGAAGAATATGATAGTAATCTTCTCGTTTTTCTTTGGGGTCTATTGGGTCAACCAAGGATAATTGCAATAGCCATATGATATCTACCATAACCTAAAAAGCATGGCCTCCCATGTATACGAAGGTTTCCTTGAGCACTTCCCAAAGATTCTAATTTCTAAAATAATTTTTGACTGTACCTTTATGTAAGGTGTCATGGTGACGTGTTATCCAAGTTGGTGTCCAGAGTTACATTTGGTATATATTGGTATCAAAACTCACAAAATATGTGTTGTTGTATTTTGCACGACAATTGTTGTAATAAAGTTGTAGTTGTTTTTCGTACCATATATTTGGCGACTCAGAATGGGTTGGATGGAATGGACCTATTTTGGGGTCGTTACATTTGGTATCAGAGCTTGGGGATATGATCTCTGGCGGAGATCGGGATTAGAACTAGGAGGGGAGAGATGAGTAAATCCTTCATTTAGTGTGTCCTACCTAAGCTTATTTGTTGGTCGACCGTAATATCGGGATATTATGTGATATGTTAATTTGTTAAATTAACCCTTGTTTTGAAGTCGTATTCTAGAATGATATCCTAAAATACGGAGAGATGAGCAATGGAGAAATCATGATGACGGGGAGATAGAATCAAAATGAAAACAAGGTATTCTCAACTCTTTGAAATACAGTGTACGTAAATTTCGGGGACGAAATTTCATAAGGAGGGAGATTGTAAGACCCCGAATTTTATGAAATAAAAGTATTCAATTTTTTATAATTACTATTCATGAGTTACTATTCATGAGTTACTATTCATGAGTTACTATTCACGAGTTACTATTCATTAAGTTCTATTATTCATGAGTTCTTATTCACGAGTTACTATTCATGAGTTACTATTCACGAGTTACTATTCACGAGTACTATTCATGAAGCATGATAAATTTTTCTTACGTGAAGGCACTACTACTTCGATAATGGTTACGATATTACTTTGTTAAGATTTTATTGAGTTAATAATTGTGCGTTGATATTTTATATTCTTTGTTGTTTCAATAATTGTCATTACACAATTATCTTTCATTATCGAAGCAATAATTCATATTATCCGAATAATATTATTAGATAACATTATTGGCAATGTCTAGAAAGTTACATCTAAGGAGAGGTTTGGTCATCTAATTGCCGCATGTAAGAAGAAATTCTTATTGAAAGCCCCTCTTTCCTGAACCTGCACGGTTGTCAATATTGTGATTATGTAATATTATTTGTGAATAATTAATTATTGATTTATATGATGAGGAAAATATTGATTTTATGTGGATATAGATGGAGAAAATTTTTAAAATGACAATTGTTGAAAATTAATATTTTATCTTTTTCTGATAAAATAATTCATTTAAATATATTATTTTAATAATATATTAACGGTGATATTTTTACAATAAATGTGGGATATATGAGTATATGAGGAGGAAGAGTATTTTTGTGGCATTAAATGTTTAACACATATTTTGTGTGTTGGTGGACACAATTATTGATTGAAAATTTGATTATAACACGCAAAAAATCGCCCGTTTATGGATTTCGGTCGATTTTTGTTTGGAATTTGGAAAAACTTTCTTCTGCAAAGTTGTAGAGAATTGAATTTCCTATAAAACTCATGAGATTCGAATTTTCTGATGAAAGGGCTATTTATTATGAATTATTGAAGTTCAAGTTCAAAATAATTGATTTTTGGGAGTTTAAATTATTTTTGTTAAGAAAAACGTTTTTGTATTTTTTTGGACATCATTAACATGTGTGGCTGGTGTTTTGACCAAAAGGTGGGCTAAGGAAAATTTGTATAATTATATTAATATTATATTAAATTTTACGCTTTGGTGTTCTAAGATTTTCCTATAAATAGGGTCTTGGGTTAGAATTGAAAATCACACCGTAAATCAAGTTTTCTCTCTATATTATCGAGCGTATTCTTGTGAGTATTTTGAGTATACTTTGAGTATTTCTATACGGTGCAAGTTCGTTCAAATAAGTTATTCCAAATGGAAATCTTTAATTCTGATGAGTAAGGGGATAGTAAGAGATTTTAAGGGTTTATTATGTTTTTAGTTTCGAAATTTTTCTGAACCTTCAAAAATTCTGAAAAAATTTGAAATGATATTTTGATGAGTTTTATTGATTGTGTCCAAAATGGTGATTTTTGGATGTATAGATTAAGAGTTATGAATTTTACGGAAAAGACTATTTTAAAAGTAACCGCTTATAACTCCTTGTGGTTAACTCTAAAATTGATGAAATTTTTATTGGGAGTACATCTATATAATATCAGTGTACTCTGTGAATTTTGGAATTTTTGGATAAAAGTACAATTTATGATAAATGTTTAAATATTCAAGCGGTTTTGGCCATATGAAAAATAGTAAATGATTTTAAAAATTCTGAGAAAAATATATGTTCAATATGAGACTATATTTTGATCAATCCCAGAAAAGAAATATTTTTGAACTGATTTGGTATTTTTCATGAAAATGGACTAGTTATGAATAAATGAGTTAAATATGTTATGTGAAGGAAGAAAATTAGAAAATATGATTTTATGGCTTGAGAACCATATATAAGGTATATGCAGATTTTTTATGAGGGTTTTGGTTATTGGTGATGAAATCTTATGAGTTTGGCATTTTATGATGATTAAATGCATTAATTAGTAAAGTGTAAACAATTTAATTAAATTGTTTATAAGTTTAAGAAATGATTAAAATATTATTATAATATTAATAATATTAGATTATGAGATTTCTAAGTGATTTATAACATTTGGATTAAAGTGTTATAAATATGGATATGAATTTTATTATGAAACTTTATCTTTTCGTGTCGAGGGTTACTTATGCACGTGATACTAAGATCTTATATCTAATACGGTAGTACTATTCACGACAAATTGGTTTCTTCTTTGACCAAATTATCGTTGATTTATGAATATTACTCTTGAAATTAAAACCATGTTTTGATTATATTATTTTTATGTAACATTCTTATAACCCTAATGATGATATTCTCTTTCACTTGAGTGTAAAGATGGGTAGATTATTGGTATGATCATGACTAGGGTTCTCTTTGGCCGTGAGGGAAAAAGTTGAATTGTGACCGGTATGATCATGACCATTGAATTTACAATTGAATATTTTTAACTTAAGTCAAAAGGTGAATTGATCAACATGGTTATAATTATTGTTATATAACTTCCGAGATGATTATGTATTTCTTTGATATATGAATATCTTTGGCTCGTTGTACAAAGATGACTGTTGTTGAATATCTTTACCATTGTAGTGCAAAGATGAATTATTGATGAATATCTTTGGCTCGTCTTCGCAAAGATGACTTTGTTGTTGAATATCTTTAAATTTTGTAGTGCAAAGATGAATTATTGATGAATATCTTTGGCTCGTAATGCAAAGATGACTGTTGTTGAATATCTTTAGCACAGTAGTGCAAAGATGAATTATTGATGAATATCTTTGGCTCGTAATGCAAAGATGACCGTTGTTGAATATCTTTAGCCTGTAGTGCAAAGATGAATTATTGATGAATATCTTTGGCTCGTAATGCAAAGATGACCTGTTGTTGAATATCTTTAGCCAGTGTAAAGATGAATCTGTTGTTGAATATCTTTGGCTCGTGGTGCAAGATGACTTGTTGTTGAATATCTTTGGCATGTAGTGCAAAGATGAATCTGATGATGAATATCTTTGGCTCGTAGTGCAAAGATGACTTGTTGATGAATATCTTTAGCCTGTAGTGCAAAGATGAATTATTGATGAATATCTTTGGCTCGTAGTGCAAAGATGACCTGTTGTTGAATATCTTTTGCTCGTAGTGCAAAGATGACTTGTTGTTGAATATCTTTGGCATGTAGTGCAAAGATGAATCTGATGATGAATATCTTTGGCTCGTGAGCACAAAGATGACTTGTTGATGAATATCTTTAGCCTGTAGTGCAAAGATGAATTATTGATGAATATCTTTGGCTCGTAATGCAAAGATGACCTGTTGTTGAATATCTTTAGCCTGTAGTGTAAAGGTGACATGTTGATGAATATCTTTGGCCCGTGGTGAAAAGATGAATTTATTAGTATGATTATGAACAGGAACTGTGATTTGGTATAACCATGATATTTGATGTTTCAGGTAAAGACAGGTGATGAAAATTATCTTCGTCCTGGATGAGAAGAGGATTTTAGAATCACAATTATGATCATGAGTTATTCATATGATTGTGGAAAGGAACTGTTGATTGATGTTACAGGGATAAAATATTGTTGGTGGACTTTTAACGTGGAGAAGATAATAGACTTTATAGTCTATTTGACTCTTTTAATGGATTGCTCGTTCCGCTGCAACTATGGTTGAAAAGTTTTATCAACTACCATATGTTCTAAATCTCTGATTTATTACTGATGAAGACTATTGATAATTTATTTATCTTTAGTCATAATATTCTTTATTGAAATTTAGTTGTGCTCACCCTTTTGTTTCACAATTCCTTTCAGGTAATAAAAGTGTAGCTGGGTTGAGCGGGGATAACAAGGGAATAGAATGGTGGTCTATAGTTGTTGAGGTTCTCCCTAAAGAGTATGGAAATAATTTTATTGAGGACTTTAGTGTGTTGTATTTTATACATCATTTAATAGTTATTTTTGGTGAATTAAATAGGGTGAGGCGAACTCAACTTTGGAAGGGTGTTTTGTCACTATCATACAAGATGTCTAATGACATACAAACTCGTGTTATCATAAGACATGGTTGTGCTCATCCACTTGCTGAGTATATTTACGAGCACTACCTATATGATCTTGGTGTTTGTTTGAAGTATAATTCTCAATTTGAGACAGTGGAGATAATGATAAATCAAGAGAAGACTCGCCATTGGGAAGAATATGATAGTAATCTTCTCGTTTTTCTTTGGGGTCTATTGGGTCAACCAAGGATAATTGCAATGGCCATATGATATCTACCATAACCTAAAAGTATGGCCTCCCATGTATGCGAAGGTTTCCTTGAGCACTTCCCAAAGATTCTAATTTCTAAAACAATTTTGACTGTACCTTTATGTAAGGTGTCATGGTGACGTGTTATCCAAGTTGGTGTCCGAGTTACATTTGGTATATATTGGTATCAAAACTCACAAAATATGTGTTGTTGTATTTTGCACGACAATTGTTGTAATAAAGTTGTAGTTGTTTTTCGTACCATATATTTGGCGACTCAGAATGGGTTGGATGGAATGGACCTATTTTGGGGTCGTTACATATTCTATCAGTTGTTATACTGTTGAAGGCTAAGGATAATTTATTCTGCATTATCTTAGTCATAATATTTCTTACTGGGCTAGTTGAGCTCACCCTTTGCTTTCATTGTTCTCTTTAGGAAATGAGAATATAGCTGGGACTAGTCGGGGAACGGAGTGACGGTCCAGATGATAGCATTAGTAGTCTTCACTATTCTGTTAAATAGTGTGATAATAAATATAATGAGGACTCCATTGAGTGTGGTTATTGTCTAGATGACAATATTTGTATTAAAACTCACAACATATGTTTTGTCATATTTTACACGACTGTTGTATAATTAAGTTGTATTTGAATTTTTGTACCATGTATTTGGCGACTCAAGATGGGTGATGTATACCTATTTTGGGGGCGTCACAAAAACAAGTTCAAGGATAAATTTTAAAGATTTATAATTTAATTTATCCAGAATTCAATAACGTTCAAATTGTCAACATGATACTGCTTTGTGGAGTAAAATTCAAGAATAATATTGTACCAAAAATGATTTGGACCGAAAACGAATCAATTTTTTTTATCATGAATAGTACCCCGGGTGAATAGTACTCGAGTGAATGTATATGAATGAATATGCAAGTATTCTTACATTAAGAAAAGTTGTGAAGTCCTTTGATAGATAATAGAAACATATGTACAAGGACTTAGAATGAATTGATCAAATGTGTTAGCAAAACAGCTTTGTAAAGTCCTTAAAAAGAAATGATGTACAAGGACTATAAATATAAAAAGATCAAGCATGTTAGGTAGATCTTATGATGTAATAGATAGGTTTGTCTGATCGTCGAGCACTACACCAGAAATCGTAGTCTGCCAGGAGAGTCAAGGAAAACTCGAGAGCTATCGAGGCAGAATCGTAGTCTGCAAGATAGTAGATCTCTTGAGTTCGTGAGCTTCCGAAAGAGACGAGGAAGGATCGTTGGTGTCGAGGAGAACTTCCTCGGGGTAGTAGTCTGCCGAGGAAGTCATGTTCGAAATCGTGAGAGACACACCGCCACGAGCCGACCGAGCATCTGCCAAAGCCAGTCAAGAATCGTAGACTACACTCGGAGTCGTAGAGTCTACTAACGGCCAAGTAAAGGATCGTAGATTGCACTCAGAATAGTAGAGTCTACTAATCGTATCAAAGGCAGAAAACGTGGTCGAGCAAGATCAGATGAAGACAACAAGCACAACCACAGAAATTGTAGCGTCAAGATCTGATCTTAGAGTCGTAGTGTCTGCACAGCCACAACTGAATCGTAAAGTGCAGAACTAAGACCTCAACAGATGTGCTCACAACACCAAGGCAGAATCATAGAGCTAATGTAACTCTCAACAAATGAGCACTCCCAGAATATCTAAAGGAATAAAGCCTCTGGTTGGTAATGCAAAGTTATATCTCACTTGAAGGAAGCCAGAGAGCACCTAACGAATGGCTTGCAAGCTAATAGAAGATCTAAGCATTAACTCAATCAGCATCCAGATTGAGTTGAGAAGCTATTCAAGGTAAAGTCTTCCACAAGATGATTATAAGAAGACTTCATGGTGACTAAGGAAAGTCGAAGATATGCGATGAGTTGTCGAAAGAAAAGATGACAACGATCCTGAAAGTAACCAGAATCGTAGTGTTTGCCAAACAAAGAAGAAGCTGATGAAGTATACATAAAGATACTGGTCAGGCTCTGAATAACAAGGCTAAAGTGATTAAGCATTGGGTCAGTACATTGATGATAAGTGAACGGGAGATCAGAAGGAGAAAGCTAGCTGGACACGCCACAAATCTGAAGTGTCTTGTTATTCAGAAGGGGCCAGAGCAAGAAGTCAAGCCATCAGTATTTGAGAACAGTCGAGGCAAACAGAAGTGATGAAGCACTGCACAAGAGAAGGAAGAGGTGTTCTACATTAAAGATCCAATCAACACTCTTCAAGATCGTAGTGTTGTCTATACCAGTCAACAAGACACTACGATCAGGTCCATGAAGATATGCATCAGAATCGTAGAGTTCGAATAGCTGAAGACTGAAGCATTGGAAATAGTTCAATCTGAAGGATAATATTCAGACAAGAGCTTATTGAGAGCATCGATGCAAGGACAACCTCTGATCTAGAAATCATAAGGGTGAAATAAAGTCGTCGACCTGCCCAAGATATCAAAGTGACATATCTGACAGGGTTGATGAAACAGCAGACTGCAGTGTCAGGAAGTCAGAAAAAGATGTCATGTCACATCTGCAGTCTGCTCCAAATAACTCGAGATCTGCGAAGCAATTTGAATAGCTTTCAACGGCTACTTTCCAACGGAAAGATTAGGAAGCAGTATAAATCAACAGAGCTTCAAAGATCAAGAGTTGCTGATGATTGTAAAGTTGCAGAATCATTGAGTTGGTGAATGCTATTGTTGACTCTACGAGTTCCACATAAGATCAATAGAACAAGTCTCAGTGACAGTGAGACTACCAAGGTAGAAGTGAAGTAGCTTTGAAGAAGGACTCAAACAGATCAAAAATTCACTCAACAAAGATGAGAATGCCACTAAAGATGGCAGCCAAGCTGAGAGACGAAAAGGCCAAGAAGATAACATTCAGAAAAGTGGCTAAGTACAAGGAAGATCAAGAGAGCCACTCTACGAATCACCATGAACCAAAAGCTGAGAGTGAACAAGTGCAGAACCATGTCTGCAAAGTATTCAAGAAGGGTTTCAGATTTGTTAAGTGTTAGACAAAGTCTACTAAAAACACAGAGACTTAGCAAACCCAGATGGTGATGGTGCACAGCTGATACGATATGAAGATGAGCAGAAAATAGAAAAGACTAGCTGCACCAAAGAAGATGTGGTCCGGACTCAAAGCTGAAAGCAAAGAGGATCACACTAAGCTGCTAAGTACAAAAGATGTTCAGAGCTTAATGACATCTTAGCAGCTCAGCACTAACAACAACAACAACTACAACAACAAGAAGCCAGGAACTGAGGGGTCCTTGTCCGGAGGGACTAAATGAAGTTCCAAGCCTGCTGGGCTTGAAGAGTTCCAAGGGAACTAGAGAAGTTCCAAGGCTGATGGTCTTGAAGAGTTCTTAGTGAACTGAAGTCCCAAGGTTGCTGGCCTTGAAGGAATCTTAATGATTCAGGGTGCTGACCTTCCTTAGTGGAAAATCCTGCTAGTTGAAAGCAGAAGAGTGGATTAGGAGCTTGAGTCTCTGAACCACTTAAAACCCCTTGTGTCTTTTACTTTATGTCATTTACATTATGTACCTTAACTGCTATAACTGCTATGTATGTGCTAACTACTTACTACTAAGTTAACTCTACGAACAATGTATGACTGACTATGATTATAACAATGAAGGGGATCTTTTACTTATTCCGCTGAGCTTGAAAAGATTCTTATGTTTGTCATCCATTACTTAATGAGCAATAATCTGACTTAAAAGACAAAACGTATTTTGAAAATCAAAGGATCTATTCAACCCCCCCTTCTAGATCTATATTGTACCTCTTTGGGAACTAATGAGAATGGAATAATGTAAGAATTTCACCAAGTATAGGGTGACCGTGATACAAAGTTATTCCAATGTAATAAAAAAAATGGAATAATGAAGTTCTCTTCATGAATACGAAAAGAAATAATACCACTTACCTTAGAAACAACCGGATATAGGAGTAGTGAAGTAGCGAGTATACTTTCTTCTTTCTCTCTAGAGTTTCTCTCTAGTTTCAAAGAATTCGTAAGAAATAATGAAGGAATGAGCTTTATTTATAGGAGAATGGACCTAATAAGAAACTAATTCTGAGCGGTCCAGTTGATTTACTTTTAAAACGAGACGGTCCAGTTTGTTTTACTATAAAATATTCTAATAAAACAAAATCTTTTAAATAAAATATAATATATTCTATTTATAATCTAATAAAGCGAATAACTTTATAAAAGTATTCATTTTATATAAAAACATTTTACTATGCAAAACACTACGCAGCACTATGCAAACATTATGCATAATAAAATATAATATAATATATTCTATTTATTGTCTAATAAAATGAATAACTTTATAAAAGTATTCATTTTTTATATAAAAGATTTTACTATGCAAAACACTATCATAATAGAATATAATATATTTTATTTATAGTCTAATAAAATGAATAACTTTATAAAAGTATTCTGCTTTTATATAAAAGTTTTTCTGCTTTTATTACATTAATAATACTAATAAAACAAAACTTCATCATCATTATTATAATTCACACTATTAATCGACCAGTCGTTCCTGTGAAAGAGGGGCTTTCAATAAGAATTTCTCCCTATCAAGGCGCAATTAGGTGACCAAACCTCTCCTTGGCAGAACTTCTAGACATCATTAATATTGTAAATAATAATATTAATAACTTCGTCATCTCAATTATTGATTTAATAATATATAAAATATCGACAATAATTGAATCAATTAACGTGAGATACTATGCAATAATTACTGAAGCAATAATTGAACAAAACTGAGTGACTTCTCACGTAAGAATCAATAATCAATAATGTGTGCTACTATGCAACCACGTGTATTCCTGTACTTTTAACACCGGGTGTTTTAACAGTTAACGGTAAAACTTCTACCGTTATTTTCATAAAATATTTTTGTCATTTTCTCAATCCGACAATAATTCCATTGTGGGGACCACCAATGATTATGCCGTCGTACGAATATTCTCTGTTAAAACGAATATTCCCCGACCAATCGAATATTATATAACAACTTGCGTACTTTGAAAAATTTATAAATATTACCCACAACTATAACATTATATTAAATCCACACCATAATATTTTAAAAAATATTTCGAGAAATTTAAATATTTATTCATAAACTTTGGGGTCTCACAATCTCCCCTCCTTATGAAATTTCGCCCTCAAAATTTACGTACGTACCTGGTATGCCGAAGAGGTGTGGATACCTTGATTTCATTTCATATTCCAACTCTTGAGGTATAACCTTGAATACCTTTATGGTCGAAAACATTACACGTTGCATACGTGCATGCCCGATGTCCTCTGATTGCCTCTGAATGCACATCCGTCCCTAAAATAGCCATTTTAGGCCTTGATACCGACCTCAAATCTCAAAATATAAAGAATGAAAGTTATAGGTCTACTCATTATCTTTCCGAATCATCCTGAATCACCTCAATCGGAGTTCGTATTAAAAAGTTATGCCCAATTTACTAAAGGACGTCCGGACAGATTTTGGCTTAACACTTGACCAGCGCCTAGGCGCCCAGATTTGGCCTTGGGCAAGCGCCTAGGCGTCCAAGAGCAGAATCTAAGCGCCGAGCCTAGCGCCTAGGTGCTCGACCCTTGGCACTTAACTCTAATTTTCCAAAATTTTGCAACTTTTGGCATACATACTTAAAATCTTCATAACTTCTTTGTCCGTTATCGGAATTAGTCCGTTTTTGAGGCTATGGAAAGCTTGTAACATGCTCTATAAAACCCCCATGATTTCATAATTTTTCAGATTCATTAATTATTCTGAAATTTGGCTCCAAAGTCCCCCAAGACTAAGTTTTTACTAATATGATACGTGAAAAAACTTATGAATACGCGACATACTTGGCGGTAAAACGAGTCTATAGGCAACAGTTCCTACTCGATCGAGGATTTCAAATGGGCCAATTAAATCAAGGGTTGAGATAACGCCTTTTTGAACCTTCTTCTTCATATTCATCAGATTCGGGTGTGTAGCTTGAGCGACTTTAACTTTTTCGATTAAAGTCGATTCTACTCGTATATTCGTTATCTTCACGTGGGTCCCTAGAGTCTTTAACTCTATCTTTATCATTTTTAAGTTATACGAAATGGGTTTTATGTTAACAACATCGCACTCAGTAACGCGATACGATCTTCTACTCAACGCCGTCCTACCACGTTATTTTTCCACGATGATATTGAATGGTACATTCGTAATCTTCAATGACTCGAGCCAATGTCCTTGGCGCGTAATCGCTTGTTTTGGTTGAAGAATATTTAAGGGTTTTAGAAATGGGTTTTGTACTAGGGTCAATACAAAATTTGATTTCATGCTCTAGGGGTAGGCTAGGAAGTCTTCAAGAATACGCCAAGAAATTTATTAACAATATAAATATCATTCAAACTGTGACTCTCATCCAAAACTTAGATAGCACGCCACATTGATACGTATCAACTTGTCATCGTCATTCACGATGTCACCTACAGAAAGTCTGGCTTCGGTGCATTCCACACAAGAAAGTCAACAACGAAAGGATCGGGGCTCTTTACTTATTGATATGACAATGATTGAATTTAGTGGTTTAGTTGATTGAATTCGCATAACAGGTTGGTTAGGAGTATGAAAGCTAACAACCTTACGAAAAGCATGATGAGTAGTTAACCAATCGATTTCTAAAATCACATCAAAGGCAAGTATTTTCAAAGAGATAAGATCGACAGGTAACGTGAAAGTGTCGATTTGAATCAAACAAGATTTATAAACAGTGAATGTAACGAAGGTTTCTACTATCGAAGTTTCAACCAATAAGTCAAAGTCTATTTTCTCTGAAGTCAAATTTAAACGTTGAGCACAAATAAGAGAGATAAAAGAATGGGTAGAACCGGTATCTAATAAGGTATAGACTTCGCAAGAATTTATGATTAACTTACACATAATAACCTTGTTCGGTTTCCTCAATAAACGCTCTCACTTAAACTACTGGCTTTGTCTTGTCTGGGACGGCCTTAGATGCCTCTATCCCAGCTGGACTTGACTTTGGTGCACGACAAAATTGGGCTAGGTGACCTTCTCTTCCACAATTGTAGCATGTTTTGGATGGCATCGCGCAGTTTAGACTAATGTGTCCCTCCCTTCCACATTTAAAACATATGATAGGTGGTCGTTCTCCTTCCTTAACAACGGGTGCTGATGCTGACGTCTTTCCATCATTGTTGAATCTCCTCTTCTTGAAATGTCCATTCTTATTGTTTTGGCCATGATTCTCACCGAAGTGGTTACCATTTATGGCATGTTGATTCCCTCCACGTTTATTGTCACCGCTTCGATGACTGCTATCACTGGTATTATCATTTTTCTAGCTACTCTCTTTTGGTTGGGTTGACTCATTATCGCGCTCTAATAACTGAGCCATATTAACAATATCTGAATACAAACACAGTTTATGAGAGATAAGATATTGACGTATCTCGGGTTTCAAACCTCTTAGAAACATTCGTCACATTCTCTCCTCATTATCAACCAAATGGGACGCAAATCGGGACAACTCGGCAAACTTGGCTTCGTAATGTGACACGGTCATGTTGTTTTGCTCTAGCTTGATGAACTCTACCTCTTTCATGTGACGAATACTTTCGGGAAAGTACTTATCGTTGAACAATTCTTGGAACTTCTCTCAAGTCATCTTCAGGGCGGCAAGTTGAGTACGTTTTACAGATTCCCACCAGTAATCTGCCTTAGCACGCAACATGAAGGTGGCGAAGGGAATCTTTTGCTCCTCGGAGCATCTCAGGACATCAAATATCTTGCAGATCTTCTTTATCCATGTCTCCGCTTTAAGTGGTTTTGGATCTCCAAAAAACCTCGGTGGTCCGAGTTCCTTGAACTGCTTAGCGGTGACTGTGACGCCCCCAAAATAGGTACATATCACTCATTTTGAGTTGTCAATAACATGGTACAAAAACAACTACAACTTTATTAATATAACATATAAACTATAAGTTTAAATATAAATATTCTCATTTAGACAATATCCATACCCAACTAAGTCCTCATTATAATTATTGGTACATTATTTTACAAAAATGGTGAGGGCTACTAAAACAACTTCTAGAACCATTATTCCACACCCCGACTAGTACTCGCTACATTCTCGCCTCCTGAGAAGAAAAAAATGGAACAAAAAGGAAAAGGGTGAGCTCAACTACACTAGTAAAGAATATCATGACTAAGATAATATAGAACAAATTATCGTTAGTCTTCAACAGAGAAAAATCTGATATAATATAATAAACAACAAGTTTCAGATCAATATTCACAGGGAAAATAATAATTCATAGATGAGTTACGTAGAGAATGAAATTAAATTATGAATTTAAAAGTCCATCATCAATATTTTATCCCTGTAACATCAATCAATATTCATCTTGAATCAAATATTCATCTTCGCACTACTGTGCCAAAGATATTCATCACCGGTCATGTTTATTCATCTCGGCATTATACATCTTTACTACGCCAAAGATATTCATAAAAAAATTAACCATCTTTGCACTACAAGCCAAAGATATTCAGTAATATCATCTTTTAGGACTGAGGATGATGAAAAATATTTTAAAGAAAACGAATCCAAAGGAAACAAAAGAACAAATATTAAGGATTGTACTTTAAACAATCCGAGTTCAAAAATACTTCATAAATAACTATAGTGAAGTAAAATTCAAGAATGATCAAAACATGGATACAATAAAAGCTAGTATCCATAATAGATATTTTGGACGAAAAAACTAAAATTTAATTTTTCATGAATAGTGTCGTTATTCGTGAATAGTAGTCGATATCGTGAATAGTCAGATATCGTGAATAGTAACTCCCAAACACTAAAAGACAACAATTTCACAAGAAAATCTTACCAATAATCCAAAGATAATGATATTAGAAGAAATAATATCATTTTAAAAAAAATATAACATCCTTTACCTTGAAAAGATTGATTTCTAAATTTGGAATAATTGGGATATAATCTTTGAAGGAACTTGCAGACTTATAAAGAACACTCAAAGTATCAAAATACTCATAAGTATACACTCAATAATATTGAGAGAAAAGAGAGAAAAACATCGGTTTACAGTGTGATTTTCAATTCTAACCTAAGCACCCTATTTATAGGAAAATGCTTAGAACACCAAAGCAGAAAATTTAATAAAATATTAATATTATTTATTTTTATTCCTACGCCCACATTTAGAGATCTAAATTAATCCATTTCAACAACCAATGGGGCACATCTAACATATCAAAAACGTTTTTCTTTTAAAACAAATTTTAAACTTTTGAAAAATAATTATTTCGGAACTTCAGAACTTCAATAATTCATAATAAATGGCTCTTTTATAAAAAAAATTCGAACCTCATGTCTTTTCCATAGGAAATTCCATTCTCTACAACTTTACAGAAGAAAGTTTTTCCAAATTCCAAAGAGAAATTGACCGAAATCCACAAACGGGCGATTTTACAAGTTATAATCAAATTTCAGTCAAGAAATGGGGTCCACAAACATGAAAAACATGTTTTAAATATTTATTGAAACAAAAATATTCTTCCTCCTCATTTATTCATATATCCCACATTCATTATAAAATATCACCATTATTATATTATTAAAATATAATAATATATTTAAATAAATTATTTATCAGAAAAGATAAAATAACAATTTTTCAACAATTGTCACATTAAAAATTTTCTCCATCTATATCCACATAAAATGAATATTTTCCTTATCATATAAATTAATAATTAGTTATTCACAAATAATATTACAGAATCACACTACTGACAACCAGACAGTTCCCAGAAAAGAAGGGGCTTTCCAATAAAGATTTCTCCTTACTGGCGCGCAATTAGGTGACTAAACCTCTCCTTAGACAGAAATTTCTAGACATTGCCAATAATGTTATCTAATAATATTATTCAAATAATATGAATTATTAATTTGATAATGAAAATATCATATGTAATATGACAATTATTGAAACAACAATAATATAAAATATCAACGTAGCAATTATTGAATCAATAAAATAAAATATTAAACAAAGAATTCATCGTAACAATTATTGGGTAGTGTCTTCTTACGTAAGAATCAATAATCGGTGCAATACCGCAATGCTTTACTATGTTTTAACCATCGGGTATTCCAACAAGATAACGATATAACAACTACGCCGTTATTTATAAACAACTTATACTTGTCGTTTTTTCATCCAATCGCTTTCCGTTATGGGGCCCACACAAGGCTGCGCCGTCGTATGAATATTCCCTGATAGTAAAAATATTCCACGACCAAACGAATATTCTCCGATAAATTTGAATATTTTATAACCACTTGCATATTTGAAATATTTGCGCTTTTTATCCATAACTAACCACATTAATCAAATCAACCCTTACTATTTCAAAATAATAAATAGAGGAAATTCAATTTCATTAATAATAAGTTGGGGTCTTACAACCTCCACTCCTTATGAAATTTCGTCCTCGAAATTGACGTACGTACCTGGTGTTTCGAAAAGGTGAGGATACCTCGCTTTTATTTCCGTTTCCAACTCCCAGGTCATTTCCTCAATAGTATGGTTCCTCCACAAAACTTTGACTTGTGGTATGACCTTGGTACGTAGGACATGCTCCTTCCTATCCAAGATCTTGACAGGTACCTCCTCGTACGTTAAGTCTTTGGTTATCTCATCCGGTTCTAACTCAATAACATAGTTCGGGACTTTCACATATTTACGATGTAAGACCCCAACTTATTATAAATAAAATTGAATTTTCTCTATTCATTATTCTAAATTAATAAGGTGTTAATTTGATATAATGCTTTGGTTATGGTGAAATGTGCAAATTTTACAAAATAAGCAAGTGGTTATAAAATATTCATTTTTGTCGGGGAATATTCGTATGATGGTGTAGCCATTCGTGGGGCTCATAACAGAATAACTGTCGGATGAAGAAAACTACAAAGTATGAGTTTTTATAAATAACAGCATAATTGTTACCGTTAACACATTGTTGATTACACAGTGGTTAAAATACGATGTACGCTGTGGTTACACAAGAAGAGATACTACCAGTATTGCATGAAGATTGTTGAATTATTTATTCGTATGTAAGAAAGCACTACTCAATAATTGTTACAGTAGTTACTGTTCAATATTTTATTTTATTGATTCAATAATTGTTGCGTTGATATTTAATATTATTATTGTTTCAATAATTATCATTGCACAATATTTTCCATTATCAGATCAATAATTCATATTATTTGAATAGTATTATTTGATAACATTATTGGCAATGTCTAAAAAGTTCTGTCTAAGGAGAGGTTTGGTCACCTAATTGCGCACCAGTAAGGAGAAATTCTTATTGGAAAGCCCCCTCTTTCGTGGGAACTGCCTAGTTGTCATAATTGTAATTCTATAATATTATTTGTGAATAATTAATTATTGATTTATATGATAAGGAAATATTTATTTGATGTGGATATAAATGATGGATCTATTTATGTGGTTATAAATGAAAGAATTAATGCGGAGGTGTTTTATCAGTATTTTGTCGGAATGGAGGTATTAAAAATCATCCGTTTATTTATTTCGGATATTTTTTATTTGGAATTTAGAAAAATTCAAAGCTACAAAGTTGTAGAGATTTCGATTTCGTGTGGAATGGACATAAAATTTGTATTTTTTTGATAAACGGGCTATTTTCTATGAATTACTGAAGTTTCGGAAAATAAAATGATTTTTATTAAATTATGGGTGGGACCCACTTTTGTTTTAACACATGTGGGCTGCTGATTTTTGTTCAAAGATGGATGGTCTTGAGTCTTGATTAGCATGCGTAGAAGAAAAGTAATGAATTAATAATATTTTATTATTTTAGTCTCCTATGACGTTCTAGCATTTTCCTATAAATAGACGCTTAGGTTAGAATTGAAAATCACATCAGAAACAAGTTTTCTTTCTCTCTATATTGTCGAGCGTATTTTTGTAAGTATTTAGATACTTTGAGAGTTGTTGTTCGGTACAAGTTTTCTTCGACTTTCTATCCGATATTCCGATCAGAAGTACCGTTATTTTGAGGTAAGGGATGTTATTTTCTTCTTAAATGATATTATTTTCTTCAATATCATTATACCGAAATATTGGTGAAATTTTTAATCAAATTTGGAACTTTTTGTGTGAGGGTTATTATTCACGTATACGGCACTATTCACATATACGACACTATTCACGAATACGACACTATTCACCAAAAAATAAAAATATTTCTTTTTGTCCAAGATGTCTATTTTGGCTATTATCTTTGATTTTATCCATGTTTTGATCGTTATTTTTGAATTCTGCTTCACAATTAGTTATTATGAAGTATTATTGATCTTGGATAAACTGTTATACGAATCCCTAATATTTGTCCTTCTGTCTCACTGGATTCGTTTTCTTTAAAATATTTTTCATCATCCTCAGTCTTAAATGATGATATTACTGAATATCTTTGGCCTGTAGTGCAAAGATGAATGATTAATCGATGAATATCTTTGGCCCATAGTGCAAAGATGAACAGTGTTGAGATGAACACGACCAACCGGCGATCTAAATGAATATCTTTGGCTGAAAGTGCAAAGATGAATATTTGATTAAAGATGTATATTGATTGTTATATCAGGGATAAAATATTGATGATGGACTTTTAAATCTTAGAAGATAGTAGAATTCATTCTCTACGTGACTCTTCTAATGGATTCATTGCTTTTATTACTGAATATTGATCTAAAACTTGTTGCCATTATATTCTATCGATTTTTTCCTCGTTGAAGACTAATGATAATTTTTGTATATTATCTTAGTCATAATATTCTTTATCGGGCTAGTTGAGCTCACCCTTTTCCTTTTTGTTCCATTTTTCTTCTCGGGAGGTGAGAACATAGCAGATCGAGTCGTGGTAATGGAGTGATGGTTCTAGAAAGATGTTTTAGCGATCCTCGCTATTTCGTAAAATAATGTATGAATAATTGTAATGAGGACTTATTTGAGTGTTGATATTGTCTAGAAGACAATATTTGTATTTAAACTCACAAGATGTGTTGTCGATTTTTACACAAAAAAGTGTATTATTGAAGTTGTAGTTTTCTTTACATGTACCATGTATTTGGCGACTCGAATGGGTGTTGTAAACCTATTTTGGGGCGCCACATACGGGCTAATGATATATGAAAAATATTATGAACACGAGACATACTTGGAGGTAACGCAAGTCTATAGGCTACATTTCCTACTCGGTCAAGAATCTGAAATGGACCAATAAATCGTGGATTGAGCTTTCCTCTCTTCCCGAATCTTGTAACTCCTTTCCATGGGGCAACACGCAACAATACATGATCCCCAATACTAAATTTCACGTCCTTTCGATGAAGATCCGCATAACTCTTTTGTCGATCTTGTGCCGTTTATATACGTTGTCGAATCATTTGAATCTTTTCTGTAGTAATACGTACCAACTCTGGTCCCAACAATGTTGCTTCACCCACCTCATCCCAACATACTAGAGAGCGACACTTTCTTCCATACAATGCTTCGAATGTAGCTACCCCTATACTTGCCTGATAACTGTTGTTGTAGGAGAATTCCACCAATGGTAAATACTTATCCCAACTCCCTTTGAAGTCTAGGACACAGAGTCTTAATAGATATTCAAGAGTTTGAATAGTCCTCTCTGATTGTCCGTCCGTTTGAGGATGGTATGCCTAATTGAATCGTAAATCCGTGCCCATAGCTTTTTGCAAGCTAACCCAAAATCGTGAAGTGAATCTTGGGTCACGATCCAAAACTATGGATACTGGCATGCCATGCAATTTCACAATCTCGTTCACGTTGATACGAGCAAGACGTTCAGGGGAATAAGTTTCACGTATAGGCAAGAAATGAGCAGACTTGGTTAATCTATCAACAATAACCCAAATAGCATTTATGCCTTGAGAAACCGTGGGAAGACTCGTAATGAAATCCATGGTAATGTGTTCCCACTTCCATTTCAGAATCTCAAGTGGTTGCAATGGACCCTTAGGCACTTGATGCTCCGACTTTACACGTTGACAAGTTAAACACCTCGAGATAAACTTCGCGATCTCTCTCTTCATATTGTTCCACCAAAATGTATGTCGAAGATCATGATACATTTTGGTACTTCCAAGATGGATTGCAAATGGTGTATTGTGTGCTTCCATCATGATCTTGTACTTCAAATCAGAGTCGTTAGGAACACAGAGTCTGGAGTGTACTCAAAGTATTCCTTTTTCTTCGATTCTTGCTTCTGGAATAGCACCTTCTTGTACTTTCTTCTTCATACGCATTAGCTCCGGGTCGGTGGCTTGAGCAACTTTAACTTTTTCTATTAAAGTTGGCTCTATGCGTATACTTGACATCATCGCACTCGTTCCTGCATATGATCTTCTACTCAATGCGTCAGCTACCACGTTCGCTTTACCAGGATGGTATTGAATAGTGTGGTCATAATCTTTTAACAAATGAGCCAACGTCGTTCTGCGCATGTTGAGTTCCTTTTGGGTGAAGAAATATTTGAGGCTTTTATGGTCCGAATATATCTCCACTTTCTCCCCATATAGATAGTGCCTCCAAATCTTTAATAAAAAACATTCGCCGCCACTTTAGATCATGAGTAGGATAATTCCTCTCATATTCTTTAAGTTATCGTGAGGCATAGGCTATGACTTTCCCATGTTGCATGAGAACACATCCTAATCCTTTCCCTGAAGCATCACTGTAGATAAAAAATCCATCCGAACCGGATGGTATTGTACGAACAGTCTTAGAAATGAGTCTCCTCTTAAGCTCTTGAAACTCTTCTCGCATTCCTCGCTCCATAAGAATTTTGTATCCTTCCGAGTTAGCTGAGTTAATGGAGTAGCGATTCAAGAAAACCCTTCCATGAATCTCCGATAATAACCAGCTAGGCCCAGAAAGCTACGTACTTCGGTCACCGACTTCGGTTGCTCTCAACTTTGTATTGCTTCAATCTTCGCCGGGTCGACAGATACTCCATGTTTGGACACCACGTGCCCAAGGAATGCTACTTCCTCAAGCCAGAACTCGCATTTCTTCAACTTGGAATATAACTTTTTTTCACGAAGCCTTTGGAGTACCATCTTCAAATGGTGCTCATGATGTAAGACCCCAACTTATTATTAATGAAATTTAATTTTCTATTTATTATTTTAAAATAGTAAGGGTTGATTTGATTAATGTGGATAGTTAGGGGTAAAATACTAAATATTTCAAAATAAGCAAGTGGTTATAAAATATTCATTGTTGTTTGAATATTCGTTTGGTCGTGGAATATTCTTCTTTGTCGGGGAATATTCGTACATTTACTGCCGCAGCTTTTTGTGGGCCCCATAACTAAAAGCGATTGGATGAAGAAAACGCACAAATATAAGTGGTTTAAAAATAACTGCAGTAGTTATTACAAGTATTATCTTGTTAAAATACTAGGTGGTTAAAACACAAGAAGCATTACCAGATTGCACCAATTATTGATTCTTACATAAGAAGGCACTACTTAATAATGGTTACGAGAATTATCGCTCAATTTTATTGATTCAATAATTATCGTATTGATATTTTATATTATCGTTGTTTCAATAAATTGTCATTACACGTAATTTCCATTATCGAGAGCAATAATTCATATTATCTAAATACTATTATTGGATAACATTATTGGCAATGTCTAGAAAGTTCTGCATCTAAGGAGAGGTTTGGTCACCTAATTGTGCGCCAAAGAAGGAGAAATCTTTATTGAAAGCCCTCTTTTTTGGGAACCTACTCAGTTGTCGATATTGTGATTCTCAGATTATTATTTGTGAATAATTAATTATTGATTCATATGATAAGAAAAATATTGATTTTATGTGGATATAGATGGAGAAAATTTTTAATGTGACAATTGTTGAAAATTGAAATTTTATCTTTTTCTCGATAAAATAATTCATTTAAATATATTATTATATTTTAATAATATAATAATGGTGATATTTTTACAACGAATGTGGGATATATGAGTATACGAGGAGGAAGAGTATTTTTTTTGCAATAAATGTTTAAAACATGTTAAACATGCTCATTGGACCCCATTTATTGATCGAAATTTGATTATAGCCTATAAAAAATCGTCTGCTTATGGATTTCGGTCAATTTTGCTTGGAATTTGGAAACACTTTCTTCGCAAAGTTGTAGAGAATTGAATTTCCTATAAAAAGTCGCGAGATTCAATTTTACGGCAAAAGGGCTATTTATTATGAATTATTGAAGCTCCGAAATAATTGATTTCTGGAAGTTTAAAATATTTTTAATTACAAAAACGTTTTTTACATTGTTGGGACTTTTAACATGTGTTAGGATTGCTGATTTCAGATGCTAAGTGTGCGTAGAGAATTTGTAATATATATAATATTATTATATTAAATTTTTGTTTTTGTATTCTAAGCAATTTCCTATAAATAGGTGCTTTAGGTTAGAATTGAAAATCACACCGTAAACTCAAGTTTTCTCTCTATATTATCGAAAGCGTATTCTTGTGAGTATTTTGAGTATACTTTGAGTATTGCTATACTATCTGCAAGGTCAAGTCATAGCTTTATATCCTGTTTCAACTAAATCTTGTCTTTTTGAGGTAAGGGATATTATTATTTTTCGTAATGATATTATTTCTTCAATATCATTATCTTTGAAATATTGATCTGAAGTTTTATCAAATTTGGAACTTTTGGTGTCTGAGTTACTATTCACGTGATACTCAAGACTATTCACGATACTGATACTATTCACGAATCACTAAGACTATTCATTCATCGAAAATAAAAATTTTCCTTTTCGCCTAAAATATCTATTGTGGATACTAGCTTTGATTGTATCCATGTTTTGATCATTCTTGAATTTTACACCACTATGATTATTTTTGACGTATTTTTGGACATGGATAAAAAAAAGTAATCCTTAATCCTTAATCCTTATCATTTTGTTTCACCGGATTCGCTTTCTTTAAAATATTTTCATCATCCTCACCTTTTAAATGATGATATTATTGAATATCTTTGGCCCAGTAGTGCAAAGATGAATGATTTCTCAGAATATCTTTGGCCCGTAGTGCAAAGATGAACAGTGTTTAGATGAACACGACTAATCGATGAATATCTTTGGCACAGAAGTGCAAAGATGAATATTTGATTCCGATATATATTGATTGATGTTACGGGGATAAAAGATAGACGATGAACTTTTAAATTCATACATAGAAGATAGTCGTTTGCATTCTCTACTTAACTCTTCTAATGAATTATTATTTCACTGCGAATATTGATTTAAAAACTTGTTGTCTATCAGATTCTATTAGATTTTTCCTCGTTGAAGACTAACGATAATTTGTTGTATATTATCTTAGTCATAATATTCTTCTTTCGGGCTAGTTGAGCTCACCTTTTCCTTGTTGTTCCATTTTTCTTTTCGGGAGGCGAGAATGTAGCGAGTACTAGTGGGGTATGGAATGAAGGTTCTAGAGAGAGTTGTTTAGTAGTCCTCACCATTTTGTAAAATAATGTATCAATAATTATGATGGGGATTTATTTGCGTGTGGATATTGTCTGATGGCAATATCGTATTTAAACTCACGCTTATATATGTTGTAATAATAAAGTTGTAGTTGTTTCGTACCATGTATTGACAACTCGTAATGGGTGATGTATACCTATTTTGGGGCGCCATGGTTGGTATCGAGCTTAGGGATATGATCTCCGGCGGAGATCGGGGAATAGAACTAGGAGGGAAAGACGAGTAAATCCTTCGCTAAGTGTGTCCTACCTAAGCTTATTTATTAGTTGGTCAAGATATAGGGATATTATGTGATATATTGATTTCCTTAATTAACCCTTATTTTATGACAAGATTTGAGAATGTCGATGAGAATATTAACAATGGAAATGAGACCGGGAGACGCTTTGTAATCACCAACGAGGAGAACGTGCAACAGTCGGGCAATGTTCCTCCCATGAACAACACCACCGAAAGCGAGATGATGAACGAGGGATGTTTAGAAGCTTTTTGCGCTTCATGCAAAATCGACGAGGAGACTCGTGTTCAAAATACTGAGGAGAAATGATAAGAATTCATGGGTTGTCATACCAAGCGCGCTCAAAGAGTTGGGACCACCGAATTTAAGGGAAAGCCGATCCGATCATGGTGGAAACATGGGTCAAGCAAATTACTAAGATATTCGATGTCTTGGGATGCACGGTGGAACAGAAGGTTCCATTCGCCACCTTTATGTTACGTGGCGAAAGGGACTACATGGTGGGAGTCTGTGAAGCGTACCCATCCAAATTAAGACTTAGCATGTCTTGGGAGACATTTCAAAATTATTTAATGACAAATACTTTCCGAAAGTGTTCGTCATATGAAGTTTATGGAGTTCATCGATTAGAACAAAACAACACGACCAAGTATCTCAAGACGAGGCAAAGTTTGCGAGTTTTCCGTGTTCAGCACCTCATTTGGTGGAGAATAAAGAACGTATGACTTCGGATGTTTCGAGAGGTTTGAAACCCGACATACGACAATATCTCATTTCTCATAAATTTTCTCTATTCGGATGTTGTTAATGAGGCTCAACTGTTAGAGCGAGATAACGAGTATGTTCAACCGAGGACCGACCATAACCAGGATCGTACTGAGATAGCGGTCAATGTAATAATGATAACCAAATGAGAAAGAAAGCAGACGGACAAAAATTGTAAGACCCCGAAATTTTTTTTAAAAAGGAATTTCCTTTATTTATTATTTTGAAATAGTAAGGGTTGATTTGATTAATGTGAATAGTTAGGGGTAAAATACGCAAATATTTTAAAATAAGCAAGTGGTTATAAAATATTCATTGTTGTCGGGGAATATTCGTTTGGTCGTGGAATATTCAGATCGGGGAATATTCGTACGACGGCGCAGCCATGTGTGGGCCCATAACTGAAAGCGATTGGATGAAGAAAACGACAAATATAAGTTGTTTAAAAATAACGGCGTAGTTGTTACCGTTAACACTGTTGGAATACCCGGTGGTTAAAACACACTAATACGCGTTGTTGTTGAACAAGAAGAGCACTGCGGTATTGCATCAATTATTGATCCTTACGTAGAAGAAGGCACTACTCAATAATTGTTACAAAGAATTATCGCTCAAAGATTTTATTTTATTGATTCAATAATTGTTGCGTATTGGTATTTTATATTATTCATTGCTTTCAATAATTGTCAACGCACAAAGATTTCCCGATTATCGGATCAATAATTCATATTATTTGAATAATATTATTAGATAACATTATTGGCAATGTCTAGAAAGTTCTCATCTAAGGAGAGGTTTGGTCACCTAATTGCGCCGCCAAGAAGGAGAGATCCTTATTGAAAGCCCCTCTTTCCCGGAACCGCCCGGTCATTATAATTGTGATTCTGTAATATTATTTGGGAATAATTAATTATTGATTTATATGATAAGAAAATATTTATTTGATATGGATATAAATGATGGATTTATTTATTATATGTGGTTATAATTGAAGGATTTAATGTTGAGGTGTTTTATCAAGATTTTTGTCTGGAATGGAGGTATTAAAAATCAAATCAAGATTTTTTACGATATATTATGTGAGTTATAATTTTTAATCAATAATTTGGATCGCTATGCGATTTTTGGATATGTTATACATATATAAGTTGAGTATATGTTTACAAATTTTGAACCGTTAAAATGAACGAATGATTTGTTATAAATTTTAAGAGGTGTTTGATTCTAAAAGTAGGTTATAATTGATTTAGGTGGAAAATTCTAGAATTGAGTGGGCCCCACTTGTGGTTGGTGAAAAATGTGCTGAATTTTATTTCAAATGTGGTGGGTGGCAATAGTAGCAGTAAAAGCCATCGTGTAGCAGTGTCAAGTCCGCTTGGTACGGCTAACATTTTCCTATAAATAGAGGGCTAAGTTAGAATTGAAAATCACACCGTAAACAAAGTTTTCTCTTTCTCTCTATATTATTGAGCGTATTTTGTGAGTATTTAGATACTTTGAGAGTCTTTGTTCAAGATAAGTTTCATTCAAAGATCACTTCCGATCTTTCCTTCCAAAGAACCGATTCTTTGAGGTAAGGGATGTTATTTTCTTCTCAAATGATATTATTTCTTCAATATCATTATCTTTGAAATATTGGTTGGAACTTTTATCAAATTTGAAACTTTTTCATGTCGGGGTTACTATTCATGAGTTACTATTCACGAAGTTACTATTCATGAGTTACTATTCACGAAAGTTACTATTCACGAGTACTATTTATGAAGCGTGAAAATGTTTTTTTTGTGGAATTTCTATCTTTTGGTGTGAAGTTACTATTCACGATACCACGACTATTCACGATACTCTGACACTATTCATCGAAAAATAAAATTTCTTCTTTTCGTCCAAAATATCTATTCTCGGATACTAGCTTTGATTGTATCCATGTTTTGATCATTCTTGAATTTTACACCACTATGATTATTTTGAGGTATTTTTGAACATGGATAAAACAAAGTACGAATCCTTAATCCTTAATCCTTGTCATTTTGTTTCACCGGATTCGCTTTTTAAAAATATTTTCATCATCCTCGGTCTTAAATGATGATATTATTGAATATCTTTGGCCCAGTAGTGCAAAAGATGAATGATTTCAAGAATATCTTTGGCTCAGAAGTCAAAAGATGAATGTGTGTTTAAATGAACATGACCAATCGATGAATATCTTTGGCTCAGTAGTGCAAAGATGAATATTTAATTCCAGATCTTTATGGATTGTTGTTACAGGGGATAAAAGATAGACGATGAACTTTTAAATTCATACATAGAAGATAGTAGTTTGCATTCTCTACTTAACTCTTCTAATGAATTATTATTTCATTCATGCGAATATTGATTTAAAATTTGTTGTCTATCAGATTCTATTAGATTTTTCCTCGTTGAAGACTAACGATAATTTGTTGTATATTATCTTAGTCATAATATTCTTTATCGAGCTAGTTGAGCTCACCCTTTTCCTTTTTGTTCCATTCTTCTCGTGGAGGTGAGAATATAAATGAGTACGAGTCGGGGTATGGAATGAAGGTTTTAGAAAGGATTGTTTAGTAGTCCTCACCATTTTTGTAAAATAATGTATCAATAAATGTGATGAGGATTTATTTGAGTATAGATATTGTCTAGAAGATAATATTTGTATTTAAACTCACAGTTTTACTGTTGTAATAATAAAGTTGTAGTTGTTTCATACTACGATTGACAACTCGTAATGAGTGATGTATACCTATTTTTGGGGCATCACGGTTGGTATCGAGCTTAGGAATATGATCTCTCAAGGAGATCGGGAATAGAACTAGGAGGGAGAGACGAGTAAATCCTTCGCTAAAGTGTCCTACCTAAGCTTATTTGTTAGTTGGTCAAGATATATAGGGATATTATGTGATATATTGATTTCCTTAATTAACCTTTGTTTTATGACGATTTTGAGAATGTCGAATGAGAATATTAACAATGGAAATGAGACCGTGGAGACGCCTGTGACTCACCAACGAGGAGAACGTGCACAGTCGGGCAATGTTCCTCCCGTGAACAACACCATTGAAGCGTATGATGAATGAGGGATGTTTAGAAGCTTTTTGCGCTCATGCAAAATCGATTTAGGGAGACTCGTGTTCAAAATACGAGGAGAAATGATAGCAATTCACCAAGTTGTCACAACAAAAACAGCTTCAAAGAGTTGGGACCACCAGAATTTAAGGAAAAGCCGATCCGATCACAAGCGGAAACACGGGTCAAGCAAATTACCAAGATATTCGATGTCTTGGGATGCACGGAGGAATGAAGGTTCCATTCGCCACCTTTATGTTCCGTGGCGAAGGCAGACATCGGGTGGGAGTCTCATGAAGCGCACCCATCCAAATTGCTTTCAAAGATGTCTTGGGAGACGTTTCAGAGACTATTTAATGACAAATACTTTCCGAAAGTGTTCAATATACGATGAAGGAAGTGGAGTTCATCGATTAGAGCAAAACAACATGATTGTCTCAAAGACGAGGCAAAGTTTGCGAGTTATCCAGTTTGCACCTCATTTGGTGGAGAATGAGGAACGATGACGTGGATGTTTCTTAGAGGTTTGAAACCCGATACGCCAAGATCTCATTTCTCATAAACTTTCTTTATTCAGATGTTGTAAAATGTGGCTCAATTATTAGAGCGAGATAACGAAGTACGGCCAACCGAGGACCACAACCAGATCGTACCGAGATAGCAATCAACAGAATAATGATAACCAATGGAGAAAGAAACAGACGGACAAAAATGGTTACCACTCGGTGGTAATCATGGTCATGAAAATGTAAGAAGCGAAGTCGAGGAGGAGATTTTAAAAGAGGAGATTTAACAACGACTATGTGAAGACGACAAAGGCTTAAGAAGAATCGGTTCTAAGGGAGGAGAACGACCACCCATTATATGCTACAAATGCGGAAAAGAGGGACATATCGGTCAAACCGCCCACAACAGCTCAAGGTATGCTATAGTTGTGGAAAAGAAGGACATATCGCCGAGATCAGACGGTGAATAAACCTAGTTCAATGGGGACGGTGACTCAAAAGATCGTCCCGTAAAAGTCAAAGTCAACGATTCCGGAAGAAGCGTTTGTTGTGATCGGTCATAATGCGAGGAACCCAAACGAGGTGATCACGGTAAGCTATTTATAAATTCTTGCGAAGTTTATACCTTACTTGATACTTTGGTATACCCATTCATTTATCTCTCTCCGTGCATGTGCTCAACGCTTAAACTTGACTCGGAGAAATTAGACTTTGATCTATCTGTGGAAACTCCGTTAGAGAAACTTTCATCACATCCACTATTTATAAATCTTGTTTGATTCAAGTTGGCACCATTACCTTACCTCGTCAATTTATCTCTTTAAAGATACTTGCTTTTGATGTGATTTTAGGAATTGATTGGTTAACTACTCATCATGCCAAAATTGATTGTTTTCGTAAGGTTGTTAGTTTTCATATTCCTAACCAACCCGTTGTTATGCAATTCAAGCAACAAACCATTAAAATCAATCATATCATATCTAATCATAAAGCTATTCGCTTATTGAAAAATGGATGTCAAGCTTTCTTAGCCCATGTTATGGATTTGAATAAAGACACGCCAAATTTGAATAATATTCTGTTGTTATTGACTTTCCGACGATTTCAAGAACTTCCCGATCTACCCCGAACGTGAAGTTGAATTCTTTATTGATCTTGAACCCGTACAAAGCCCATTTCTAAAACCCCATATCGAATGGCTCCTATTGAACTTCAGAGTTAAAGGTCCAACTACGAAATTGTTGGACATCGGTTTCATTCGTCCCTAGTACATCTCCTCGGGGTGCTCCTGCTTTTATTCAGAAAGAAGAAAGACGGAGTATGCGACTTTAGATTGACTATCTGGAATCGAACCATGTCACCATCAAGAATAGGTATCATCTACCTCGTATTGATGACTTGTTTGACCAATTGCAAGGGCACAATTCTTTTCAAAATCGATCTTCGCTCGATATCATCACCAAGATTAGAATCGAGGATATTCCAAAGACCGCCTTTCGTAACTCGGTATGGGCATTATGAATTCTTAGTCATGTCTTTCGGACTAACTAATGCTCTCTGCGGCTTTCATGGATATGATGAACCGAGTATTCAAGGAATATTTGGATCGGTTTGTTGTTGTCTTTATTGATGACATCCTTATATATTCCAAAAGTCGTGAAGATCATGAGCACCATTTGAAGTCGGTACTCCAAAGGCTTCGTGAAAACCAACTATATGCCAAATTGAAGAAATGCGAGTTCGCTTGAGGAAGTAGCCTTTCTTGGGCATGTGGTGTCAAAACATGGAGTATCTGCTGATCCGTGAAGATTGAAGCAATACAAAGTTGGGAGCAACCAAGTCGGTGGATCAAGTACGTAGCTTTTGGGCTTAATTGGTTATTATCGGAGATTCGTGGAAGGGTTTTCTCGAATCGCTACTCCATTAACTCAAATTAACTCTAAGGATACAAAATTCGCTTTGGAATGAAGAATGCGAGAAGAGTTTCCAAGAGCTTAAGAGGAGACTTATTTCTAAGACTGTTCTAACAATACCATCCGTTCGGATGGATTTGTTATCTACAAATGATGCTTCGAAAAGGGTTAGGATGTGTTCTCACGCAACGTGGGAAAGTCATAGCCTATGCCTCATGATAACTTAAAGAGTATGAGAGGAATTATCCTACTCATGATCTAGAGTTAAGCGGCGTGATCGTTTTACTAAAGATATGGAGGCACTATCTATATGGGGAGAAAGTGGAGATATATTCGCACCATAAAAGCCTTAAATATTTTTTCACTCAAAAAGAACTCAACATGCGCGCAAACGCTTGGCTCAAGCTATTGAAAGACTACGACCACACTATTCAATACCATCCCGGTAAAGCGAACGTAGTAATGACGCTGTTGAGTAGAAGATCATATGCGGGAATGAGTGCGATGATGTCAAGTATACGACAGAGCCAACTTTAATAGAAAATGTTAAGGTTGCTTTCAAGCCACCGAAATCGGAGCTGATGCGTATGAAGAAGAAAGTACAAAAAGGAGCTATTCCTAAGCGAGAATTGATGAAGAAGGAATACTTGAGTCCACTCTAGACTTTGTGTCCCTAACAACTCGATTTGAAGTACAAGATTATGATGGAGGCACACAATACACCATTTGCAATCCATCTCGAAGTACCAAATGTATCGTGATCTTCGACATAAATTTTGGTGGAACAATATGAAGAGAGAGATTGCAAAGTTTATCTCGATGTGTTTAACTTGTCAACGCGTGTAAGGCGAGCATCTAGTACCTAAGGGTCCGCTGCAACCACTTGAGATTCCGAAATGGAAGTGAGAACATATTACCATGGATTTCAAGTTACGGGTCTTCCTACGGTTTCTCATGGCAAAGAATGCTATTTGGGTTATTGTTGATAGATTAACCAAGTCTGCTTTCATTTCTTGCCGATTCGGAGACTTATTCCCTTGAACGCGTCATGCTAGTATGTACGTAAATGAGATTGTGAGGTTGCATGGCATGCCTGTATCCATAGTTTCGGATCGTGACCCAAGATTCACTTCAAGATTTTGGGTTAGCTTGCAAAAAGCTATGGGCACGCGGATTTGCGATTTAGTTCGCATACCATCCCCAAACCAGACGGACAATCGTAGAGGACTATTCAAACTCTTGAAGATTTATTAAGACTCTGTGTCCTAGACTTCAAGGGCGCTTGGGATAAGTATTTACCATTGGTGGAATTCTCCTACAACAACAGCTTATCGTGCAAGTATAGGTGTGGCTCCATTCAAGCATTATATGGACGAAAATGTCTTTCTCCAATATGTTGGGATGAGGTGGGTGAAGCAACATTGTTGGGACCTGAAAGTTAGTACGACGTATGACTCACCGAAAAGATCCAAATGATTCGACAACGATATAAACCAGCACAAGATCGACAAAAGAGTTATGCGGATCTTCATCGAAAGGACGTGGAATTTAGTGTAGGGGATCATGTATTATTGTGAGTTGCTCCATGGAAGGGAGTTACAAGATTTGGGAAGATAGGAAAGCTCAATCCACGATTTATCGGTCCATTTCAAATTCTTGACCGAGTAGGAATGTAGCCTATAGATCTTGCGTTACCTCCAAGTATGTCTCGTGTTCATAATGTGTTTCACATATCCGTATTTCAGAAATATGTGAAAGACCCTGAACCACGTTATAGAGTTAGAACCCATTTAGATAGCCAAGACTTAACGTATGAGGAGGTACTGTCAAGATTTTGGATAGGAAGGAGCATGTCCTACGCCAAGAAAGGTCATACCACAAGTTAAAGTTTTGTGGAGGAATCATGCTATAGAGGAAATGACCGGAATTGAAATCGGAAATGAAAGTGAGGTATCCTCACCTTTTCAAAACACCAGTATCGCACGTCCAATTTCGAGGACGAAATTTCATAAGGAGGGAGGTTGTAAGACCCCAATTTTTTTTAAAAGGAATTTCCTTTATTTATTATTTTGAAATAGTAAGGGTTGATTTGATTAATGTGGATAGTTAGGGTAAAATACGTAAATATTTTAAAATAAGCAAGTGGTTATAAAATATTCATTGTTGTTTGGGAATATTCGTTTGGTCGTGGAATATTCAGATCGCTTGGGAATATTCGCATGCTGCCGTTAAACCATGCATGTATGGGCCCCATAACTGGAAAAGCGATTGGATGAGGAAAACGACAAATATAAGTTGTTTAAAAATAACGGCGAATTATTACCGTAATTAATACTTTGTTGGAATACCCGCGGGTTAAAACACACTAATACGCGTTGTTGAACAAGAAGACACGCAGTATTGCATCAATTATTGATCCTTACGTAAAGAAGGCACTACTCAATAATTGTTACGATAATTATTATTCAATATTTTATTTTATTGATTCAATAATTGTCTGCGTTGGTATTTTATATTATTCTTTGTTTTCAATAATTGTCACCGCACAAGATTTCCCATTATCGGATCAATAATTCATATTATTTGAATAATATTATTAGATAACATTATTGGCAATGTCTAGAAAGTTCTGCATCTAAGGAGAGGTTTGGTCACCTAATTGCTACCAAGAAGGAGAGATCCTTATTGAAAGCCCCTCTTCTCTCGGAACCGTATCGTCATTATAATTGTGATTCTCAGTAATATTATTTGGGAATAATTAATTATTGATTTATATGATAAGAAAATATTTATTTGATATGGATATAAATGATGGATTTATTTATTATATGTGGTTATAATTGAAGGATTTAATGTTGAGGTGTTTTATCGAGATTTTTGTCTGAATGGAGGTATTAAAAATCAAATCAAGATTTTTACGATATATTATGTGAGTTATAATTTTTAATCGACCGCTGGATCGCTATGCGATTTTTGGATATGTTATACATATATAAGTTGAGTATATGTTTACAAATTTTGAACCGTTAAAATGAACGAATGATTTGTTATAAATTTTAAGAGGTGTTTGATTAGGAAAGTAGGGTTATAATTGATTTAGGTGGAAAATTCTAGAATTGAGTGGGCCCCACTTGTGGTTGGTGAAAAAATGTGCTGAATTTTATTTCAAATGTGGTGGGTGGCAATAGTAGCGGTAAAGCCATCGTGTAGCGAGTCAAGTCTCGCTTCAGTAGCTAACATTTTCCTATAAATAGAGGGCTAAGTTAGAATTGAAAATCACACCGTAAACAAAGTTTTCTCTCTTCTCTCTATATTATTGAGCGTATTTTGTGAGTATTTAGATACTTTGAGAGTTGTTTGTTCAAGATAAGTTTCATTCAAAGATCATCTTTAGATCTTTCCTTCCAAGAACCGATTCTTTGAGGTAAGGGATGTTATTTTCTTCTCAAATGATATTATTTCTTCAATATCATTATCTTTGAAATATTGGTTGGAACTTTTATCAAATTTGAAACTTTTTCATGCTCGGGGTTACTATTCATGAGTTACTATTCACGAAGTTACTATTCATGAGTTACTATTCACGAGTTACTATTCACGAGTACTATTCATGAAGCGTGAAAATGTTTTTTTGTGAATTTCTATCTTTTGGTGTCTGAGTTACTATTCACGATACTCTGACTATTCACGATACTCTGACACTATTCATCGAAAAATAAAATTTCTTCTTTTCGTCCAAAATATCTATTCGGATACTAGCTTTGATTGTATCCATGTTTTGATCATTCTTGAATTTTACACCACTACGATTATTTTGAGGTATTTTTGAACATGGATAAAACAAAGTACTAATCCTTAATCCTTAATCCTTGTCATTTTGTTTCAATTTGGATTCGCTTTCTTTAAAAATATTTTTCATCATCCTCTCGTCTTAAATGATGATATTATTGAATATCTTTGGCCCAGTAGTGCAAAGATGAATGATTTCAAGAATATCTTTGGCTCAGAGTGCAAAAGATGAACAGTGTTTAAATGAATATGACCAATCGATGAATATCTTTGGCTCAGAAGCAAAATGAATATTTAATTCCAGGATGTTTATGGATTGTTGTTACAAGGATAAAAGATAGATTTATGAACTTTTAAATTCATACATAAGATAGTAGTTTGCATTCTCTACTTAATTCTTCTAATGAATTATTATTTCACATGCGAATATTGATTTAAAATTTGTTGTCTATCAGATTCTATTAAATTTTTCCTGTTGAAGACTAACGATAATTTGTTGTATATTATCTTAGTCATAATATTCTTTACTTGAGCTAGTTGAGCTCATCCTTTTCCTTTTGTTCCATTCTTCTCGTGAGGCGAGAATATAGTGAGTGCGAGTCTGGGGTATGGAATGAAGGTTTTAGAAAGGATTGTTTAGTAGTCCTCACCATTTTTGTAAAATAATGTATCAATAAATGTGATGAGGATTTATTTGAGTATAGATATTGTCTAGAAGATAATATTTGTATTTAAACTCACGCTTTTCTTTTTGTTGTAATAATAAAGTTGTAGTTGTTTTCATGCACCATGTATTGACAACTCGAATGGGTGATGTATACCTATTTTTGGGGCGTCACAAAAATGGTAACCACTCGTGTGGTAATCATGGCCATGAAAATAGAAGAAGCGAGTCGTCGAGGAGATTTTAAAAAGAGGAGATTTAACAACGACCATATGAAGACGACAAAGGTCTTAAGCAAAGAACTAGTTCTAAGGGAGGAGAACGACCACCCATTATATGCTACAAATGCGTAAAAGAGGACATATCACCAAACCGCCCACAACAACAGCTCAAGGTATGCTATAATTGTGGAAAGAAAGGACATGTCGCCGAGATTGTCTGATAGCGAAACCTAGTTCAATGAGGACGGTGACTCAAAAGACTGCACTCGTAAAAGTCAAAGTCAACGATTCCGGAAGAAGCGTTTGTTGTGATCGTCAAAATGCGAGAACCCAAACGAGGTGATCACGGGTAAGCTATTTATAAATTCTTGCGAAGTTTATACCTTACTTGATACCTGGGTCTACCCATTCATTTATCTCTCCCGCATGTGCTCAACGCTTAAACTTGACTCGGAGAAATTAGACTTTGACCTATCTCGTGGAAACTCCGCTTGAGAAAACTTTCATCACATCCACTCGCTTATAAATCTTGTTTGATTCAAGTTGGCACCATCACCTTACCCGCCGACCTTATCTCTTTAAAAATACTTGCTTTTGATGTGATTTAAAGGATTGATTGGTTAACTACTCATCATGCCAAAATTGATTGTTTTCATAAGGTTGTTAGTTTTCATATTCCTAACCAACCTTTATAAGAATTCAAGCAACTAAACCATTAAAATCAATCACTGTCATATCTAATCATAAAGCTATTCGCTTATTGAAAAACGGATGTCAAGCTTTCTTAGCCCATGTTATGGATTTGAATAAAGACACGCCAAATTTGAATAATATTCTTGTTGTTATTGACTTTTCTCGACGATTTCAAGAACTTCCCTGGCCTACCCCGTAACGTGAAGTTGAATTCTTTATTGATCTTGAACCCGCATACAAAGCCCATTTCTAAAACCCCATATCGAATGGCTCCTATTGAACTTCGTGAGTTAAAGGTCCAACTACGAGGAATTGTTGGACATCGGTTTCATTAAATCTAAGACATCTCCTCGGGGTGCTCCTGCTTTATTCAGTAAAGAAGAAAGACGGGAGTATGCGACTTTCAGATTGACTATCTGAATTGAACCATGTCACCATCAAGAATAGGTATCCTCTACCTCATATTGATGACTTGTTTGACCAATTCTGCAAGGCACAATTTTTTTCAAAGATCGATCTTCGCTTACGGATATCATCACCAAGATTAGAATCGAGGATATTCCAAAGACGCTTTAGAACTCTCGATGACGGCATTATGAATTCTTAGTCATATCTTTCTTGATTGACTAATGCTCCCGCGGCTTTCATAGATATGATGAACCGAGTATTCAAGGAATATTTGGATCAATTCGTTGTTGTCTTTATTGATGACATCCTCATATATTTCAAAAGCCGTGAAGATCATGAGCACCATTTGAAGTTTGTACTCCAAAGGCTTCGAAAACCAACTATATGCCAAATTGAAGAAATGCGAGTTCGGCTTGAGGAAGTAGCATTCCTTGGGCACGTGGTGTCGAAACATGGAGTATCTATTGATCCGTGAAGATTGAAGCAATACAAAGTTGAGAGCAACGAAGCTCGCGGTGGATCAAGACGTAGCTTTACGGGTCTAGCCGGTTATTATCGGAGATTCGTGGAAGGGTTTTCTCGAATCGCTACTCCATTAACTCAAATAACTCGGAAGGATACAAAATTCGTTTGGAGCGAAGAATGTGAGAAAAGTTTCCAAGAGCTTAAGAGGAGACTTATTTCGAAGACTGTTCTAACAATACCATCCGGTTCGGATGGATTTGTTATCTACTGAAATGCTTCTTGCAAAGGGTTAGGATGTGTTCTCATGCAACGTGGGAAAGTCATAGCCTATGCCTCGCGATAACTTAAAGAGTATGAGAGGAATTATCCTACTCATGATCTAGAGTTAGCGTGCAATGCTTTTCGCTTAAAGATATGGAGGCACTATCTATATGGGGAGAAAGTGGAGATATATTCGCACCATAAAAGCCTTAAATATTTTTTCACTCAAAAGAACTCAACATGCGGCGACAACGTTGGCTCAAGCTATTGAAAGACTACGACCACACTATTCAATACCATCCCGGTAAAGCGAACGCGGTAGTGCGACGCGTTGAGTAGAAAGATCATATGCGGAATGAGTGCGATGATGTCAAGTATACGCGACAGAGCCAACTTTAATAGAAAATGTTAAGGTTGCTTTCGAGCCACCGAATCGAGCCGATGCGTGCGTAGAAGAAAGAAAGTACAAAAAGGAGCTATTCCGGAAGCGAGAATTGATGAAGAAGGAATACTTCGAGTCCACTCTAGACTTTGTGTCCCTAACAACTCTGATTTGAAGTACAAGATTATGATGGAGGCACACAATACACCATTTGCAATCCATCCTGGAAGTACCAAAATGTATCGTGATCTTCGACATAAATTTTGGTGGAACAATATGAAGAGAGAGATTGCAAAGTTTATCTCGATGTGTTTAACTTGTCAACGTGTAAAGGCGGAGCATCTAGTACCTAAGGGTCCGTTGCAACCACTTGAGATTCCGAAATGGAAGTGAGAACATATTACCATGGATTTCGTTACGGGTCTTCCTACGGTTTCTCATGGCAGCAATGCTATTTGGGTTATTGTTGATAGATTAACCAAGTCTGCTCATTTCTTGCCGATTCGGGAGACTTATTCCCTTGAACGTCATGCTATAGAGGAAATGACCTGGGAATTGGAAACGGAAATGAAAGCGAGGTATCCTCACCTTTTCAAACACACACAGTACGTCGTCAATTTCGAGGACGAAATTTCATAAGGAGGGGAGGTTATAAGACCCCAACTTATTATTAATAAAATTTAATTTTCTCTATTTATTATTTTGAAATAGTAAGGGTTGATTTGATTAATGTGGATAGTTAGGGGTAAAATACGCAAATATTTCAAAATAAGCAAGTGGTTATAAAATATTCATTGTTGTCGGGGAATATTCGTTTGGTTGTGAAATATTCTTCTTTGTCGGGGAATATTCGCATGACGACGGCCGCAGCTTTTTTGTGGGTCCCATAACTAAAGCGATTGGATGAAGAAAACGACAAATATAAGTGGTTTAAAAATAATCTGCAGTAGTTATTACCAATTAATCTTGTTAAAATACTCGGTGGTTAAAACACAGAAGTTACACCAGTATTGCACCAATTATTGCTTCTTACGTAGAAGGCACTACTTAATAATGGTTACGATAATTCATCGCTCAAAGATTTTATTGATTCAATAATTCTTTGCATTGATATTTTATATTACTTTTGTTTCAATAAATTGTCATTACAAGATTTTCCATTATCGAGCAATAATTCATATTATCTCGAATAATATTATTAGATAACATTATTGGCAATGTCTAGAAAGTTCGTCTAAGGAGAGAGGTTTGGTCACCTAATCAAGGCGCCAAGAAAGAAGAGAAATCTTTATTGAAAGCCCCTTTCCTGAAACCGCCTCGGTTGTCAATATTGTGATTCTGTAATATTATTTGTGAATAATTAATTATTGATTCATATGATAAGAAAAATATTGATTTTATGTGGATATAGATGGAGAATATTTTTAATGTGACAATTGTTGAAAATTGAAATTTTATCTTTTTCTGATAAAATAATTTATTTAAATATATTATTATATTTTAATAATATAATAATGGTGATATTTTTACAACGAATGTGGGATATATGAGTATACGAGGAGGAAGAGTATTTTTGTTGCAATAAATGTTTAAAACATGTTAAATATGTCGGTGGACCCCATTTATTGACTGAAATTTGATTATAGCCTATAAAATCGCCCGTTTATGGATTTCGGTCAATTTTTGTTTGGAATTTGGAAAACCTTTCTTCTGCAAAGTTGTAGAAAATTGAGTTTCCTATAAAAGGTCGCGTGATTCGAATTTTCTGGCAAAAGGGCTATTTATTATGAATTATTGAAGCTCAAAGTTCAAATAATTGATTTACGAAGTTTAAAATATTTTTAATTACAAAAACGTTTTTTACATTGTTGGGACTCATTTAACATGTGTTAGGATTGCTGATTTCAGATGCTAAGTGTGCGTAGAGAATTTGTAATATATATAATATTATTATATTAAATTTTCTCGCTTTGTTGTTCTAAGTAATTTCCTATAAATAGGTGCTTAGGTTAGAATTGAAAATCACACCGAAACCCAAGTTTTCTCTCTATATATTATCGAGCGTATTCTTGTGAGTATTTTGAGTATACTTTGAGTATTGCTATACTAAGCAAGTTCAAGTCATAGCCTATATCCTGTGTTTCAACTAAGATCTTGTCAGTGAGGTAAGGGATATTATTATTTTCAGTAATGATATTATTTCTTCAATATCATTATCTTTGAAATATTGATCTGAAGTTTTTATCAAATTTGGAACTTTTGGTGTCTGAGATTACTATTCACGATACTGGCCTATTCACGATATAGGTACTATTCAAGAATACTAAGACTATTCATAGAAAAATAAAATTTTCCTTTTCATCTAAAATATCTATTGTGGATACTAGCTTTGATTGTATCCATGTTTTGATCATTCTTGAATTTTACACCACTATGATTATTTTTGAGGTATTTTTGGACATGGATAAAACAAAGTACGAATCCTTAATCCTTAATCCTTAATCCTTGTCATTTTGTTTCACTGGATTCGTTTCTTTAAAAATATTTTCATCATCCTCAAATTTAATCGATGATATTATTGAATATCTTTGGCCCGTAGTGCAAAGATGAATAATTTCTGGAGAATATCTTTGGCCAGTAGTGCAAAGATGAAGCGGTGTTTAGATGAACATGACTAATCGATGAATATCTTTGGCACAGAGTGCAAAGATGAATATTTGATTCCGATATATATTGATTGATGTTACAGGGATAAAAGATGATTTGTGAACTTTTAAATTCATACATAGAAGATAGTAGTTTGCATTCTCTACTTAACTCTTCTAATGAATTATTATTTCCGCTGCGAATATTGATTTAAAAACTTGTTGTCTATCAGTATTCTATTAGATTTTTCCTCGTTGAAGATTAACGATAATTTGTTGTATATTATCTTAGTCATAATATTCTTTATTTGGGCTAGTTGAGCTCACCCTTTTCCTTGTTGTTCCATTTTTCTTCTCGGGAGGCGAGAATGTAGCGAGTACTAGTCGGGTATGGAATGAAGGTTCTAGAGAGAGTTGTTTAGTAGTCCTCACCATTTTGTAAAATAATGTATCAATAATTATGATGGGGATTTATTTGCGTGTGGATATTGTCTAGATGGCAATATCTGTATTTAAACTCACAGTTTATATGTTGTAATAATAAAGTTGTAGTTGTTTCTGTACCATGTATTGACAACTCAGAATGGGTGATGTATACCTATTTTGGGGGCGTCACACATGATCTTCACGGCTTTTGGAATATATGAGGATGTCACAATAAAGACAACAACGAACTGATCCAAATAATCCTTGAATACTAGGTTCATCATATCTATGAAAGTCGCAGGAGCATTAGTCAATCCAAAAAACATGATTAAGAATTCATAATGCCCGTACCAAGTTCTGAAGGCAGTCTTTGGAATATCCTCAGTTCTAATCTTCAGCTGATGATATCCAGAACGAAGATTGATCTTTGAAAAGAATTGTGCTCCTTGCAACTGGTCAAATAGGTCATCAATACGAGGTAGCGGATACCTATTCTTGATGGTTACATGGTTCAATTCCCGGTAGTCAATACAAAGTCGCATACTCCCGTCTTTCTTCTTTACAAATAAAACAGGAGCACCCCATGAGATGTACTAAGACGAATGAAACCGATGTCCAATAACTCTTGTAGTTGGACATTTAACTCCTGAAGTTCAATAGGAGCCATTCGATATGGGGTTTTAGAAATGGGCTTTGTACCAGGTTCAAGATCAATAAAGAATTCAACTTCACGCTACGGGGTAGACCAGGGAAGTTCTTCAGGAAATACGTCAGGAAACTTACTAACAACAGGAATATTATTCAAATCTGACGTGTCTTTATTCAAATCCATAACATGGGCTAAGAAAGCTTGACATCCTTTTTTCAATAAACGAATAGCTTTATGATTTGATATGACTGTGATTGATTTTAATGGTTTAGTTGCTTGAATTCGTACAACGGGTTGGTTAGTAATATGAAAACTAACAACCTTATGAAAATAATCAATTTTGGCATGATGAGTGGTTAACCAATCAATTCCTAAAATTACATCAAAAGCAAGTATCTTTAAAGAGATAAGATCAATAGGTAATGTGATGGTACCAACTTGGATCAAGCAAGATTTATAAACTGTAGATGTAACGAAGGTTTCACCCAACGGAGTTTCAACAGGTAAGTTAAAGTCTATTCTCCGGAGTCAAGTTTAAACGTTGAGCATAAGCAGGAGAGATAAAAGAATGGATAGAACCGGTATCTAGTAAAGTATAAACTTCGTAAGAATTCAAGATTAGCTTACCCGTGATCACCTCGTTTGGGTTTCTCGCATTTTGACCAGTCACAACAAACGCTCTTCCAGGAACCGTTGACTTTGACTTTTCTGGGACAGCCTTTTGAGTCACTGTCCCCCCTGGACTTGGTTTCGCTACCATACAATCTCGAGCGATAAGTCCTTCCTTTCCACAATTATAACATACCTTGAACTATTGTGGACAGTTTGGACTGATATGTCCCTCTTTCCCGCATTTATAGCATACGACCGGTGGTCGTTCTCCTCCCTTAGAACCGGTTGTTCTTTGGTCTTTGGCGTCTTCACATCATCGTTGAATCTCCTCTTTTTAAAATCTCCTCCCGACTCGCTTCTTCTTCTTCTCATTGCCATGATTACCACCGAGTGGTTACCACTTTTGTCCGTATTCTTCTTTCTCCGCCGGTTATCGTTGTTACGATGATCGCCACCACCAAGATGATCCTCGGTTATGGTCTCTCGGTTGAATGTACTCGTTATCTCGCTTCTAACAATTGAGCCTCTGCTGACAACATCCTGAATAGAGAGAAAAATTTTATGAGAAATGAGATCTTGACATATGCCGGGCTTCAAACCTCTCAAAAATATTCGCGTCATACGCCTCATTCCCCACCAAATGAGGTGCAAACTCGATAACTCGCAAAAACTTTGCCTCGTCTTCGGGACACCGCCATGTTATTTTTTCGTTCCAATCTAATGAACTCCACTTCCTTCATATGATGAATACTTTCAAGAAAGTACTTGTCATTGAAAAGTTTCTGAAACGTCTCCCAAGACATGCTTGAAAAGTACCGGATGGAGTGCGCTTCACGATTCCTACCGATGTCTCCCTCATTACTGGAACATAAAGTTGGCGAATGGAACCTTCGTTCCTCCGCATCCCAAGACATCGAATATCTTGGTGATTTGTTTAACCCATGTTTACGCCATAATCGGATCCGCTTCCCCCACTCGTGGTCCCAACTCTTTGAATCGCTGGTCGTGACAAACCGCGTTGTTATTATCATTTCCACCGGTATTTTATGCACGAGTCTCCTCGTCGATTTTGCATGAACTGCAAAAAGCTTCTAAACATTCCGCTGCTTCATCGTCGTCGATCAAGTGGTGTTGTTTACAGGAGGAACATTTCTGGCCTATTGCACGTTCTCCTCGTTGGTGGGTAAAGGTGTCTCTACGATTTCAATTGCTCCACTGTTAACATTCTCAGTCAACATTCTCAAATACTGCCATAAAACAAAGGTTAATTAAAGAAATCAACATGTCACATAATATCCTTATATACTGACCAACCAACAAATAAGCTTAGGTAAGACACACTAGCGAAGGTTTTACTCGTCTCTCCTCTCCTAGTTCTATTCCTCGATCTCTGCCAGAGATCATATCCCTAAGCTCTGATACCAACTGTGACGCCCCCAAAATAGGTACACATCACCCATTTTGAGTTATCAATAACATGTTACAGAAATAACTACAACTTTATTAATACAACATATAAACTGTAAGTTTAAATACAAATATTGTCATCTAGATAATATCCATACCCAACTAAGTCCTCATTACAATTATTGGTACATTATTTTACAAAAATGGTGAGGACTACTAAAATAACTTCTAGAACCATCATTCCATACCCCGACTAGTACTCGCTACATTCTCGCCTCCTAAGAACAAAAATGGAACAAAAAGGAAAAGGGTGAGCTCAACTAGCCCAGTAAAGAATATTATGACTAAGAAAGTATAGAACAAATTATCGTTAGTCTTCAACAGGGAAAAATCTGATAGAATATAATAAATAACAAGTTTCAGATCAATATTCGCAGCGGAAATAATAATTCATAGATGAGTTACATAGAGAATGAAATTAAACTATGAATTTAAAAGTCCATCATCAATATTTTATCCTTGTAACATCAATCAATATTCATCTTGAATCAAATATTCACCTTTGCACTACAGGCCAAAGATATTCATCAGTTGGTCATGTTCATCTCAACACATGTACATCATCAGCACTACGAGCGCCAAAGATATTCATAAGAAAATCAACCATCTTTTTACACTACAGCCAAAGATATTCAAGAATATCATCTTTTAGACCGAGGATGATGAAAAATATTTTAAAGAAAAGCGAATCCAAAGAAACAAAAGAACAAATATTAAGGATTCGTACTTTAAACAATCCGATAAATAACTATAGTGAAGTAAAATTCAAGAATGATCAAAACATGGATACAATCAAAGCTAGTATCCATAATAAATATTTTGACGAAAAACTAAAATTTAATTTTTTCCATGAATAAGTGTCGATATCGTAAATAAGAATCTGAGAGCACTAAAAGACAAGAATTTCACAAGAAAAATCTTACCAATAATCCGGCATAATGATATTAGAAGAAATAATATCATTTTTAAAAAAAATATAACATCTCTTACCTTGAAAAGATTGTACTTCTAGCTGGAATACCGGATATAGTGTTGAAGGGAACTTGCACCGTATAACACTCAAAATATCAAAATACTCACAAGTATACACTCGATAATATAGAGAGAGAAAACTTCAGTTTTTGGTGTGATTTTTCAATTCTAACCTAAGCACCCTATTTATAGGAAAATGCTTAGAACAACAAAGCAGAAAATTTAATAAAATATTAATATTATTTATTTTTATTCCTACGCCCACATTTAGAGATCTGAATTCAACCATTTCAACAACCAATGGGGCACATCAAACATATCAAAAACGTTTTTCTTTTAAAACAAATTTAAAACTTTTGAAAAATAATTATTTCGAAACTTCAGAACTTCAATAATTCATAATAAACGACCCTTTTATTAGAAAAATTCAAACCTCATGTCCTTTCCATAAGAAATTCCATTCTCTACAACTTTGCAGAAGAAATTTTTTCCAAATTCCAAACAAAAATTGACCGAAATCCACAAACGGGCGATTTTACAGGCTATAATCAAATTTCAATCAAGAAATGGGGTCCACAAACATGAAAAATATGTTTTAAAAATTTATTGAAACAAAAATACTCTTCCTCCTCATTTATTCATATATCCCACATTCATTGTAAAATATCACCATTATTATATTATTAAAATATAATAATATATTTAAATGAATTATTTATCAGAAAAGATAAAATAACAATTTTTCAACAATTGTCACATTAAAAATTTTCTCCATCTATATCCACATAAAATCAATATTTTCTTCATCATATAAATCAATAATTAATTATTCACAAATAATATTATAGAATCACACTACTGACAACCAGACAGTTCCCAGGAAAGAGGGGGCTTTCCAATAAGGATTTCTCCTTACTGGCGCGCAATTAGGTGATCAAACCTCTCCTTAGACATAACTTTTTGGACATTGCCAATAATGTTATCTAATAATATTATTCAAATAATATGAATTATTGATTTGATAATTAAAATACTGTGTAGTGACAATTATTGAAATAATAATAATATAAAATATCAACGTAGCAATTATTGAATTAATAAAATAAAATATTAAACAAAGAATTCATCGTAACAATTATTGAGTAAAGCCTTCTTACGTAAGAATCAATAAGCGAATGCAATAAATGTCTGTCTACTTGTGTTTTAACAACCGGTATTCCAACAAAGATAACGATAACAACTACGCCAATTATTTATAAACAACTTATACTTATCATTTTCTTCATCCAATCGCTTTCAGTTATGGGGCCCACACAAAAGGTCGCTACTGTCGCATTTAATATTCCCGACAATAAAAATATTCCACGACCAAACGAATATTCTCCGATAAAAATTAATATTTTATAACCACTTACATATTTGAAATATTTGCGCTTTTTACCCATAACTAACCACATTAATCAAATCAACCCTTACTATTTCAAAATAATAAATAGAGGAAATTCAATATCATTAATAATAAGTTGGGGTCTTACAGTGATCGTCCGAGAGTTGCCAGTGTTTCCACCTGCATTTTGTACAGGAGCAGCTCTTGCCTAATGTTGCATGAATTGCATAAAAAGCCTCTGAACATTCCATCGTTCATCATCTGGTCAGTGTTGTTGTTTGCCTGAGGATTGTCGCCTTCCTGACGCACATTATCCTAATTATTGATTTGTGGAGACTCAACGGTCTCCTGTGATCCATTGATGTTCTCAACATTCTCGGATGTCATTTTCAAATACTGCCACAAAACAAGGGTTAATTAACATATCACATATTATTCCTATACTCTGACCGACCAATTAAATACCAAAAAAACTTAGGTAGGTCATACTAGTGAAAGAATTCCCCGTCTTTCCCCTCCTAGTTCTTATCTCACATCTCAGCCAAGGATCATATCCCTAAGCTTTGATACCAACTGTGACTCCCCCAAAATAGGTATACATCACCCATCTTGAGTCGCCAAATACATGGTACAAAATTCAAATACAACTTAATTATACAACGATGTGTAAAATACTGACAAAACATATGTTGTGAGTTTTAATACAAATATTGTCATCTAGACAATATCCACACTCAATTGAGTCCTCATTACATTTATTATCATACTATTTAACAGAATAGTGAGGACTACTAATGCTATTATCTGGACCGTCACTCCGTTCCCCGGGTAGTCCCTGCTACGTTCTCATTTTCTGAAGAGAACAATGAAAGTAAAAGGGTGAGCTCAACTAGCCCAGTAAGAAATATTATGACTAAGATAATGCAGAATAAATTATCCTTAGCCTTCAATAGTGTTAAACTGATACAATAAACAAACATCAAGTTTAACTGCAGCGGAACAAGCAATCCATTAAAAGAATCAAGTAGAGAATAAAATCTACTATCTTTTATGATTTAAAAGGGTTTTCATCACTTTTATCACTGGGACTCAACTTAATAAATAATCCACATCATTCCTGCACTACGGCAAAGGATATTCATTATTATCATAACCACAAATTATCCATGCACTACGGGCCAAAGATATTCGTGTATTCATCAATGGTCAAGATCATGCCAACAACTGTTCATCAATGCACTACGGGCCAATGAGGACTTTTACCACATCATTTATAACATTACGGTCATGATTATACCGGATTAATCATTTGGTCATAATCATACCAAGTCCATCTATGCACTACTGAGCCAATGACGAGGATGATGACAATGATATAAGAATTCAATAAAACAAGTTCAAGAATTAATTTATCCAGGAACTAATAACGTCCAAATTGTCAACATGATACTTCTTTATAGAGTAAAATTTAAGAATGCTCAGAAGAATATTTCCATGAAAAGATACTGGATGAAGCGCAAATATCAAGGATATTCCACTGATTTCATGGAGTATAGAAGTTAAAACTTTAACCAACTAAGTATAATAAAGAATGGAATAACAAAAGAAATCACTAGGCATACGCGATAGATCATCACATGACAAGTTATTCCAATGTAATAATAAATAACGGAACCAAAGTCAAAGCGTAAATTTGCAAATCGGCAGGATATTCCAACAGAATAATAAAGAATGGAATAACAATGAAATCACCATGCATGCGATAGACCGCATGAGATAGGTTATTCCAATAAATAATAATTAATGGAACCAGTCAAGGCGTAAATGCACCGCATACGATATTCCAATGAATAATAAATAACGGAACCAGTCATGCGTAAACGCATTGCATACATGATGTTCCAAAGAATAATAAAGAATGGAATAACGAAGAATTTCACCATGTATGCGGTATTTGATGTATGCAGTTATTCAAACATAATGATAAAGAATGGAATAACGTAAGAATTTCACCAAGTATAGGGTGACTCACAGATACAAGTTATTCCAATGTAATAAAAAAATGGAATAATGTAAGTTCTCTTCATGAATACGAAAAGAAATAATACCACTTACCTTAGAACAACCGGATATAGGAGTAATGAAGTAGCGTAATACTTTTTTCTTCTTTCTATCTATAGTTTCTATCTCTAGAGTTTTCATTGAATTAAATTCGTAAGAAATAATGAAGGAATGAGCTTCTATTTATAGGAGAATGGATTAATGGTAACTAATTCTGAATCGGTCCAGTTGTTATATTTTTTTAAAGCAGACGGTCCAGATTGGTTTACTATAAAATATTCTAATAAAACAAAATCTTTTAAATAAAATATAATATATTCTATTTATAATCTAATAAAACGAATAATTTTATAAAAGTATTCTGCATTTTATATAAAAAGATTTTACTATGAAAACACTATCGCAGCACTATGCAAACACTATGCATAATAAAATATAATATATTCTATTTATAGTCTAATAAAACGAATAACTTTATAAAAGTATTCTATTTTATATAAAAAAAATTTTACTATATCAAAATACTATGCATAATAGAATATAATATATTCTATTTACGATCCTAATAAAACGAATAATTTTATAAAAGTATTCTTTTTTATAAAAAGCTTTTTTGTTTTATTACATTAATAATACTAATAAAACAAAACTTCATCATCATTATTATAATTCACACTATTAATCGATTGGGTCGTTCCTGGAAAGAGGGGCTTTCCAATAAGGATTTCTCCCTATTGGTAGCCAAATTAGGTGACCAAACCTCTCATTGGCAGAACTTATAAACATCGTTAATATTGCAAATAATAATATTAATAACTCCGTCGTCTCAATTATTGATTTAATAATATATAAAATATCGACAATAATTGAATCAATTAACGTGAGATACTATGCAACAATTACTGAAGCAATAATTGAACAAAACTGAGTGACTTCTCACGTAAGCATCAATAATCAATACCGTGTGCTACTATGCAACCACGCGTATTTCTGTACTTTTAACACCGGGTGTTTCAACAGTTAACGGTAAAACTTCCGCCGTTATTTTCATAAAATAATTTTATCATTTTCTCAATCCGACAATAATTTCGTTGTGGGGTCCCCAATGATTATTCCGTCGTACGAAAATTCCCTGGTAAAACTAATATTCCCCGATCAATCGAATATTATATAACAACTTGCGTACTTTGCAAAATTTATAAATATTACCCATAACTATAACATTATATCAAATCCACACCATAATATTTAAAAAAATATTTTGAGAAATTTAAATCTTTATTCATAAACTTTGGGGTCTCACATTCTTCACCACAAATCCAAATCAAAAATAATTCGAAATCAAAAATCTGAAAATACTTCATCTTCTTCTTCTTCTTTTTCTTCACGACAACCCAGATCCAAAATTTAAAAAAATTGGAAACCAAATCAACCCAGATCCGTAGTCGGAATTGTTGGCGAAATCCAAATTTACTTCATCTTCTTTACCACAACCCAGATCCGTCCATTGATGAGCGTGATTGCTTTGAACACCATTGATGAACCCGATTGCTTGAACACCATTGATGAACCCAATTACTTTGAGGAGTGAATTTAGAAGAATAATTTGAAGAATGGATCAGAAGGAGAGTGTAAGACCCCAACTTATTATTAATGAAATTTAATTTTCTCTATTTATTATTTTGAAATAGTAAGGGTTGATTTGATTAATGTGATAGTTAGGGTAAAATACTGCAAATATTTCAAAATAAGCAAGTGGTTATAAAATATTCATTGTTGTCGAGAATATTCGATTCGTCGTGGAATATTCTTTACGTCAGGGAATATTAAATTTGACGGTGCGATCTTTTTGTGGGTCCCATAACGAAAAAACGATTGGATGAAGAAAGCGACAAATATAAGTGGTTTAAAAATAACTTGGCGTAGTTTATTACTGATTAATAATTTTAAAATACTCGTGGTTTAAACACAAGATAGACACTGCAGTATTGCACCAATTATTGATTCTTACGTGAAGAAGGCACTACTTAATAATGATTACGATAATTATTGCTCGAGATTTTATTGATTCAATAATTCTTTGCATTGATATTTTATATTACTTGTTGTTTCAATAAATTGTTATTACACAAGATTTTTCATTATCGAGATAATAATTAATTCATATTATCTCAATAATATTATTGGATAACATTATTGTCAATGTCTAGAAAGTTACATCTAAGGAGAGGTTTGGTCACCTAATTGCGGCCAAGAAGAGAGAAAATCTTTATTGAAAACCCCTCTTTCTGAAGAACTTCTGTTGTCAATATTGTGATTACTGTAATATTATTTATGAATAATTAATTATTGATTCATATGATAAGAAAAATATTGATTTTATGTGGATATAGATGGAGAAAATTTTTTAAAATGACAATTGTTAAAAATTAATATTTTATCTTTTACGATAAAATAATTTATTTAAATATATTATTTTAATAATATAATAATGGTGATATTTTTACAACGAATGTGGGATATATGAGTATACGAGGAGGAAGAGTATTTTTGTTGCAATAAATATTTAAAACATGTTAAACATGTCGGTGGACCCCATTTATTATTCGAAATTTGATTATAGCACAGAAATCGTCTGTTTGTGGATTTCTTTCAATTTCATTTGAATTTGGAAAAACTTTATTACGCAAAGTTGTAGAGAATTGAATTTCCTATAAAAAGACGGAGATTTGAATTTTTACGGCAAAAGGCTATTTATTATGAATTATTGAAGCTCTCAAGTCTCAAAATAATTGATTTACGGAAGTTTAAAATATTTTTAATTACAAAATGTTTTTACATTGTTGGGACTCATTTAACATGTGTTAGGATTGCTGATTTCAGATGCTAAGTGTGCGTAGAGAATTTGTAATATATATAATATTATTATATTAAATTTTCGCTTTGGTGTTCTAAGCGATTTCTATAAAATAGGGTCTTGGGTTAAAATTGAAAATCACACCGAAATTGAAGTTTTCTCTCTCTATATTATCGGCGTATTCTTGTGAGTATTTTGAGTATACTTTGAGTATTGCTATATCTGATGCAAGTTCAAGTCATAGCTTTATATCAGGTGTTTCAACTAAAGACTGTCTTTGTGAGGTAAGGGATATTATTATTTTTCGTAATGATATTATTTCTTCAATATCATTATCTTTGAAATATTGATCTGAAGTTTTATCAAATTTGGAACTTTTGGTGTCCGAGAGTTACTATTCACGTATACTCTGGCCTATTCACGTATATCTGATCTTATTTACGAATCTGACTATTCATCGAAAAATGAAAATTTTCCTTTTAAATCTAAAATATCTATTGTGGATACTAGCTTTGATTGTATCCATGTTTTGATCATTCTTGAATTTTACACCACTATGATTATTTTTGAGGTATTTTTGGACATGGATAAAACAAAGTACGAATCCTTAATCCTTAATCCTTGTCATTTTGTTTCACTTTGGATTCGTTTCTTTAAAAATATTTTCATCATCCTCGGCCTTTTAATCGATGATATTATTGAATATCTTTGGCACGTAGTGCAAAAGATGAATGATTTTTGAAGAATATCTTTGGCCGTGAGTCAAAAGATGGACAAGTGTTTAGATAAACATGACCAATGATGAATATCTTTGGCTGTGAGTGCAAAGATGAATATTTGATTCGAGATATATATTTATTGATGTTACAGGGGATAAAAGATAGGCGATGAACTTTTAAATTCATACATAGAAGATAGTAGTTTGCATTCTCTACTTAACTCTTCTAATGAATTATTATTTCATTGCGAATATTGATTTAAAAACTTGTTGTCTATTGTATTCTATTAGATTTTTCCTGTTGAAGACTAACGATAATTTGTTGTATATTATCTTAGTCATAATATTCTTCTTCTTGGGCTAGTTGAGCTCACCCTTTTCCTTGTTGTTCCATTTTTCTTCTCGGGAGGCGAGAATGTAGCGAGTACTTAGTGGGGTATGGAATGAAGGTTCTAGAGAGAGTTGTTTAGTAGTCCTCACCATTTTTGTTAAATAATGTATCAATAATTATGATGGGGATTTATTTGCGTGTGGATATTGTCTAGATGGCAATATCTCGTATTTAAACTCACAGATTTATATGTTGTAATAATAAAGTTGTAGTTGTTTACATACCATGTATTGACAACTCGGAATGGGTGATGTATACCTATTTTGGGGGCGTCACGGTTGGTATCGAGCTTAGGATATGATCTCTGGCGAGATCGGGGAATAGAACTAGGAGGGAGAGACGAAAATCCTTCGCTAGTGTGTCCTACCTAAGCTTATTTGTTAGTTGGTCAAGATATAAGGATATTATGTGATATATTGATTTCCTTAATTAACCCTTGTTTTATGGCGATGATTTGAAATGTCGATGAGAATATTAACAATGGAAATGAGGCGTGGAGACGCTTTGTACTCACCAACGAGGAGAGCGTGCAACAGTGTGACAATGTTCCTCCGTGAACAACACCACCGAAAGCGAGATGATAAACGAGGGATGTTTAGAAGCTTTTTGCGATTCATACAAAAATCGGACGATGGAGACTCGTGTTCAAAATACTGAGGAGGAAATGATAGCAATTCACGGTTGTCCAACCAAGCGCCAAAAGAGTTGGGACCACGAATTTAAGGGAAAGCCAGATCCGATCATGGTGGAAACATGGGTCAAGCAAATTACCAAGATATTCGATGTCTTGGGATGCACGGAGAACGAAGGTTCCATTCGCCACCTTTATGTTCCGTGGCGAAGCGGACTTCTTGGTGGGAGTCGTGAAGCGTACCCATCCAAACGCTTTTCAAAGATGTCTTGGGAGATTAGAACAAAACAACATGAATCTCTCGATGACGAGGCAAAGTTTGCGAGTTATCCGTGTTTGCACCTCATTTGGTGGAGAATGAGGAACGTATATGACGCGGATGTTTCAGAGGTTTGAAACCCTAAGATACGACACGATATCTCATTTCTCATAAATTTTCTCTCTATTCGGATGTTGTTAACAGAGGCTCAACTGTTAGAGCGAGATAACGAGTATGTTCAACGGAGGGACCATAATCGAGGATCGTACTGAGATAGCGATCAATGAATAATGATAACCAGCGGAGAAAGAAACAGACGGACAAAAATGGTAACCACTCTGGTGGTAATCATGGCCATGAAAATAGAAGAAGCGAGTCAGGAGGAGATTTTAAAAAGAGGAGATTTAACAACGACCATATGAAGGCGAGCGGTCTTGCGGCAACTAGTTCTAAGGGAGGAGAACGACCACCGATCATATGCTACAAATGCGAGAAAAGAGGGACATATCGGTCAAACCGCCCACAACAGTTCAAGGTATGCTATAATTGTGGAAAGGAAGGAAATATCGCTTCGAGATTATGCACGATGGCGAAACCTAGTTCAATGAGGACGGTGACTCAAAAGACATCTCGAAAAAGTCAAAGTCAACGATTCTAGGAAGAGCGTTTGTTGTGACTGGTCAAAATGCGAGGAACCCAAACGAGGTGATCACGGGTAAGCTATTTATAAATTCTTGCGAAGTTTATACCTTACTTGATACCGGTGCTACCCATTCATTTATCTCTCCTGCATGTGCTCAACGTTTAAACTTGACTCCGGAGAAATTAGACTTTGACCTATCTGTGGAAACTCCGTTAGGAGAAACTTTCATCACATCCACTGTTTATAAATTTTGTTTGATTCAAGTTGGCACCATCACCTTACATGTTGACCTTATCTCTTTAAAAATACTTGTTTTTGATGTGATTTTAGGGATTGATTGGTTAACTACTCATCATGCCAAAATTGATTGTTTTCGTAAGGTTGTTAGTTTTCATATTCTAACCAACTTGACTGTTATGCAATTCAAACAACTAAACCATTAAAATCAATCATTGTCATATCTAATCATAAAGCTATTCGTTTATTAAAAAGCGGATGTCAAGCTTTCTTAGCCCATGTTATGGATTTGAATAAAGACACGTCAAATTTGAATAATATTCTGTTGTTATTGACTTTCTGGCGTATTTCACGAAGAACTTCCGGTCTACCCCGAACGTGAAGTTGAATTCTTTATTGATCTTGAACTGCATACAAGCCCATTTCTAAAACCCCATATCGAATGGCTCTATTGAACTTCAGAGTTAAAGTTCCAACTACGAGAATTGTTGGACATCGGTTTCATTCGTCCTAAGTACATCTCCTTAGGGTGCTCTGTTTTATTCGTAAAGAAGAAAGACGGGAGTATGCGACTTTTGTATTGACTATCGGGGAATTGAACCATGTCACCATCAAGAATAGGTATCCTCTACCTCGTATTGATGACTTGTTTGACCCGATTCAAAGGGGCACAATTTTTTCAAAGATCGATCTTCGCTACGGATATCATCACCAAGATTAGGCGAGGATATTCCAAAGACCGCCTTTAGAACTTCGAGACGGGCATTATGAATTCTTAGTCATGTCTTTTGGATTGACTAATGCTCCTACGGCTTTCATGGATATGATGAACCGAGTATTCAAGGAATATTTGGATCGGTTTGTTGTTGTCTTTATTGATGACATCCTCATATATTCCAAAAGTCGTGAAAGATCATGAGCACCATTTGAATTTGGTACTCGAAAAGGCTTCGTGAAAACAAACTATATGCCAAATTGAAGAAATGCGAGTTACGGCGAGGAAGTAGCATTTCTTGGGCACGTCAGTGTCAAAACATGGAGTATCCGTCGACCGGCGAAGATTGAAGCAATACAAAGTTGGAGCAACCAAGTCGGTGGCCAAAGCATGCGTAGCTTTACGGGTCTAGTGGTTATTATCGGAGATTCGTGGAAGGGTTTTCTTGAATCGCTACTCCATTAACTCGGCTAACTTCGGAAGGATACACAATTCGTTTGGAGCGAAGAAATGCGAGAAGAGTTTCCAAGAGCTTAAGAGGAGACTTATTTCTAAGACTGTTCTAACAATACCATCCGGTTCGGATGGATTTATTATCTACAATGATGCTTTAGGCAAAGGGTTAGGATGTGTTCTCATATAACGTGGGAAAAGTCATAGCTTTATGCCTCATGACAACTTAAAAGTATGAGAGGAATTATCCTACTCATGATCTAGAGTTAGCGGCCACGATCGTTTTATTATTAAAGATATGGAGGCACTATCTATATGGGGAGAAAGTGGAGATATATTCGGACCATAAAAGCCTTAAATATTTCTTCACTCAAAAGAACTCAACACGCGGCGGACGTTGGCTCGAGCTATTGAAAGACTACGACCACACTATTCAATACCATCCCGGAAAGTTTAACGTGGTAGGGTAGCGCGTTGAGTAGAAGATCATATCTGAGGAATGAGTGCGATGATGTCAAGTATCGCATAGAGCCAACTTTAATAGAAAAGTTAAGGTTACTCAAGCCAATTTGACCCGGAGCGTCATTATGAAGAAGAAAGTATGAAGGAGCTATTTTAAGCGAGAATTGATGAAGAAGGAATACTTCGAGTCCAGTCTAGACTTTGTGTCCCTAACGACTCTGATTTGAAGTAAAAGATTATGATGGAGGCACACAATACACCATTTGCAATCCATCTTAGAAGTACCAAAATGTATCGTGATCTTCGACATACATTTTGGTGGAACAATATGAAGAGAGAGATTGCAAAGTTTATCTCGACGTGTATAACTTGTCAACGTATAAAGGCGGAGCATCTAGTACCTAAGGGTCCGTTGCAACCACTTGAGATTCTTAAATGGAAGTGGGAACATATTACCATGGATTTCGTTATGGGTCTTCCTACGGTTTCTCAAGGCATCAATGCTATTTGGGTTATTGTTGGTAGATTAACCAAGTCTGCTCATTTCTTGCCGATACGGGAGACTTATTCCCTTGAACGTCTTGCTAGTATGTATGTGAATGAGATTGTGAGGTTGCATGGCATGCCTGTATCCATAGTTTCGGATCGTGATCCAAGATTCACTTCAAGATTTAGGGTTAGCTTGCAAAAAGCTATGGGCGCGGATTCGATTGATTCGGCATACCATCCTCAAACGGTAGGACAATCGAAAAGGACTATTCAAACTCTTGAAGATTTATTAAGACTACGTGTCCTGAGACTTCAAGTGGCGGTTGGGATAAGTATTTACCATTGGTGGAATTCTCCTACAACAACAGATTATCGAGCAAGTATAGGTGTGGCTCCATTTGAAGCATTATATGGACGAAAGTGTCGCTCTACAGTATGTTGGGGACGAGTGGGGTGAAGCAACATTGATGGGACTGAGTTGATGCATGTATGACTACTGGAAAAGATCCAAATGATTCGACAAACGTATACAAAGCGACACAAGATCGACAAAAGAGTTATCACGGATCTTCATCGAAAGGGCGTGGAATTTAGTATAGAGGATCATGTATTGTTGCGAGTTGCTCCATGGAAGGAGTTACAAGATTTGGGAAGAGAGAAAGCTCAATCCACGATTTATTGGTCCATTTCAAATTCTTGACCGAGTAGAAATGTAGCCTATAGACTCGCGTTACCTCAAAGAGTATGTCTCGTGTTCATAATGTGTTTCATATATCTCGTATTAAATATGTGAAAGACCCGAACCACGTTATAGAGTTAGAACCGGACGAGATAGCCAGAAGACTTAACGTGTGAGGAGGTACTGTCAAGATCTTGGATAGGAAGGAGCATGTCCTACGCATAAAGGTCATACCACAAGTTAAAGTTTTGTGGAGGAATCATGCTATAGAGGAAATGACACAGGAATTGGAAAGCGGAAATGAAAGTGAGGTATCCTCACCTTTTCGAAACACACAGTGCGTCGTCGTCGATTTCGAGGGGACGAAATTTCATAAGGAGGGAGGTTGTAAGACCCCAACTTATTATTAATGAAATTTAATTTTCTCTATTTATTATTTTGAAAAAGTAAGGGTTGATTTGATTAATGTGGATAGTTAGGGGTAAAATACGCAAATATTTTAAAATAAGCAAGTGGTTATAAAATATTCATTGTTGTCGGAATATTCGTTTGGTCATGGAATATTCTTGCATCGTCGGATATATCGTCTGACGGCGTGAAGTCTTTTATGGGCCCCATAACTTGGAAAGTGATTGGATGAAGAAAATGACAAATATAAGTGGTTTAAAAATAACTTGGCGTAGTTATTCACAGTTAATCTTGTTAAAATACTCGGTGGTTAAAACACGATGCTTTGCGGTATTGCACCAATTATTGATTCTTACGTGAAGGCACTACTTAATAATGGTTACGATAATTCTTTGCTCGATTATTTTATTGATTCAATAATTCTTTGTATTGATATTTTATATTCTTGTTGTTTTGATAAATTGTCATTACACGTATTTTCCATTATCTGACAATAATTCATATTATCTGAATAATATTATTGGATAACATTATTGTCAATGTCTAGAAAGTTACATCTAAGGAGAGGTTTGGTCACCTAATTGCGGCGCCATAAGGAGAAATCTTTATTGGAAAGCCCTCTTTCCTGGGAACTTCACAGTTGTCGATATTGTGATTCTGTATATTATTTGTGAATAATTAATTATTGATTCATATGATAAGAAAAATATTGATTTTATGTGGATATAGATGGAGAAAATTTTAAAATGACAATTGTTGAAAATTAATATTTTATCTTTTACGATAAAATAATTCATTTAAATATATTATTTTAATAATATAATAATGGTGATATTTTTACAACGAATGTGGGATATATGAGTATCTGAGGAGGAAGAGTATTTTTGTTGCAATAAATGTTTAAAACATGTTAAACATGTCGGTGGACCCCATTTATTGGTGAAATTTGATTATAACTTTGTAAAAAATCGCTTGGTTTGTGGATTTCGGTCAAAATCATTTGGAATTTGGAAAAACTTTATTCTTTAAAGTTGTAGAGAATTGAATTTCCTATAAAAAGTCGCAAGATTTGAATTTTTCGGCAAAAGGGCTATTTATTATGAATTATTGAAGCTCAAAAGCTCAAAATAATTGATTTACGGAAGTTTAAAATATTTTTAATTACAAAAACGTTTTTTACATTGTTGGGACTCATTTAACATGTGTTAGGATTGCTGATTTCAGATGCTAAGTGTAATGCGTAGAAATTTGTAATATATATAATATTATTATATTAAATTTTACGCTTTGGTGTTCTAAGCGATTTCTATAAATAGGGTCTTGGGTTAGAATTGAAAATCACACCGAAGCTGAAGTTTTCTCTCTATATTATCGGCATATTCTTGTGAGTATTTTGAGTATACTTTGAGTATTCTTTATCTCGGTCTGAGTTCAAGTCATAGCTTTATATCCTGTGTTTACTAAAGTCTTGTCTTTGTGAGGTAAGGGATATTATTATTTTTCATAATGATATTATTTCTTCAATATCATTATCTTTGAAATATTGATCTGAAGTTTTATCAAATTTGGAACTTTTGGTGTCGAAAGTTATTATTCACGTATCGACCTTTATTCACGTATCTGATCTTATTCACGAATCTGGCCTATTCATCGAAAAATAAAAATTTTCCTTTTAAATCTAAAATATCTATTGTGGATACTAGCTTTGATTATATCCATGTTTTGATCATTCTTGAATTTTACACCACTATGATTATTTTTGAGGTATTTTTGGACATGGATAAAACAAAGTCACGAATTCTTAATCCTTAATCCTTGTCATTTTGTTTCACTTGGATTCGTTTCTTTAAAAATATTTTCATCATCCTCGACTTAAATGATGATATTATTGAATATCTTTGGCACAGTAGTGCAAAGATGAATGATTTTTGAAGAATATCTTTGCTTGCCGTAGTGCAAAGATGAGCAGTGTTTAGATGAACATGACCAATCGATGAATATCTTTGGCTGTAGTGCAAAGATGAATATTTGATTCGAGATATATATTGATTGATGTTACGAGGGATAAAAGATGAGCGATGAACTTTTAAATTCATACATAGAAGATAGTAGTTTGCATTCTCTACTTAACTCTTCTAATGAATTATTATTTCATTGCGAATATTGATTTAAAAACTTGTTGTCTATTGTATTCTAGTAGATTTTTCCTGTTGAAGACTAACGATAATTTGTTGTATATTATCTTAGTCATAATATTCTTTCTTTGGCTAGTTGAGCTCACCCTTTTCCTTGTTGTTCCATTTTTTCTTCTCGGGGAGGCGAGAATGTAGCGAGTCTTAGTCGGGGTATGGAATGAAGGTTCTAGAGAGTGTTGTTTAGTAGTCCTCACCATTTGTGTAAAATAATGTATCAATAATTATGATGGGGATTTATTTGCGTGTGGATATTGTCTAGATGGCAATATCTGTATTTAAACTCACAGTTTATATGTTGTAATAATAAAGTTTTAGTTGTTTCTGTACCATGTATTGACAACTCAGAATGGGTGATGTATACCTATTTTGGAGGCGTCACAGAGAGAATTTTTTTAATATTCAGATCTAGATTTGAACAACCCAGATCCAGATCTGAACTCACCGAATTGTCCACTGATGTTTTTCTCCTCTATTTTTCTCCTCTTGTTTGAAGAAACAGATTACGTGCTCCTGTAATACATGATCCTCTGTTTTGAATAAAAAATATATATGAATTTATTAATTTTATATAAATATATTTGTAAAAATTACACATTAATATACTTTATTATTAATTAATTTACTTAATATATTTTATTTAATTACTTTACTTATTTGTTAATATATTTTTAATTACTTTACTTATTTGTTAATAGATTTTGAATTAATATTATTATTTTTTAATATATTTAATATTTATTTAATGATTTCATAATAGAAATAATAATTATATTAGTTTTCAAAAATAAAAATAATAATTAATTTTCAAAGTTTTAGTTATATTTTTGAAGTTTGAATTTATTTTTATAATTTTTAATTTTAATTTTAATTTGTGCTTATTATAAAATATTATGAATAATGTTAAAGACATTACTCAAATTTAAAATTTACCCAATTTTTTTATTTTAATAATATATGTAATATATCTTAATACAATAACATGACATATGTAAGACCCCGAATTTTATGAAATAAAAGTATTCAATTTTTCTTATAATTACTATTCAAAGTAAATGGTTAAATTGATAAAAGTTAAAGTTAAAGGGTGATATATGAATTTTTTTTCAAAATACACAAGTGGTTATAAAATATTCATTGTTGTTAGGGAATATTCGTTTGGTCGTGGAATATTCTTTACGTAGGGGAATATTAAATGCGGCAGCAAGACTGACCATTTTGGGCCCATAATGAGAATAACTGCTTGATGAAGAAAAGCGACAAAATTAAGTTTTATAAATAACGGCGTAATCGTTCAAATTAACATTTGTTGGAATACCGGTTGGTAAAGTAAAGTAATGTCTGGCGTTGTTGCTTGATACCAGATTATTACCGATATTTTTTCAATTATTGATTCTTACGTTGAGAAGGCACTACTCAATAATTGTTACGATAATTACTTATTCAATATTTTATTTTATTGATTCAATAATTCTTTGTGTTGATATTTTATTATTGTTGTTCATTAATTATCATTTTGCGATATTTCCCATTATCGGATCAATAATTCATATTATTTGAATAATATTATTAGATAGCATTATTGGCAATGTCTAGAAAGTTACATCGAGGAGAGGTTTGGTCACCTAATTGCGGCCATGATGAGGAGAAATTCTTATTGGAAAGCCCCCTTTCACCTGAACCTGCTGGTTGTCATTATTGTGATTACGTAATATTATTTGTGAATAATTAGTTATTGATTTATATGATAAGAAAATATTTATTTGATGTGGATATAAATGATGGATTTATTTATGTATTTATAAGTGAAGGAATTAAAGATGAGGTGTTTTATCGGTTATTTGTCGAAATGGAGAACAAAATATGGGATTTTCGGAAAATTAGTTTATTACTTGATTTTGTAAAATCCATAACTCTTTAATGTATAATGAGTTAAGAGATGAGCCATATATCAAAAGAAAGCCCTAGAAGTAAGCTAACTGTAGAAATTTGAATCACCCAAAAATTCTTTGTAGATATTTAAGTGGTGAAATTTTGAATGAAATCTGGTCCAGAAGGACTAATAGTCCGAAAAAATCGGTGTTCTTCACTATATTAAATGAGTTATAAATTTTGATCCGACCGTTGGATCGTTGTAATTTTGGATATGTTATACATATATAAGTTGAGTATATGTCCACAAATTTTGAACCGTTAAAAATGAGCGTATGATTTGTTATGAATTTTAAGAGGTAATGGCGATTAGGAAATTAGGTTTTGGTGGAAAATTCTAGAATTGAGTGGGCCCCACTCTTGGTTGTTAGGGAAGATGGCTGATTTTGGTGGGTGAAATAGTAGCGAGTAAAGCCATCGGTGTGCGGTGGTCAAGTCTGCCTTGGTAATTAACATTTTCCTATAAATAGAGGCTTAAGTTAGAATTGAAAATCACACCGAAAACAAAGTTTTCTCTTTTCTCTCTAGATTATTGAGTGTAATTTGTGAGTATTTAGATACTTGGTGAGTTGATATTCATCGGTTGCAAGTTTCCTTGATAATCATATCCGATATCCCGTCGAAAGTTTTCTTTTTTTGAGGTAAGGGATAGTAAGGGGATATTATTTTTTAAATAATGATATTATTTCTTCAATATCATTATGTTGAAATATTGATCTGAAGTTTTTATCAAATTTGGAACTTTTTCATGTCGGGGTTACTATTCACGAGTTCTTATTCACGAGTTACTATTCATGAGTTACTATTCACGAGTTCTTATTCACGAGTACTATTAAGTGAAGCGTGAAGATGTTTTTTTTGTGGAATTTCTATCTTTTGGTATCGAGATTACTTATTCACGTATCTGTACTATTCACGTATCTGACACTATTCACGAATCTGGCCTTATTCACCTAGAAAAATTAAAAATTTTTCTTTTAAGTCTAAAATATCTATTACGGATACTAGCTTTGATTGTATCCATGTTTTGATCATTCTTGAATTTTACACCACTATGATTATTTTGAGGTATTTTTGGATGTATAGATTAGGAGTTATGGATTTTATGAGAAAAGACTATTTTAAAAGTAACTATTTATAACTCCTTGCGGTTAACTCCAAAATTGATGAAATTTTTATTGAGAGTACATCTATATAATATCGATTACTACTCTGTGAATTTCGAATTTTTGGATAAAAAGTACAATTTATGATAAATGTTTAAATATTCTAATTGGTTTTGGCCATACGAAAATAGTAAAAATGAATTTTTAAAATTTAGAAAAATATATGTTCAATATGGGACTATTTTATGCTAAATCCCGGAAAAGAAATATTTTTGGGCCCGATTTGGTATTTTTCATGAAAATGTTCTAGTTATGAGTAAATGAATTAAATATGTTATGTGAAGTAAGAAAATTAGAAAATATGATTTTATGGTTTGAGAATCATATATGAGGTATATCTGAGATTTTTGATGAGGGTTTTGGTTATTGGTGATGAAATTTTATGAGTTTGGCATTTTATGATGATTAAATGCATTAATTAGTAAAGTATAAACAATTTAATTAAATTGTTTATAAGTTTAAGAAATGATTAAAATATTATTATAATATTAATAATATTAGATTATGAGATTTCTAAGTGATTTATAACATTTGGATTAAGGTGTTATAAATATGGATATGAATTATTGATGAATATCTTTGGCTTGTAATGCAAAAGACGACTTGTTGATGAATATCTTTAAAGTTGAAAGATGAATTATCTGAATATCTTTGGCTTGTAATGCAAAGATGACTTGTTGATGAATATCTTTAGCTTTGTAATGCAAAGATGAATTATTGATGAATATCTTTGGCTTGTAATGCAAAGATGACTTGTTGATGAATATCTTTAGATTTGTCTGAATTAATGAATTATTGATGAATATCTTTGGCTCGTAATGCAAAGATGACTTTGTTGTTGAATATCTTTAGCTTTGTAGTGCAAAGATGAATTATTGATGAATATCTTTGGCTCGTAATGCAAAGATGACTGTTGTTGAAATATCTTTGCTTTGTAGTGCAAAGATGAATTATTGATGAATATCTTTGGCTCGTAATGCAAAATGACTGTTGTTGAATATCTTTGCTTTGTAGTGTAAAGATGAATGTTGATGAATATCTTTGACGAGTGGTGCAAAGATGAATTTATTAATATGATTATGAGCAGAAACTGTGATTTGGTATAACCATGATATTTGATGTTTCGAGTAAAGAGGCAATGATGAAAATTATCTTAATCACGGATGAGAAGAGAATTTAGAATCACAATTATGATTATGAGTTATTCATATGATTGTGGAAAGAAATGCTGTTGATTGATGTTACGAGGATAAAATATTGTTGGTGGACTTTTAACGTGGAAAGACAATAGACTTTATAGTCTATTTGACTCTTCTAATGGATTGCTCATTCATTGCTGCACTATGGTTGAAAAGTTTTATCATCTACCATATGTTCTAAATCTACGATTTATTCTTGATGAAGACTATTGATAATTTATTTATCTTTAGTCATAATATTCTTTTCTTGAGCTAGTTGTGCTCACCCTTTTGTTTCACAATTCCTTTCGGTAATAAAAGTGTAGGCGGGGTCGAGCGGGGATAGCGAGGAATAGAGTGGTGGTCTATAGATGTTGAGGGAGGTGAATTTAACTTGGAAGGTGTTTTGTCACTATCATACAAGATGTCTAATGACATACTGACCTCGTGTTATCATAAGACATGGTTGTGCTTTCATCCACTTCTTTAGTATATTTACAAGCACTACCTATATAATCTTGGTGTTTGTTTGGAGTATAATACCCAATTAGAGACAAGTGGAGATAATGATATGTCGAGAAGACTCACCATTGGGAAGAATATGATAGTAATCTTCTCGTTTTTCTTTAGGGTCTATTAAGTCAACCAAGGATAATTACGTGGCCATATGATATCTACCATAACCTAAAAGCATGGCCTCCCATGTATACGAAGGTTTACTTGAGCACTTCCCAAAGATTCTAATTTCTAAAAGCAGGTTTTGGTTGTACCTTTATGTAAGGTGTCATGGTGACGTGTTATCCAAGTTGGTGTCGAGTTACATTTGGTATATATTGGTATCCAAACTCGCAACATATGTGTTGTTGTATTTTGCACGACAATTGTTGTAATAAAGTTGTAGTTATTTTTTGTACCATATATTTGGCGACTCAGAATGGGTTGGATGGAATGGACCTATTTTGGGGTTGTTACAACAGACATTTATATGTTATATTACTAATTTTAGTTTTATCTGAAGAGAGGTTAATTAAATTAATGAATTTAATGAGTTTTTTAAATTAAAAAAAATTATATAATTATATGTAATTTATATAATTTATTTAAAATTATACAAATATTAATGATTAAAATAAAATTTAAAAATTATTTTTATTGTCTTTTTATTTTGAATGCATTATTTTATTTTATTTATTTAATTTTAGATTAATTTAGCATTAAATTTATACAAGTTTCCATCTAGGCATGCCACAAAGAAAAATATCTGACATGTAGGATTTCTCTCTCTCACGTGGCCCCTTGTGTAAGACCCCAACTTATTATAAATAAAATTAAATTTCCTCTATTTATTATTTTAAAATAGTAAGGGTTGATTTGATTAATGTGATTAGTTATGGGTAAAATGCAAAAATATTTTAAATATACAAGTGGTTATAAAATATTCATTTTTATCGGAGAATATTCGCTTGGTCGTGGAATATTCTTCTTGTCGAGATTATTAAATGCTGACAGTAGCGACCTTGTGTGGGTCCCATAACGAAAGCGATTGGATGAAGAAAACGACAAGTATAAGTTGTTTATAAATAACGACGTAGTTGTTACCGTTAATACTGTTAGAATACCCGGTGGTTAAAACACAATAGCACATGGTATTACATCAATTATTGACTCTTACGTAGGAAGACATTACTCAATAATTGTTACAGTAGTTACTGTTCAATATTTTATTTTATTGATTCAATAATTTCTACATTGATATTTTATATTATTGTTATTTCAATAATTATCACTACACATTATTTTTATTATCAGATCAATAATTCATATTATTTGAATAATATTATTAGATAACATTATTGGCAATGTCTAGAAAGTTACATCTAAAGAGAGGTTTGGTCACCTAATTGCTACCAAAGAAGGAGAAATCCTTATTGGAAAGCCCCCTCTTTCCTGGGAATTGCCTAGTTGTCAGTATTGTGATTCTGTAATATTATTTGTGAATAATTAATTATTGATTTATATGATAAAGAAAATATTCATTTTATGTGGATATAGATGGAGAAATATTTTACTGTGACAATTGTTGAAAAATTGTTATTTTATCTTTTTTGATAAATAATTCATTTAAATATAATATTATATTTTATTAATATAATAATGGTGATATTTTTACAATGAATGTGGGATATATGAGTATATGAGGAGGAGTATTTTTGTTATAATTAATGTTTAAAACATGTTAAACATGTCGATGGACCCCATTTATTGACTGAAATTTGATTATAGCCTGTAAAATCGCCCGTTTGTGAATTTCGGTCAATTTTTATTTGGAATTTGGAAAACTTTTCTTCTACAAAGTTGTAGATAATAGAATTTTCTATAGAAAAGACATAAGGTTTGAATTTTTCTGACAAAAGGGCTATTATTATGAATTATTGAAGTTCCAAAATTCCGAAATAATTGATTTGTGAAAGTTTTAATTTTGTTTATTAAGAAAAACGTTTTTTCCATTTAATGGGCCTCACTTGCACATGTTAGTTGCTGAATTCAGTTGTCTTAGGTATGCGTAGGAATGTTGAGTAAAAATAATATTATTATATTAAATTTTCTACTTTGGTATTCTAAGCATTTTCCTATAAATAGGGTGCTTAGGTTAGAATTGAAAATCACACCAGAAACTAAAGTTTTCTCTCTCTTTCTCTCTATATTATCGAGCGTATTCTTATGAGTATTTGATACTTTGAGTGTTGCTATACGGTGCAAGTTTTCTTCAATACTATATCCAGTATTCTAGTTAGAAGTACTGTCTTTTCGAGGTAAGGGATGTTATTTTCTTCATATATGATATTATTTCTTTCAATATCATTATACCGAAATATTGATCTGAACTTTTAATCAAATTTGGAACTTTTTGTGTCGGGGTTACTATTCACGTATACGACACTATTCACGTATACGGCACTATTCACGAATACGACACTATTCACAGAAAAATTAATTTTTTATTTTTTGTCCAAAATATCTATTATGGATACTAGCTTTGATTGTATCCATATTTTGATCATTCTTGAATTTTACTTCACTATGATTATTAATGAAGTATTTTTGAATTTGGACTGTTTAAAGTACGAATCATTAATATTTGTTCTTTTGTTTCACTGGATTTGTTTTCTTTAAAATATTTTTCATCATCCTCAGTCCTAAATGATGATATTACTGAATATCTTTGGCCTGTAGTGCAAAGATTAATGATTTTCTTATGAATATCTTTGGCCCGTAGTGCAAAGATGAACAGGTGTTGAGATGAACATGACCAACTGATGAATGTCTTTGGCCTATAGTGCAAAGATGAATATTTGATTCAAGATGAATATTGATTGATGTTACAGGGATAAAATATTGATGATGGACTTTTAAATTCATAGATAATAGTAGATTTCATTGTCTACGTAACTCATCTATGAATTATTATTTCTGCTGCAAATATTGATCTGAAACTTGTTGTCTATTGTATTTTATCATATTTTTCCATGTTGAAGACTAACGATAATTTGTTCTATATTATCTTAGTCATAATATTCTTTACTGGGCTAGTTGAGCTCACCCTTTTCCATTTTGTTCCATTTTTTTTCTCAGGAGGCGAGAATGTAGCGAGTTCTAGTCGGGGTGTGGAATGATGATTCTAGAAAGTTGTTTTAGTAGTCCTCACTATTTTTGTAAAATAACGTACCAATAATTATAATGTGGACTTATTTGGGTGTAAATATTGTCTAGACGGTAATATTTGTATTTAAACTCACAGTTTTCATGTTGTATTAATAAAGCTGTAGTTGTTTCTGTACCATGTTATTGACGACTCAAAATGGGTGATGTATACCTATTTTGGGGGGCGTCACACCTTGGGTTAATTTTTCCGTCCAAAGTCAAACTATTTAACAGAATTTGTAACGATTTGTAAAAAAATTATAGTTCTGTGAGTCGAATGAAAAAAATTTCAGTTTAATGATTCATTTGTAAGCCGAGATCGAGTAGAATGGAGAAAAGTGTATTTAACCCTAAAAAATTATATATAAAATAATGTGTCAAATTACAATTAGTTAATATTCTATTATATATCAATGCGTCTAATAGTTATAATATAACCAATATATACTACACACATAATTTTGTATTCTTTTATTAGATTTAATTTTTTATTATTAAAATATTATTATTAAAATAATTATCATTTATACTTATTCAAATAACTAACAATAAAAAAATTGATACATAAAGTCAATATGTATATAATTTTGCAAATTTTACTATAAGACATCATTTTTTATAGTTTTAAAACAAGGACCGACTTAGTTAACAGTCGTTCTACACGGACAGGTTTTATAGACATGAAAATTGGACATTTTCTATTTTTTTTTTTACTTGTGATTCTCAAAAAATGTATAGTATTTATTTCAACAGAAATTTTTATAAAATATAGTATTTTAGGTATAATTTAGATACATATACAAGAATAAGGTTGTACAGTCTGTACAACCTAAAATACTATATTTTATAAAAATTTCAGTTAAAATAAATCTATATAATAAATCAGGACCTAATTTGAATTTAAAGCACAATAGCGGTTTAGATTGAATCTCAATTTTTACAACTTAATCTAAAGGCTGAGCTTTCATTTCACAAAAAAAAAACCGCCCAAATCTAGCTTCCTTTGCACGCTACACGATTCCCGCCTCTGCTTCTTCTTATTTCGCCTCTGCCCCTTCTTATTTCTCCTTCTCCTTCCTCTATCGCACGTCTCTCTCTCTTCTAGCAACAGTGGCGTCATCTCTCTCTCTTCCACTCTCCCGCCGATGTAGCAACGGCAATGTTCGCCGGTCCATGTATTTCAACATCTCAGAGACTAAGGCTATTCTTCTAACTCGCCAGTAGACTAAGGCTCAGAGACTCTTACTTGTTCGCCGGTCCCCGAGTTGGATGCTGGCATAACTTTCGTTTCTCCCACAGAGTTTCGCTTCAAATTAATTTTTGTGTGATTTTTGGCCAGAGCTCTTTTCCATTACGCTCTATTATTTTTGCTTAAAGTATGTGCTTTTTGGGCATTCTATTTCTTTTCCTCATAACATGCAGTAGCTCTTTTCCATTACTTTTGTAATTGACCCAATGTAGTTTTCCTATTCTTTTAGCTGCTACATGGTTTTATTACACCTTTGTTATTAGTAATTTAAGTATTAATTTTGTGATTATCTCGAAATTTGATGTTACATTTTCAATTTTTCAACGGAGGGAATGATTTGCTCTCAAGAGAATTGAGATCTTATTCTTCTAACTCTTTGGTGGAGGAAGCAGGTAAGAGTTATTAATTTTGTAGTAAGTTTGTCAACTCTATGTGCATTTCATTCCTCCTAATTCTTACTTCTTATAGGCATTGTTAATATTCCTAATTTCTCACCAATTTTGTTGAATCACGCCTCCTTGATCTGATTATTATAGTTATTAATTTTATTATTATTATAATGTTTGGTTACGAAACTTGATCGGAAGAACATGTTAGTTCTTAGTTGACATTTCTAAATGAGAATCCCATTTGGGATACATAACCTAGCTAGCATTAGTCATTTAGGACTTGATCGGTTGTTTAACTTCCCATCCTACTGCCAAGCTAATCAAGAAATAGCTAATTTTTTGGATTGATAAGTTACTTGATTAAGTAATTTGTTTGTGCATTTTAACGGAAATACCCTCAAATAATGCTTATTTAGCAAATCACAATCATGTGATCATTTATGTTTCAAGAAATTTTTGGAAGGAAAAAAGAAAAAGAAAAAAATTCCATAAAGAAATATCTTTGTACCCTTAAATTGATCTTCATTTAGCTTAGATAAGAGATTAAATAGGTTGAAATCGAAATCTTTGGAAGAAGATCACTTAAGCGATTAAAAGAAGATATTACGATATTCTACATTAACCACTTGCATGTTGGAGGAGATTCTTGATTACCTTAACAAGATAACAAAAAGCTTCAAATCTCGATTATTCTAACATAAAAGAAGATTCTGACCTAAATTGGGTGTACAAATAATTGAAAACACACAACTAAATCCTCCTGAAAGTCGAGGCGCCACCCATCGAAACCAATATCACAGGAATGATCAATGTTTGGTCTTTGCGTGAAAGATATCACCGCACTTCAAAAATAGAAGCGAGATAAGCAGAGAGTGCATTCATGCTTTTCTTTGCCTACACAGTAGCTTTCATGCTCATCTTATCAAATTTCACATGACCATTTTATCTTTATCTTTATACTAGAACATGGATCGAAACACAAATAAGTCACAATTTATTCATTGCTGAAGTTCAACTTGGATGAAAGTATTCTTTGACCCTCTCTAAAGAATTATTACACAACGAAATGGACTTACGTGTTTGTTCCCATCAACTTTTCTCTTTCTCTTTAATCTTTGAGAATTAATAACCAATATATATAATCTTCAAATCTGAGATATGCCTTTAAGCGGGTAGCACCAAGAATAATCCAATCATAGAAATAGAAATAAAAACAAATGGATTTGGGACAAACTTGGGACTTGGGGAGAAAGCACTCCAAGATTTATAGAAAGTTAAAAAATACATGTATCCGTTAATGTATTGAAATGGTCGAAAAATAAATAATTTAGTTCCATTATATTTATAAAGAGTTTGTGCATGCATTCATAAAAGCGTATTGAAATGGTCGAGAAATAAATAATTACATTCCATTATCTCACTATATCTCTCTTTCACGTGATGGCGCACACACATTTACTGCGAATGTGAGGTTTATAGTTATGGTGATGGAATAGATGTTGAGTTGGTTTGTAGGGTAATTTAGGTTGAGTTGGTTATTTTGGTTCATTATCCATAACTTATGAAATTTCTTTGTGTAGCTACAACTGTTTCAAGCGCCGCATCATCATCGACCAATGGATGATGTTGTTATATTTAGTGGTGTAAGTTTTTATTTGATTAACTCTCTAAATAAATCTTATTGATTTTTTAATAACTTATTTATTTTAATTTATTTTCATTAATGTCATGATGGATGGATGACTACCTCGAAAATACCGTATGATAATTTTTCCTTACTCATCATTTTCTTACTTTTTCTTATCTTTTTACCCACTTATTTACTTATTCAACGTTTTTTTGCCTCTGAGTTCGAATACTTCGTCGAATAATGTAGGAGTGGTAATTCATAATGAGTATGAACTAAATTGTCTCCGTGTATCGTGAGGTAGTGTATCCTTACACCTTTTTCACATTCATTTTTTACATTTTTTTTTTTACTTTTAAGTAGCGTTTTTTACCCGAAAGGAGGAAAAAAAGGTCGATGCTTATTTTTTTATCGTGTTCTTACGGAAGAAGAAACAAAGGTTCGATGCTTTGGCGAATGCCAAATTTAAAGGAAACAAAAATCAAATTCTTCACCCAAGGAACAAAAAATTAAAGATTGTCAACTGGTATCACTTTTCTCTCTGTTTTTCTGAATGGATTTAGATGTTATTGAATTTAAAAAAAATTAAAGTTTCGTTTTATGTAGAGCGTTTGATTTGTCAACATGTTTTTGTCTCATCTCATTTAATATTATATTTTTTTATCGTGTTCTTGCACGAAGGAGAAAAAAGGTTAAATCTTTGGCGAATGCCAAATTTAAGGGAAAGCAATCAACCTTTTCTAGCGAGGAACAACAAATATAGATTGCCAATTGGTATCACTTTTATTCCTATTCTTTTCTCTCTGTTTTTTTCAATGGTTTTGGATGTTATTAAATTTAAAAATTTTAAGTTTTGTTTTATGTAGAGCGTTTGATTTGTCGACATGTTTTTGTTTTTCTCATTTAATATTACTTATTTTTTTATTTTGTGTATACAATTAAATTCTTGAGAAACTATGATTTTTGTTTTTTTACCAATTTTGTAGTTAAGAGCTTTAGTTTCTTTATCTTAATGTTGCTTTGTTTCCAATTTTAATGTTCTTATATCGCAATTGTGGCTATAGTGTTACCAATTATAATTATAAAGTTGATAAGCGGTTGGGTAAATAGTTACATTAATGCAACACTTTATTGTCATTTTACATCACGTTCTTATATATACAAAGTGGAAAAGCGATACGATATCGATAAATCAACAAAATAATAATTATTTTTTATGAGTTTGTGGTTTAGGCACAAAACTATAACGTTATATCAAAATCAACATTGACCTTGATATGTTGCAAGGCTTGCTCAAAAATACGTTATCTTTGGGAAAGAAAATGAGTGCTCAAACGTCAACCGGGACAACTTGCGTGTCACAAAAGAGAGCGATCAAAACATTGTGACCCAGATTCAAACTAGATTTTTCCTTCTTTACCACCGAGCGTAGTAAATCGCGAAAGAGCATGCCTAGAACGAGAATCAAATAAAAGGTCCCGCCTTGACCAATGACTTTGTCTACCAAAATTTCACATCCACGAAATAGACAATATAGTGCCAACAAATGTTTTAGAGTCATCGTCGACCACAATTATTTCACGGTGGTTGTCAAAGTGGCCATCGTGAATCAAGAAAATCCTCCTCAAAATCTTGAAGAAGGCACCCCACAAATATCTTAAGGTTGTCTGTGACTACCATGCTCGAAGACTTGCCTCCTCAAAACCTATTCAAAAGCACTACAACGGTCTTAGAACCATTCTCCCCACGTTCCCCAGGGGCATCGTATATGACAAACATGTTCCAACAAATGCGTAATCCGGATAAAGGCACCAGGTGTTTGATTTAAGTTTTAATTTTCTATTCTCACACTTGTTGTCTTATTCATGTTATCCTTTTAAAAATTGTAAGACATCTATAATTTTATCTGTAGTGCCTACACAGTAGAAGGTGTTGCTATGGATGTTGCAATTAATCCTCGAAACCATGATTTTTCAGATCGTCATTCCCTCGGCTTGATGAATCGAACATGTCCTTATTATTACGCCTTACATTGGCTTCTTTGAAAAGTTAACAAAATCACCATATCAAATCCTCTCTTCGGTAAATGTTGTTTACTGAGGAAAAATTAGATCTACGCCACTTATTGCACCTCCTTTAATGCTTGAAGCATTGTATGGCCAACAATGATGAACAATCAAAATCATTTCACGTCGGCACACGAGAGTATAATCACATTAAATCGTTCTGAGTCTTGGTGCTACTTTGGACGACAGATTAATTCACGGGAGGGGCTAGAACATTCACCATCTATGGAGAATTACTCCATCGAGCAGGATCGCTTATGCCACGGCCGGTGTGAACGATTTACTCACAACCTGTACATTTATGATCCTAATTACGCTTTAGATGTTATGACAACAAAAAATCCCAACTTGAGAAGAGATGTTTTGAAAACCATACAAGATTGTTTATTGCAAGTAAATCCATTTCTATAAAATTTGGCGCAGTTCATGCAATTTTAAGTGAATTAGAATTGTGAGGGTGAATTTATCGGCCTATCTTCACTACAGATTACAACGAATATTGTCGATATAATCTCCCAACAACCGATGAGATTGCGGTAATATTGCGGAGATGGGCCCGAATCAAGTGGAATGAGAGATATTATGTTACATTTGAGAGGGATAATGGTTTGATGCAAATTAATGAGTGTCATCCAACTTATTTGCCATTGCATTATGTGGTATTGTTCCACTTATGGTGAGCTAGGATGGAATCCAGATTTGAAACGATGGAGCAGCTTCCCAGGTGGACCTTCATCCGCTCGATTGACACAATTGCAATATTACGATTATCGTATGTTCCAACGTGACACTTTGTATTCAACCATTTTGAGAGCCAAAAACTATTTCAAGAATTTGTAGTAGATGCTTGGGCATTCTTGAACAAAATCGGTTGACATCTTCAAGTTGAATCAATCGAAGCTTCTGCGAGAACTTTACCAGGTCTTACGGATGTTTGTGCGAGATGAGCTTGGTCTGAACAAGTTGGTCAACGAATGATTTTGCCATCTTCATTCACCGGTAGTCTGAGACATATGTTTGAAATTTTTCAAGATTGATGGCTATCACGCGGTATAATCAACACCCGGATATTTTTCTAACTATGATTACAAATCCCAAATGGCTGAAATTACTAAATCACTATTGCCAAATCGGATCCCTCTTGGCGAGTCCCGATTTAGTGGCCCGTTTTTTGAGTTGAAGCGGAATTTTTGATGAAGGAGATAGAAACAAACAACGTCTTTGGTAGAAAAGTGGTAGCGTGTTTTTACAATCGAATTCCAAAAAGGGGTTCTGCCGCACGTACATGCACTTTTGTTCCTTCATGGTTCGGATAAAATTCAAACATGTGCTCAAGTGGATAGATAGTGTGTCTTTGAATTTCCGGATTATGGCCGACCCATTGCTCTTTGAAACAATTATAGGTTGCGTGGTACACGGACCATGTGGTGCTCGAAATCGACAAGCACCATGTATGGAAAATGGGGTGTGTACGAAGCGGTACCCTCGATCATTTGCTGAATCAACAAGTATGGACTCTGATGGATATCCTGTTTATCGTCGTCGTAATACTGGTCAGAAGTACATCGTGAGGGGGCAAGAAATTGATAATAGAAACGTTGTGCCACATAATCCGTATTTATCAAGAATGTTCAATTGTCATTTCAATGTTGAAGTTTGTGCAGGAGTCAGATGTGTAAAATACATTCACAAGTATATTTATAAAGGACATGATCGCGCAACAATGGTACTTGGAGGAATTAAAGAGATCCAACAATATCTTGATGCTAGGTATATTGGACCTCCAGAAGCCGCGTGGCGATTGTTTGGTAATCCTTTACATGAAGAGATTCCTTCAGTTGTAAGATTGGCACTTCATTTGCCTGGGATGCGTCGTGTTGTCTTTAACCCTGCTGAATCTTTTGATACGATCCTTTCTAAAGGTGCACATCAAAAAACAACTCTAACTGGCTTTTTTGATTGTTGCGCTATAAATGAATCAGCCCGTGTATTAACTTATCAGGAATTTCCAGAAAAATTTATTTGGAACAAGTCTATCGATAAATGGACTCCAAGACAAAGGGGTTATGCAATTGGTAGAATGTACTTTGCTAGCCCTAATTCGGTGGCGGTTTTATCTGCGTTTGCTTCTAGCTGTTGTTAGAGGACCTACTTCATTTATTTGCTTACGCATTTGGTAAATAATGTTATCGTGATACATTCAAGTCGGCATGTGTTGCAGAGAGGACTTCTTGAAGATGATGAAGAATGGATACAATGCCTTCAAGAGGTCACGTAATTATGAGAGCGGGATACCAATTAAGGAGACTATTTGTAGTAATTCTAACGGAATGCTTTCCATTGCATCCATTTGAATTGTGGAAGCAATTCTCAGAACATATATGTGATGATTTAGCACAGATTAAGTACTATGTTTGGTATTTTGAATCAACTGATGATCATATTGAAGATTATGGCTTATATTTGATAAATCAATTGCTCCATGAGTCGGGAAGAGTTTAGTTGACTTTTCACCCATGCCACAACCAATTTGGAAATTGGAATGCAATAGTTGGAAATAGATTCTTGTTTGAGCACCAACAACTTGAGAATGAGGCCTGACGATCGATGCACAAATTAATGTTGTGAGACTTAATGATGCACTGACTTCTTCTTATCTCATTGCATCTGACGTCGGTTGTGAAAAAACATAACAACTACTTTCTTTTTGAGTGGAGGTCTTTGGGGCCGGGAAAAACATTTTTGTGCAATACCATTGCAACCAAATTAACGTAGCTATGGACATGTTGTTTATTCTTGTGGCTTCATCGGTATTGCATCGTTGTTATTATTAGTAGAAGTTTGCACATTCTACATTTTGTATTCCTTTGGAAACCTTAGATAATTCAATATGTGGGTTCACTAAACAATCAATGCATGCGAGTTGTTTAGAAAAACAAAAGCGATAATATGGGATGAAGTTCTGTATGACACACTAATCTTGTGTCGAGGCGAAGCGATCGCACCCTTGAAGATATCGAGAGGCGATAAAAAAGACCTTTTGGGGTATCATTGTTGTCTAGGTGGAGACTTTAACACAAATATTATCTCATTATTCCTAAAGCGTTCATGAAAGCAAATTGTGGGTGCATCATTGAGGCGGTCTTAGTTATGGAAAGATATATGTGTTTTGACTGCGGGTTTTAAACATGCGATTAACTCACACAGACGTTGAAATATTAATTTTGCTAAATTCTTAATGGAGGTAATTTTTCATTCAACCTTGAATTAAATTTTTATAACATGATACTTTGAATTAAATCTCATTTTGTGAATAATTATACTTTCATTTTCTAGATTGGGACGATCCACAAGAAATTGTCTGCAACTTCCATCTACAATAAACCGATGTCGTAATCTAAATGAATTGATATTTAGAATCTATCCACAATTGGATGTGGTTGGTATAATGACTCAAACCTTTCTCCTTTGAGCAGACAATTCTATCTGCTTTCATTGATAGCGGCGTCGGTGATATAAATCTTTAAAGACCTTTGAATATTACTCCGGGAGAAACAATTACTTTTTTAGCTGCAGATAAAATGTGTGAAGGTGATGAGCTCGATCATACCATTAGGAATCGATATCTAGCGAGTACTTAAACTTCATTTGAATCCTTGAGGTTGCCACCGTTTAAATTGGAGTTGAAAGTTGGATGCCCAATAATGTTGTTCTGAAATATTGTGCTTAAAAGATGGACTTTGTAATGGCACGAATTGATGGTTGTTAGATGTGCCTTAAGGGTAATCGAAGCTTCGGATATTAAATGGAGATAAAATTGGCAATTTAGTCTTCATTCCGAGAATATCATTGACACCAACATCTTTGGACTTGCCTTTTGAATGACAAGGCGTCGATTTCTATCAGATTAACTTATCTTATGACAATCAATAAAGCCCAGAGGACAATCTGTCGAGTTAAGTGGGGATTGATTCTGAACACTGTTTTTAGTCATGGACACCTTTATGTGGCACTATCTAGATGCACATCTGCGGATCGTATTACAGTCCTCCTTCCGGAAGATGGGTCGAATTGCACCACAAATATTGTTTACCCAGAAGTTTTATTATGATATTCTTACGACAAGTAAATGGTATAGTTTAAACAAGTTTATTTCTACTAAATTATGTAATTTTTTCAACATTTCAACATTTAATTTTACAATGAGGTTAATTCTTTGTAGGATTGGAGTGAATTTGTCAATGAAAACAATAAAATATATCTGATGGACCTTTGTGGGCCTGAATTGACGTAATCGGTATATAAATCTACTTTTATGTCACTGAATCAAAATAACTTTACTATTCCTATAATATAAATAGTGTTATTTTTATTGTTTATGTAAATAATATAGGTGGTTGTGCATTCGCCTCATTGGGCAAAGTACGTTCGTATTGATACGAGGACATTAAGGATATTGATGAAGAGGAGATTTAAAGGGATGAAAAAGACATTTAAGAGAGTTAAATGATATGTAATCCAATACTGACATGTCTACCTTTGACGATTACTAACCTACCACTGACCAAACAATTGTCTAGGTATGAAAGTCTCTCTTACTAAAGACTATATTTCTCTACTTCTCATGCGGACACACAACACACATAATACATGCACAAACACACACACATAAGCGTAACCAATCAAACACTTTCATGAAATCAAACTCACACACCATTATCATCATCATCACCGATACAAATTTATGATTTAAATCATTAAGCAAATGAACTGCTACGTTGAGATAGTACTAAGAAAACTTTATTTGATTGTAAGTCCATATTTTTCCTTAAAAATTGATTATTTATTACAATCTCTCTAAATTCTTCTTTATGATCAATCTAAATCATTCCCCCTACATACAAATATGTGTGCTCATTTGTTTCGAATTTATAATTATTTTATTTTAACTCACATATTGCGATAATTTTTAAATTTCAAATATTTTCAGGTATATATTGAAGGATACATGATGTAAGCTGTAAAGAATATACTTGGTGTAAGCTGTAAAGTAAAGGGTCTTAGTTTCTCTATTTTCTGCATGTATATATTTTTTGTATTCTGCCTTTTGTAAGTTAGCTAATTATACTTGGTTATGATGATTTTGGGTATAGAATGAAGGTTTTTTTGGTGGTTTGGATATGTATGGATGATTGTAAGTTTTGTAAACAGGTTTAGATTTTTCTGTATATCTATTTTTAAAGGAAACTCTACCGAAATTTCTTGAAATTAGTAGCGACTAGCTTGATGTTTTGGTGGTTAGATGTGTTGATGATTGAGTATGTATTAATTTCTTCATGTATATATTTTTTTGTTCCGTATTTTATAAAGTTAACTAATTATACATGGTTATTGTAAGACCCCGAATTTTATGAAATAAAAGTATTCATTTTTTTTAATTACTATTCATGAGTTACTATTCATGAGTTACTATTCACGAGTTACTATTCATGAGTTACTATTCACGAAGTTCTTATTCATGAGTTCTTATTCACGAGTTCTTATTCACGAGTACTATTCATGAAGCATGATAAAAAATTTCGTGAAGAAGGCATTACTCAATAATTGTTACGATAATTCTTTATTCAATATTTTATTTTATTGATTGAATAATTGCTACGTTGATATTTTATATTATTGTTGTTTGATAATTGTCACGTACGATATTTTCCATTATCAGACAATAATTCATATTATCTGAATAATATTATTGGATAACATTATTGGCAATGCCTAGAAAGTTCTGTCTGAGGAGAGGTTTGGTCACCTAATTACTTGCTGCCGAAAGGAAAATTCTTATTGGAAAGCCCCTCTTTCTTGGAACCTTTGGTTGTTAATATTGTGATTATGTAATATTATTTGTGAATAATTAATTATTGATTTTTATGATGAGAAAAATATTTATTTTATGTGGATATAGATGGAGAAAATTTTTAAAGTGACAATTGTTGAAAATTAATATTTTATCTTTTTTACGATAAAATAATTCATTTAAATATATTATTTTAATAATATAATAATGGTGATATTTTTACAATGAATGTGGAATATATGAGTATATGAGGAGGAAGAATATTTTTATTACAATAAATGTTTAAAACATGTTAAACATGTCGGTGGACCCCATTTCTTGGTGAAATTTGATTATAGGCGTAAAATCGTCCGTTTGTGGATTTCTATCAATTTACATTTGGAATTTGGAAAAACTTTCTTACGCAAAGTTGTAGAGAATTGAATTTCCTATAAAAACACGCGAGATTCAAATTTTTTGATAAAAGGGCTATTTATTATGAATTATTGAAGTTACGAAGCTCAAAAATAATTGATTTTTAGAAGTTTAAAATAATTTAAATAACAAAAACGTTTTTTGTCCAAGTCTTGTGAGGTGGGCTGTTTGGTGGCTGAGGTTTTGAAGTAAAATAAGTGTGCTTTGGAATAAAAATAATATATATTAATATTTTATTAAATTTTCTACTTTGGTGTTCTAAGCATTTTCCTATAAATAGGGTGCTTAGGTTAGAATTGAAAAACACACCAGAAACTGAAGTTTCTCTCTATTTCTCTCTCTATATTATCGAGCGTATTCTTGTGAGTATTTTGAGTATACTTTGAGTGTTGCTATACGGTGCAAGTTCGTTCAGCGTTATTACTAATTAGATCTTCTTTCTTTTGAGGTAAGGGATAGTAAGGGATTTTAAGTTATTATTATGTTTTAGTTTCAAAATTTTTCTGAACCTTCAAAAATTCTGGAAAAATTTGAAATGATATTTTGATGAGTTTTGTAGATTGTGTCCAAAATGGCGATTTTGGATGTATAGATTAGGAGTTATGGATTTTATGAGAAAAGACTATTTTAAATGTAACTATTTATAACTCCTTGTGATTAACTCCAAAATTGATGAAATTTTTATTGGGAGTACATCTATATAATATCAGTATACCGTGTAAATTTCAGAATTTTTGGATAAAATTATAATTTATGATAAATGTTTAAATATTCGAATGGTTTTGGCCATATGAAAAATAGTAAATGAATTTTTAAAATTTTGAGAAAATATATATTCAATATGGGACTATGTTATGCTAAATCCCAAAAAAGAAATATTTTTGAAACTGATTTGGTATTTTTCATGAAAATATTCTAGTTATGAGTAAATGAATTAAATATGTTATGTGAAGTAAGAAAATTGAAAAATATGATTTTATGGCTTGAGAATCATATATGAGGTATATCAGATTTTTGATGAGGGTTTTGGTTATTGGTGATGAAATCTTATGAGTTTGGCATTTTATGATGATTAAATGCATTAATTAGTAAAAGTGTAAACAATTTAATTAAATTGTTTATAAGTTTTAGAAATGATTAAAATATTATTGTAATATTAATAATATTAGATTATGAGATTTCTAAGTGATTTATAACATTTGGATTAAGGTGTTATAAATATGGATATGAATTTTATTATGAAACTTTATCTTTTTAAATTATCGAGAGGTTACTTATGCGACGTATACGGTACTATGTACGAATCACGAGTCTTATTCATGACAAATTGGTTTCTTCTTTGACCAAATTATCGTTGATTTATGAATCTTACTCTTGAAATTAAAACCATGTTTTGATTATATTGTTTTTATATAACATTCTTATAACCCTAATGATAATATTTCTTTGACTTGAGTGTAAAGATGGGTAGATTATTGGTATGATCGTGACCATAGGTTCTCTTTGGCCATGGTCACAAAGTTGAATTGTTGGTTGGTATGATCATGACCATTGAATTTACAATTGAATATTTTTAGCTTAAGTGCAAAGGTGAATTGATCAACATGGTTATAATTATTGTTATATAACTTCGAAATGATTATGTATTTCTTTGATATATGAATATCTTTGGCTCGTGGTCAAAGATTACTTGTTGATGAATATCTTAGCTTTGTAGTGCAAAGATGAATTATTGATGAATATCTTTTGCTCGTGAATGCAAAGATGACTTTGTTGTTGAATATCTTTGCTTTGTAGTGCAAAGATGAATTATTGATGAATATCTTTGGCTCGTAATGCAAAAGATGACACATTGATGAATATCTTTAGCTTTGTAGTGTAAAGATGAATCTGTTGATGAATATCTTTGGGCCGTGGTGCAAAGATGAATTTATTAGTATGATTATGAAATATGAATCGTGATTTGGTATAACCATGATCTTTGATGTTTCGGTAAAGACAAGTGATGAAAATTATCTTTGTCTTGGATGAGGAAAGGAATTTAGAACTACAATTACGATTATGAGTTATACACGTGATTGTGGGCGAGAATTGTTGATTGATGTTACTGAGGATAAAACATTGTTGGTGGACTTTTAACATGGAGAAGATAATAGATTTTATGGTCTATTTGACTCTTCTAATGGATTGCTTCGTTCACCTATGACTATGGTTGAAAAGTTTTATCATCTACCATATGTTCTAAATCTACGATTTATTCTTGATGAAGACTATTGATAATTTATTTATCTTTAGTCATAATATTCTTTCTTGAAATAGTTGTGCTCACCCTTTTGTTTCCTGATTCCTTTCGAGTAATAAAAGTGTAAATTTGGTCGAGGCGGGGGATAGCGAGGAATAGAATGGTGGTTTATAGATGTTGAGGTGAGGTGAATTTAACTTGGAAGGGTGTTTTGCCACTATCATACAAGATGTCTAATGACATGAAACTTCGTGTTATCATAAGACATGGTTGTGCTCATCCACCGGGTGAGTATATTTACAAGCACTACTATATAATCTTAGTGTTTGTTTGGAGTATAATACCCAATTAGAGGCGTGGAGATAATGATATGTCGATAGAAGACTCGCCATTGGGAAGAATATGATAGTAATCTTCTCGTTTTTCTTTGGGTTCTATTGGGTCAACCAAGGATAATTACGTGGCCATATGATATCTACCATAACCTAAAAGCATGGCCTCCCGTATGCGAAGATTTCCTTGAGCACTTCCCAAAGATTCTAATTTCTAAAAGCAGTTTTTGACTATACCTTTATGTAAGGTGTCATTGTGACGTCTTCTGATTGGTATATATTTGTATCCAACTCTCACAACATATGTGTTGTTGTATTTTGCCGCGACAATTGTTGTAATAAAGTTGTAGTTGTTTTTTTTCGTACCATATATTTGGCGACTTTCGAAATGGGTTGGATGGAATGGACCTATTTTGGGGCGTTACAGTTGGTATCAGAGCCATAAGTAAAGAGCCCGAGCCTCTCGCTGGTGACTTCCTGTTTATGGGGATGCAAAGCGGACTCTCTTCGTGGGGGACGCCAGGATTTTGGGTGGCAAGCCCGATAGTACCATTGTGAGGTCTTTGTGGTTGAAGCACCATGAGGGTCACATTTGGTATCGAGCTTAGGGATATGATCTCTGGCGAGATCGGGGAATAGAACTAAGAGGGAGAGATGAGTAAATCATTCGCTAGTGTGTCCTACCTAAGCTTATTTATGTTGGTCGTCACCATAATATCGAGGATATTATGTGATATGTTAATTTATTCAATTAACCCTTGTTTTGAAGTCATGTTCTAGAATGATATCCAATTACGGAGATGAAGCGATGGAGAAATTATAAGGACGGGAAAGATGGAATCGAAATGAAAACAAGGTATTCTCAACTCTTTTTTGAAATACCAGTGCACGTAAATTTCGTGGGACGAAATTTCATAAGGAGGGAGATTGTAAGACCAAATTTTATGAAATAAAAGTATTCAATTTTTTTAATTACTATTCATGAGTTATTATTCATGAGTTACTATTCACGAAGTTCTTATTCATGAGTTACTTATTCACGAGTTCTTATTCATGAGTTCTTATTCACGAGTTCTATTCACGAGTACTATTCATGAAGCATGATAATTTTTTTTCGTAGTGAAGGCATTACTCAATAATTGTTACGATAATTACTTTGTTCAATATTTTATTTTATTGATTCAATAATTGCTACGTTGATATTTTATATTATTGTTGTTTCAATAATTGTCACGGCATGACAAGATTTTCCATTATCTGACGATAATTCATATTATCTGAATAATATTATTGGATAACATTATTGGCAATACCTAGAAAGTTACTGCTCAAGAGAGGTTTGGTCACCTAATTGCGCGGCAAAGTAAGGAGAAATTCTTATTGGAAAGCCCTCTTTCCAGGAGCCGCTTGGTTGTTAATATTGTGATTATGTAATATTATTTGTGAATAATTAATTATTGATTTTTATGATGAGAAAAATATTTATTTTATGTGGATATAGATGGAGAAAATTTTTAAAGTGACAATTGTTGAAAATTAATATTTTATCTTTTACGATAAAATAATTCATTTAAATATATTATTTTAATAATATAATAATGGTGATATTTTTACGATGAATGTGGAATATATGAGTATATAAGGAGGAAGAATATTTTTGTTACAATAAATGTTTAAAACATGTTAAACATGTCGGTGGGACCCCATTTCTTGACCGAAATTTGATTATAGATTATAAAATCGTCTGTTTGTGGATTTGGTCAATTTACATTTGGAATTTGGAAAATCTTTCTTCTGTAAAGTTGTAGAGAATTGAATTTTCTATAAAAACTCGCGATATTCGAATTTTTTGATAAAAGGGCTATTTATTATGAATTATTGAAGTTCTAAAGCTCTGAAATAATTGATTTTTGGAAGTTTAAAATAATTTAAATAACAAAAACGTTTTTTGTGCAAGTCTTGTGAGGTGGGCTGTTTGGTGGCTGAGGTTTTGAAGCAAAATAAGTGTGCTTTGGAATAAAAATAATATATATTAATATTTTATTAAATTTTCTACTTTGGTGTTCTAAGTATTTTCCTATAAATAGGGTCTTGGGTTAAATTGAAAAACACACCGTAAACTGAAGTTTCTCTCTATTTCTCTCTATATTATCGAGGCGTATTCTTGTGAGTATTTTGAGTATACTTTGAGTGTTGCTATACGGTGCAAGTTAGATTCGATAAGTTATTTTAATTAAATCTTTGCTTCTTTTGAGGTAAGAGATAGTAAGGGATTTTAAGGGTTATTATGTTTTTAATTTCGAAATTTTTCTGAACCTTCAAAAATTCTAGAAAAATTTGAAATGATATTTTGATGAGTTTTTTAGATTGTGTCCAAAAATGGTGATTTTTGGATGTATAGATTAGGAGTTATGGATTTTATGAGAAAAGACTATTTTAAACGTAACTATTTATAACTCCTTGTGATTAACTCCAAAATTGATGAAATTTTTATTGGGAGTACATCTATATAATATCAGTATACCGTGTAAATTTTGGAATTTTTGTATAAAAGTATAATTTATGATAAATGTTTAAATATTCGGTGTTTTTTGGCCATATGAAAAATAGTAAATGAATTTTTAAAATTTTGAGAAAAATATATGTTCAATATGGGACTATGTTATGCTAAATCCCAAAAAGAAATATTTTTGGAACTGATTTGGTATTTTTCATGAAAATATTCTAGTTATGAGTAAATGAATTAAATATGTTATATGAAGTAAGAAAATTAGAAAATATGATTTTATGGCTTGAGAATCATATATGAGGTATATCTGATTTTTGATGAGGGTTTTGGTTATTGGTGATGAAATCTTATGAGTTTGGCATTTTATGATGATTAAATGCATTAATTAGTAAAGTGTAAACAATTTAATTAAATTGTTTATAAGTTTTAGAAATGATTAAAATATTATTGTAATATTAATAATATTAGATTATGAGATTTCTAAGTGATTTATAACATTTGGATTAAGGTGTTATAAATATGGATATGAATTTTATTATGAAACTTTATCTTTTTCGTATCGAGGAGTTCTTACGACGCGTTATCACGATCTTATGTACGAATCTGGTCTTATTCATGACAAATTGGTTTCTTCTTTGACCAAATTATCGTTGATTTATGAATCTTACTCTTGAAATTAAAATCATGTTTTGATTATATTATTTTTATATAACATTCTTATAACCCTAATGATAATATTTCTCTTTGACTTGAGTGTAAAGATGGGTAGATTATTGGTATGATCGTGACCATAGGTTCTCTTTGGCCAGTGGTGCAAAAGTTGAATTGTTGACTGGTATGATCATGACCATTGAATTTACAATTGAATATTTTTAGCTTAAGTGCAAAGGTGAATTGATCAACATGGTTATAATTATTGTTATATAACTTCTGAAATGATTATGTATTTCTTTGATATATGAATATCTTTGGCTCGTAGTGCAAAGATGACTTGTTGATAAATATCTTAGCCTGTAGTGCAAAGATGAATTATTGATGAATATCTTTTGCTTTCGTAATGCAGATGACGACTGTTGTTGAATATCTTTAGCTTTGTAGTGCAAAAGATGAATTATTGATGAATATCTTTGGCTCGTAATGCAAAAAGATGACTGTTGATGAATATCTTTAGCTTTTAGTAGCGTAAAGATGAATCTGTTGATGAATATCTTTGGTAGTGGTGCAAAGATGAATTTATTAGTATGATTATGAACATGAATCGTGATTTGGTATAACCATGATCTTTGATGTTTCGGTAAAGACAGACAGTGATGAAAATTATCTTTGTCTTGGATGAGGAAATGAATTTAGAACTACAATTACGATTATGAGTTATACACGTGATTGTGGGCGAGGAATTGTTGATTGATGTTACGAGGATAAAACATTGTTGGTGGACTTTTAACGTGGAGAAGATAATAGATTTTATGGTCTATTTGACTCTTCTAATGGATTGCTTTCGTTCATTGCTGCTGTGGGTTGAAAAGTTTTATCATCTACCATATGTTCTAAATCACATTTTGACTTATCCAATCTATTTTTTTATCAAACAAGTAATCGATTAAAATATATTTAAATTATTAATTATTATAAAAGATAAAAAATTATAATATAAAAATTGAAATAATAATCCTTTCAAATATAATAACAGATAATTAAAAAAAGATCAATCGTAACAAGAGTTGATGAACATTAAATATACTTCTAAAAAACAGTCATAATCCCAAAGTGATGATAAAATATACAAATTTAAACTCTTACGGCTTGTTATTTTATAACCTTTGAAACTAAACAAATGTTATTTAAAAGGTTATTTGTAGCTCAGATACAAATGTTTTATAAACAAATGTTATTTTATAACCTTTTAAACTTTTTATAACAAATAAAGAATATAAAATATTTTATAAAAACATTTGTTATAAAATATTTGTTATAAAAACATTTGTTATAAAATATTTGTTTTATAAAATATTTTATAATAACATTTGTTTTAAAACATTTGTTATAAATTATTTTTATAAAAACATTTGTTATAAATTATTTTTATAAAAACATTTGTTATAAAATATTTTATAATAACATTTGTTATAAAATATTTGTTTTATAAAATATTTTATAAAAACATTTGTTATAAAAACATTTGTTATAAATTATTTTTATAAAAACATTTGTTATAAAAACATTTGTTATAAAATATTTTATAAAAACATTTGTTATAAAACATTTGTTATAAATTATTTTTATAAAAACATTTGTTATAAAATATTTGTTTTTATAAAATATTTTATAATAACATTTGTTTTATAAAATATTTTATAATAACATTTGTTTTTATAAAATATTTTATATTCTTTATTTGTTATAAAAAGGTTTAAAAGGTTATAAAATAACATTTGTTTATAAAACATTTGAATCTGAAGCTACAAATAACCTTTTAAATAACATTTGTTTAGTTTCAAAGGTTATAAAATAATGTCGTAAGAGCTTATTACGGTTTTAATTTTTTTTTTTTTTTTTTTTTTTTTTTGATGCAATTTGTATGTCAATTTATATTATTAATATTAAAATTCGTTTTAGTTAAACAAACCGACAACATGTTGACTATGGTGGGGTCCTCATATTAAAATAAAAAGCTTTAATACAGTTATTACAGTTGGTATATTTATGTTTCAATCTCAACCTTCCAATAAGTTTATCAACTATTCAAAAGGGGGTGTTAGGGTGTCTGCATAAGATAAGAACCTATTACATGGAAGAATATTATATATATATATATATATATATATATATATATATATATATATATATATATATAGGACATTATATCTAACATCCATTTTAACCCTAATAACAAACAGTGATCATAACCCTAAATTATGATTAATAAACTTCAAACCCTCGTTAATAAACCTTAAATCCGAGTTAATAAACTATAAACCCTAAACCCGACTTAATAAATTCTAAACTCTAGTTAGTAAGGCCAAATTCTAACTCGCGTGGAAGAGATGAATAAACCCTAAACTATAGTTAATTAGAATAAACCCTAAACTATAGTTAATTAATAAACCTTAAATCTTATAAACCATGAACTCTAGTTAATAAACACTAAATTTTAGTTAATAAAGTTAAATACTAACTCACGTGGAATGGATGAAAAATTCTGATTAGCGTCCGCTATTAACAATAACGTACAATTTTTAAGTTTGAACCACGTCTGCTACATATAATAGCGAACGACGAATTTAAAATTTTAATTTCAAGTTTTTATATCGAACGTTATTGATAGTGTATGTCATATAATAATGCGTAACACATACATGCTATGGATCATTCCCTTATATATATATATATATATATTATATAATCTATTTGTTCATCATTTCATGTTTTTGATTAAGGGGCACTTAAATAATGTAGGGCTGGCTATTAAAGAAAAACTTTTATCTAAAAGGAATATGAAAAAGGGCCATTTTCAGGGTCATTTTCAGGTCATACGCAATTTGGCAATTGGGTTTTGGATTTTCAAAAGACTACCAATTACTACTAGTACCAAAAAGTCATATTCCTTCCCACTTTGGGAAGTATTACTCTCAAATGTCAACTTTTACTCCACATTACCCATATCTCTCTCTCCATATATTTATTTTTTTATCATTTCAAATTTCTATTACGGAGTAATTATTTTTAATTATAATAGAAATTAAAACAAGGACAGCGCTCAGTCATGGGTTGAAATTGAGATTTAGGACTAGTCTAAGCATGGACCAAGACCCATCTACAAAACACCATTTCTATGGGCTTGAATTTTATCAGCCCAATCTCTGTGAAGCCCATATTGGTTGGTGTAGTGTAAAATTCTTAACCCACCCCGCCTCTCTCTCGTTCTCTTTCCTAAAGACGCAAAAGACCAGTCGCGACTAGGAGAAGCTGCAGAGCAGCAATTTGAAGAGAGAGTGAGAGAGAGAGAGAGAGAGACAATGGGAGGGAGAGGAAGGTCCCGCACTCAGAGAAAGCATTTCCGGCAGGGCAGAGAGAATGTTTGGAAACGCTCCAAATCTGATTCTCAACCAGAAGAAGGAAATAACAATGAGAACAATAATAACAAAAAACACTGGGAGCCATTCGCCACTCAAAACCCTGCTTTTGATGAATACTACCAGGTAGCACTAATTCATATCTATGTATTTATATGTGTAGATGTGTATATGTATGCTTAATTATGTATAATTTGATTTGTAGGAGCAAGGAATTGTGGGTGCAGAAGAGTGGGAGACTTTCAATGAAGTTCTACGGAAACCACTTCCTGCTGCTTTTAGGATCAATTCTAGGTAACTCTCTCATTCATTCTATCCTTTACTTTTTTACTTGTTAAATTTGTCTACTTTTTTGTGATTGTGAAATTCGGGATCCAATGGTTATTAATTAGTTTGTTTTAAAGTGTAATTTTTCTTTGTTCAACTAGATTCATTTGGTACTAAAATCATATAATAACTCATCTTTTTGTTCTATTTTTTCCTATTTCTCTCTGAAGCTTAGGTATTTATCTGTTTTCTTAACACACCAGGTAGTAGAGAATATAGTTAAATTTTGATACAACAAGGAGTAGGACACAATTTTGGGATGGTTTTCTTTCTTGAAAAGGGCGGGATACTGAATATTACTTTTGTTCCATGTTCAATACTCCTTGGAACATTTATCTTTAGATGAATTATTTAGCTTGTTTGAGAAACAGCTTTTATTTTCTCTGGTTTCTTTAAGGAGTAATGTAACACTTGCAATCCTAATTACTTATAAATTAAAATCATCATGCAGGTTTAATTTCAACTATGAAATACCACCATCAGATATTAATCTCTTTCCTAAAATAAGCATCTTTAAAGTTGTTTTAAAGTATGTTACATTCTTTCTCTTTGGGTAAATTTTGCAGCACCCAGTTCTTTGAGGACATCCGGTCTCAATTAGAGAATGACTTTATGAAATCTATTCAGGCCGAGGTTTGCTCAGTTGCATTTTTTTGTACTTGTACTATATTTATTTTACTACCACTAGATGATAGATCAGTGCTCTAATACAACCGGTAGAAGATAGACATGATTTCAATTGATTTTTCATTTTACTGAATTATATTTAGGGTACTGATGGGAGCGAAGTTGAGGCAATTAGACCATTACCTTGGTACCCAGAGAATCTTGCTTGGCAGTCAAATTTTTCTCGGATGCAGCTGAGGAAGAATCAAACCCTTGAGAGGTAAATGTTGCAATTACAATGATATATGTTCAGTATTCCCGAGCTGTTTTACTTGGATCATGTTTCCATATCATACCTGGAACGAAAATGGAAACAAAAAACGTTACTTTTGGATCACTTAGTTGGTACACAATACGTTTTGTTTGGAATGTATTATGCTGATAAAATGTTATTAAAGATATTTAAGGATATTGTTAAAACTAGTTGATATGCAGTTAAAACTGATTGAATTGTTTCTAAGCGTAGTTTAAATTACATGGATTTGGATGGAGTGTTTGGTCGGGTACTCAATTTTTTGCACTAAAATGAAGTGCCCAACACCCATGCCATTTCAAAATGTCGAGTGTCAAGTCAAAGTCAAATCAAACAAGCGTACGTCAGGACAATGTTAGTACATGTAACATAGAGAGTAGTATCACAACATGAGCATTTTCAAGAAGGCTATGTCATGTCATTACTTACTACAGACTGATCATTTGGCTACACTAGTTGACATTTCCTATAATCCTCTTGTATATATTATTTTTCTTTGAATAAAGGTATATTAGAAAAGATAGGCTGGTAAAAAAAGGGTCTTGTTTTGGTAATGTGTTGCAATTAATCAACTATGTCTATCACACTATTAATATTGAATTAAGTGCTAAACTCATAAACTGTCATCATTTATATATTCTCATTTCATGGTTCTTATCAGGTTCCATGAGTTCTTGAAGCTAGAAAATGAAATTGGAAATATTACAAGACAGGAGGCTGTCAGCATGGTGGGCCAACTACATGTTGTTTCACACTGTTTAGTTATATTTTGATATATAGTTGAATATCACCTTCACCCCCCGTTACCTCTCATTCGCCCCCACTAGTCCCTTCCCTGTGAAAGGAAAGGAATGAATAAAGAAATTGAGAATAGGTTGTTCTGTATTTGGTTTCAATTTATCTAGCTTGAAAGTTGTCACATCTATCTTGTGAATGCTTTTGACTCAGGTACCTCCATTGTTCCTAGATGTACGTCCGAATCATTTTGTTCTTGACAGTAAGCTGCTTTATACAGTTTGGTGCTATTCAATTTTCTTAGCATTTTTAACTTCTAAGTAATAAATCATATTAATTATGGAGGATAAATATAAATAATAGCTTGTAGTACATTGTTTGGACATTCCATCAATTTTTAGCTGAAGAAGATTTGGGACCATTTAACCCTACTAACGACTATCAAGTTTTTTTTTGTGTGACATTTTTCCCTTTTCATGCAGTGTGTGCAGCTCCAGGTTCGAAAACATTTCAATTGCTTGAGATGATATATCGATCAACAGAACCGGGATCATTGCCTAGTGGACTGGTTCTATTTCTTTCTTTTACACTGTTGTGTGATGTGTCAAGTCTCTTTTCCATTAGAAAAGTCTCTTTCATTTGTCTGTGTATTGAATCTTTGTTCTCTTTTAATTACACAGACTTTCTGCATCTAATAATGTACTTTCCTATATACTTTCTTTGTTTAAGGTGATAGCAAATGATGTTGACGTCCAAAGATGTAATCTTCTTATCCACCAAACAAAGAGAATGTGCACTGCTAACTTGATTGTCACAAATCATGAAGCTCAACACTTCCCTAGCTGTCATTTAAGGAAGAATCATGCTAATACTTTAGAGACAGAAGGTGTAAAGGAGCAAGCTCTCAGTCAACTTCTGTTTGATCGTGTTTTATGTGATGTTCCGTGCAGTGGAGATGGTACGCTTCGCAAGGCTCCTGATATCTGGAGGAAATGGTAGTTGTTCTGTTTGTTTGTTTGTTTTCTTTACTGTAGTTCTTGTTACTGGTCTTGTTTTGCATAGCCTAATGATTGACCCTTCTGTCTGTTAATTTGAATGTAGGAACGTGGGGATGGGCAATGCGCTGCACTGTCTACAAGTTCAGATAGCAATGCGAGGTAATTTAATTTTCTTCATTAAACCTGCTCAAAAAGATACGATTAGCCTGTGCATTTAACAAGTTAAAAAAGAAAATTTTCTGTTCTCTATTATCTCTTTACCTGAGGTCAAATAAACTTGTTACTAAACTTATATTGGACTTGACTTGAGACTGTCAGACCAATATTGAAGTGAAACTAATATCCAATGCTCGTCTTCGCTTGTAATGAACCTCTGTATTGGATCTCCTAGCGACACACAATGGTTTTCACATGTAAAGTTGCGGACATTTGTAATAGACTTCAGTTAAGAAGAAAAATAGTCTTATTATTATTGTCTCGTGCTCTTATAAACCTTCCTAGGATCCAGGTGTGATCTTTTAATCCAAGTTGGGTTTTAAGGAAATTCCTTGCATGTTTTACTGGGAAAAACTTATCATAGTTCTTTTCAGAAATTGCATTAACATAATGGAAAGGTTTTTTTAGAGGTTGGTAACTCTGCATCGGTTTCAATATATTTAATGCAGTGATGTTGTTTTTAGTTTCATAGAGTGTATATAGTTGCATTGAAATCGAGAGATTTGGGTGATACAGTTTCCACCCACTTAGAGTCTACTTGTAATCTAAGTGAAAAAATGATATCAAGCAAGACTGACCATTTTTTGTCTTGGTGATTTTATGGTTGGATTTCAGGTTTATCTTTGCTTAAAGTTGGTGGAAGGATGGTTTACTCTACTTGCTCAATGAATCCAGTTGAAAATGAGGCTGTAGTTGCTGAGGTATAGTATTAATGACCAGAGAAGATTTATTGATAGAACTTGTAATTATGGGCGTAATGCCATAATATACTCGCTGCTTTAATAAGAATTTTGGGCTATTGGCCCTGTCAAGTCACCAATCGCTTTAAAATGTTTGTTGTTGGAGTATAAGCCCAACAATTTATACTATGTTTTAATACTATCCCTCACGTGCAACACCCTCTCATGTGGAGTGACAAATCACGGTGCATTGTAGAGCTCTGATGCCAGGTCAGGTAAGTGCTCTAAAAGCTTGAGCTATTAAAAATATAAATTAGTTTAACATACTGTTAATTATTCATCTATAAATAAACTATTAATCTATTAATTAATAGAGAAATCTATTTTCTGCTAAATCACATAAAGGTTTTGGAGGGTATATTTGATTCATGAATCTTATCTCAATTGCTGAAACCATTTTGTCAACTTGACCTTTCACAAGTGAAGTAACTAGTAAGGATCTTAGAGTGTTTAGGGTTTGGCCAGGAAACTTTGCTAGGAAGGAAAGCCAACATATAAAAGTAAACCTGTAAAGATACATGTTTAACTTCTCTACTAAGAGCTAATATCAACTACGGTTGATGAATCACCTTATTTTGCAGGTTTTTTTGGCAATAGTTATGTTTGTCTTATATTTTAGTTTGTCAAACAAAGTGATTGTCTGGTAATTTTAACTACCAAGAAATTGATCTGTGCACCCAAAAACATGTATGCTCATTGTTATTACGCTAATCACTAGCTTATGTTGTATTTAGGAAGGACCCAACTTCTTTTCATGAAAGCCGTTACATCTCATTGACTGAAATTAAAAGGAACTAAATAGCATGTGTACGATTTTTTGGTTTTATCATGAAGTCATGTTTATTACATTCTCAGAAATTTCTTACATTGGGGATGTGATGATTGCATGCAAGGGTCAGATAAAGTATGACAAAACTAATGAAATACCTGTAGTTGACATGTTTTACTGATTATACCATTGAACTTTTAATTTTTCAAATTACCCCACTAAACTAATTATTATTTTGAAATTGGGTCATTCCGTTGAAAAAATAAGTGGATGTTAATTTTTTATTGACAAAACTAATGAATTATACATTGTAGTTGACATGTTTTACTAATTATACCATTGAACTTTTAATTTTTTAAATTATCTCATTAAACTAATTAATATTTTAAAATTGGGTCATTCTGTTATTTTTGCCTCACGAGTGTTAAATCGTTTCAGTTTTTATTTTACGTGCACGTGAAAAAGAAAAATAAACAAATTTGATTTATTCTCTCTCTTCCTTCCTCTCATTCTCTTCTCCTCCCCCTTCTTCTAGATCAAATAGATATGCGTATTTTCTCTCTCTAAAATCTATGAAAATTTCTAGATCCAAATACCCAAAATATTGAATTGAGCTTCAAAGTTCAGCATTAGATATAACAATGGAGTCTGAATCCCCAATAACAACAACAAATGAAGTAAATGGTGTTGCAGTAGGTTTCCTCCCTCTCATCTCCGATTATCAGTAGCCTTCTGTCTCCGAACTCCTCTCATTCACTCTCGATCGCCTCCACAAGGTCCACTCATTTCCCTAATCTCTCTATATATCTATATGTTTGTGTGTGTGTGTATATATATATATATATACGTGGTAGTAATATTTGGTTAAATTGATTTTGTTGGGATTGTATTTATGATTTGATAGGAGCCTGAGTTTTGAGTTTTTACGGATGAATGCGGAGATAATTCAGAGACAGATGCAAAATGTTGTTGTCAATTACTGTGTTTTTATTTCTACTGCTGATGCATTGCGTTTCATTCGCGAGGAAATTTGTTCTATCAATAAACATCTGAGATTAGAGTATCCAAAATATTTTTATTTTTGAATTTCTTTTCCAGAGCCACATCTAAAAAATTAATGTATGCTTAATTTTTTTAACAGAATGACCCAATTTCAAAATAATAATTAGTTTAGTGGGGAAATTTGAAAAATTAAAAGTTCAATGGTGTAATCAGTAAAACGTGTCAACTACAGTGGGTAATTCATTAGTTTTGTCAATAAAAAATTAACGTCTATTTTTTTTTTTTAACAGAATGACTCAATTTCAAAATAATAATTAGTTTAGTGGGGTAATTTGAAAAATTAAAAGTTCAACGGCGTAATTAGTAAAACATGTCAACTACAGTGAGTATTTCATTAGTTTTGCCGATAAAGTATTCTTGGTCTTTTTAATCTGGCATGGTCAGCCATGACTGTTAGGACTCCCATTACGATGAGCTGCAGCAAATAACTTTGTCCATATAATCATGATTTATGCAGACAAAATACTGCTTATTATTAGTGCAGCTTAACAAAAAGTCATAGACATTGGTTAGCCTTTTTGTTCAAGTATATAAACATCAAAATCCTTGAGCTATGCTGACAATATATTGGTCGTCACTTGTGCAACTTGAGACTAAGTCATAAACCTTGGTTAGCCTTTCTTTTAAGTATATAATCATGTCCTTGAGCTATGCTGAATAGAAAATGGTAACATTATAATTTAGGAACCTAAAAAAATGGTATCATTATGTTCAATGCCAGCTTTATATCTTGTCTTTTGTTAGATATACACGCATTCTCTTTTTGTACTTTTCCAACCTGCATTGTTTTTCTCATCAACCGTAATATTTTATGTCCTCCAGATTCTGCGAAAGTGTGGAGGTTCTGTTGAACTTGTTGATGTGTCTGCTAAGCTTCCACAGCTTGTTCGTAGGCCAGGTCTTAAGAAATGGAAGGTTTGTTTGCAATTTCAGTGAAATATTTTTATTTTTATTTTTTCTTTTTCCTGATTCATTTTTTTGTAAACTTAAGAGTTAGGATCTGATTTAGCATAGTTATGTGTTTCTTAAAGACAATCAATCCATTGTGTCTTCTGGGAAATAAAATTTCAAGATGCAATTATTTCAAATGTTGGAATTTGACTCACCTTTCTTGCCATGGAATTGGAATAAGATGATTGAACTATGACAACACAACTTCCATCTTCAAGTTGTTCATTGTGTTCTTGGAGACAAAAAGTAAACTAAAATCCATCTACTGATCCTCGATGAACCTCTACTATGATTACTAGGTAGTGACTATTTTATAGGCCCTGCTGTTCTTCTCTCTTGATGCTCAAACTAGGTTATAAAGTGGCATCGTCATGTTCTATACCTGTATATTACCAACTAAGAAAATGTTTTAAAGCAAAACCAAAGAGATGCCACTGCAGTTAGGAAACATGATCTTCAGTTAACTAATATACAATGATGCTAATGTTTGATTTTTGTCTTTTATGTCATGTAATAGTCGGTCATAATATACAAGCACTGGCATCAACACAAATGCTGCAAATTATTGCAATATGGACACTTATATGCAGATCAGTTCTATGTGAACGTAATGCAAAGCTTCCTACAGAAGTTGTTTATCTTTGAATCTGTTTAAGGACAGGATTATTTCTCTTGGTTCGCTCTTAAACCGACCATGGGAGCCTTTAGGGCTATCTCTACGTCTAATTTATGCAGGGATTGGACAGTTGCACTCTTTTTTTACTTTTGTTTCCACCCTATCTCGGCTGGTTGGACTTCTTTTTCTCCCGTCTTTGTATCTTCTCTTTTCTATCAATATTGTTTTCTCCAAATTTAAAATATATAAATAAATAAACAAAAATGGTTTGGATATGTATTCCAGCCCGACACTTACCCAAAGCCATGTAACACCATTTTTATATTTAAGGCCTTCTTCTTTTGTCACAGTACTACTATACTACATCTATAAGCCTATCGATGGAGAGATTTTTTTGCTCTGACCAGAAATATACTACCCACTTCAAATCTATCTACCATTTTTCTGCTTTATGGTGCCTCTCTACCGTTGGATTTAATTTCCCGTTCTTATGACATGCAGGTTCGCGATAAGGGAATCTGGTTATCTTCTTACAAAGATGTCCGTAAATTTCGCAGAGCTGGGATAGTTCCCAGCATGTTTCCTTCTGGCAAAAACTATGTTGAAGCATCTGATAGTATCCATGGTACAACCTTGGGAGAAATGCCTGAGAACAATAGGGATTCTGTAAACGAGTCTAGATCAAAGGAAAATAAGACGTCTTTGACCGATGATTTGGAGGAGGAAATTTCAAATCTTCCCTTAGAATATTGCATGCGAATAGTGCCTCACGATCAGAATAGTGGTGCTTTCTTTATAGCCGTCTTTCAGAAGCTTTCTCATTTGCCTGGTAATTTGTTTTCACAGTCCAACTTTATGTAGACACCTTTCCTTATTTAGGTGTCCAATAATATGAGGTCACCTATCAACATAAATATTCTTTTTGATTAGAATAATCTATTATCCTCATAAAATGATGAAGAAAAGATTGTGGATCCAGTCTACGTTAAACGAGAAGACTCCTGTGGAATATAATGTTTTAAATATTTCTCCTAAAACTATGTACATGCAAAGTGGCCGCAAAAACTTGGATGGAAAGAGTACTACATTTTGATGGGTGAATGTTTTGAAGAACCTCAAGTCACTTTACATGGTAGACCAGTAGACTGCCAGACTGGTGTGCTTTAGGTATACATGTGGCTCATATTAATAACTAACCTTTTTCAAATAGTTTTACTATTCAAAAGGAAGATAATCAGCCTAGCATTTTGGACTGGTAGAAGCTGCTAATAACATTATATATATATATATATATATATATGTCTATATTAATGGTCATATTTTTTGTAATTTTTAAACCATCTAAAATGGCTAGTTACAATGATTCAACAATCTTGACTTCTGACAGTTTATTTTCTCAAAGTATCCGCAAGGCAATAGGTTGAGAGTAAGGGAAGGAAATTGAGGGCATGTTCATATCCAGCATGTCTGCGCGTCTTATTTCAATGAAATTGCACTTCTAGCACCATATTATTGGTAGTTCTTACTTTGAATAGTATTTGCTTATTTGTTCTCCTGCACAGCCATTCAAAAAAAAACCATCAGACTGCCTGGACAGTTAACTTCTAATGATAGTAAAGTTGAGAAATCAGAAGATGGGGAGAATGAAAATATAAACATGATGGATGTTGATCTGGCAGATGTTGCGGAGCAGCAATTGCCAGAATCAAATCAAGATCCTGATTTAGCTGATGATGAAACGGAAGCTTCGGTGGATACTGAAGCAAGTAAAATTTCTGAAGAAATTGAACCAGGGGAAGTCCAAGCTCCTGCGGATTTGGAAACTGGTCCTGAGGTGGCAAGAATAAAGAGAAAGTTGCAGGTTCAGGGGAAGTGGAGAGGGGTTGACCCAGTTGTTTTTTTCAGGAGTGATACCATTGTGAATGGAATTAAAGCATTTTATGGTATTGAAGACTCTTTTTCATTTAGCGATCACCTTGTTACAAGAAACAGTGATACTAACCATGTGAAGAGAATTTACTACATATCAAAGTCTGTGAAGGATATTCTTGAACTAAACTTCCTTGGAGGGCAGCAACTGAAAATAACTTCCATCGGCCTCAAGATGTTTGTAAGTTATCCTTATTGGAGAAAAAGAATAGAAATACTTGAAAAGAAAAGTTGAATAGATAAATAGACTAAGCATATCCTTTGTTGTGAAATAGTTTATTCAACTGTAAGGTTTGAATCTTCACACGAGAATGTTTTCTTTTTCTTTAATCCAGGAAAGACAAACATCAAAAGAAGGCACTTCCTCCCCTTGCATGTTTCGCATATCATCCGAAGGGCTGCCTCTGCTTCTTCCGCATATAACTAAACAGATTGTATGCGCAAAACCAGAGGACTTCAAGCACCTATTGCAATATAAAACTATCAAGTTTGCAGATTTTGTGGACGCTGAATTCCGCGAAAAGGCATCAAAACTTGTGTTGGGTTGCTGTGTGGTGGTTATGAATAAAGGTTTTTGTTGTCATCTAGAATAGAATTTTGTCCAAGTCAATTTACATGAACATGCATATTCAGGATTCTTATCTTCTTCATTTTGCAGGTAGTGAAACTGCGTCAGATCCTCCTCACGCGGATGCATCGACAATTGCAATTGGTTGCTGGAGAGGTAGGACTAATATTGCTGTAATGGTGACAGCCATTGATTGCCAGGAGCTGCTAGAAAGGTTATTGATGAGAATGGAGAACGGAAATGGATCTTCATCGGAAGCTGTAGTGAAAGAAAATGATATAATACCAGCTATATCAGACACTGAAACAGCTATACCAGAAATTGTTGGTTGAACAAATTATTATTTTCTTTTGGAGTCCATTCATATGGTATTGTACTTTTGCTATCTTTTCATGTTAGACTCTGCTTTACTGATTGATATAAGCACAACATTTCAAGACGGATAATAGCATCTGTTTATATGCATACAAATGGTCGTATTTTAACGAATTAATCAGTAACTTTCTTTTTCTTTCATCAAGTCACTCTTGGAATCATTTACTGGTTGCCTGTTATTGGCCGGGAAAAGTCTACAACGACCAACTTAACCAAATTATAGATGCTACTGTTGGTAATATAAGGTATGTGATAGGATCAGTATGTAAGGGCCGATCGGCAACGATTTATTTTAAAATATTTAAAGTTGAAATTTTAGTTGACTTGTAAGTTATGATTTATAAGTACAAACGTTCAACATTAACTTATTGCCCCTGATTTGAGGTAGACGCTCCAGAACTCGCGTCTCCGGGTAACATCTTATTCCCCAAAAAGGAATCTTCCGTCCACGAGGATGAGCCCGATGTGCTGGAAGAGATAGGAATGACTTCCTCCAAGACACTCGACTTATAAATCAGAAATTAAGTTAGAACAAGTTATAAAGGTGTTCAGAGGATATTAATAAAAATAGAGATGTAATTTGGCAAAATAAAATAGGGGTAAAATGGATATTACATTTGGTCAAACCAACTTATTAGGAATGATTTATAAGTCAATTTTAAATAAGTACCAAACTGTTGCTAATTTATTTTGACTTATAAATTAAAAAATAAGTTATTACTAAACACATCAATAGTAATAAATGACTTATAAATTAGGTTTGCATAACTTACAAGTTACACGTCATTGTCGAACACCCCTAAATGTATGTATGTGTATATGTTTAAATTTTTTTGGTTATGGTCAACCTTGATTATTGAAAAGGACCATTATATTGGAACACAATGTTACAAATTTAAAATTATTTTTAATTCCTAAATATGATTAAAATATTTAGTTTAGTTTAATAGTAATGACATGATAATAAAATTGTTAATATTGAACTTGAAGATATTGTGTTATTATATTACAATCAATAATTTAATGAAATTCTTTTTATAGAAAAAATAGGCAAATGGGATTATTTGCCAGATGAAGGTAGAATTCTAGGTTTGTTGAAACAAAGACGGATAAGTTGATAAATTGTTTGGATTCACTTTTTGTATTATAATGGTAATGTCTGAGATCTCAAATTTATTGTCTCCAATGTGATTAATGTATCTTAAATGTTGTGATATTAAACAAAACAAATGTTAATTTATGCCGCTTTAAAATTGTGCACGAGTATTAAAGAAATGATTGTATAATATTAAATATAGAAAATTATTAAATTCACAACACTTTGTTATTTTAACAACAAAAGTGTCGCTGTAGAGTAAAAACCGTTGCGACGGTAAAAACCGTTTTCACCGTCGCTATAAGATGACACTTTTGTTGTGAAAATAATAATTATGTTGTAAATTTAACAATTTCCTAAATATAATATCAATTGACTATATTGTCCTTGTATTGAAAAAAGTGTTATTTATTGAACAAAAAATAATGAAACAACCAAAGTTATATTTAATACTTGAGGTAATATAGCATTTGAAATTCTTAATCGACAAATATTAAGATATAAAAACACTTCTCTAAAACTACAACGAAGGAGTTCATAATCAAGCGTTATGTACAATCATTTTACTAACCAAGTCGTTTCTTCAAATTTTATAAAATCTGGTTATTTGAAACAAAGCAATAATCAGATTTCAGAAAACAAATCCAAACAGGCTCCTTTGGCCTTGAGAAAAATTACAACAGAATACATGGGAACCAGTTGAAGTCAGACCAGCAATAACAGAAAGCTCGACATGCCATTACCATCATTTCAACAAAATACAAGAGGTGAAGAAGCATGTGTTATGTCTGCACAGATTTAACCGGAAAACTGCAATAGCAAATTTATTAGGTGCTTTAGATAACCACTTTTAGGGTTAAAGATGGGGCATTGCTAATATATAGAAAGACTGAAAGGTATCTTCCCCATATTTCCACCTCAGAACATGTAACAAATTCCTCATTCAAATACTATATGATATAGCAACTAAAGATATACACCAGAAACACTCCCAACATCTCAAAGAATAATCTTTAGGAACAGAGAATCACAGATCTGAAATCTTGAAACCTTAAGTCCAAACATATCAAGAAGAACCTGAACAGCACATACTCCTCTTAGGAGAGATTACTTGTCCGGGGCCAGGGATAAGAATTTGCTTGCCAGCTAGGGATGCAGGGTTGTCGTTACTTTGATCCTCTCCAGCAACAAGATTATTCTTATTTACTATGTTGAAGATCTCTGTCAACACAGTCATGAAAGCATTCTCCACATTTGTTGCTTCCAGTGCCGAGGTCTCTAAGAAGAACAATCCTTCCTTTTCAGCGAATTCTTTGGCATCCTCGGTGGGGACGTCCCGCTGGTCATCAAGATCACTTTTGTTTCCAATCAGAATAATAACAATGTTCTTGTCAGCATGACCACGCAACTCTTCGAGCCAACGAGGTATGTGATCGAAGGTCTGTCGTTTGGTAATGTCATAAACCAACATAGCCCCAACAGCTCCTCTATAATATGCACTAGTGACCGCTCTATATCTGTCCATTACCAAAAATGCAAAAGCAAAAAAGTCAGTCCGTGAGAAACTAAGCCTAATTCAAACAAACACGCACACACTCTTTCTCTCTCTCTCTCTCCCCCCAATTATAACCATGCTTGTCAAGTCGTCGCCTTCAAGAATAAAAACCCCTTGTCAGAAAATAACCCACTTTAAATGCAGCCAGAATTGTTCATCTGCTTAAAAGAATAGTTTCAGAACCAATAGTCACTCATCAGGACAACTAATACAGTATGACACCAAATTCACCCTTGCAAGTTTGAGAATATACAAAAAACATTTACAATCACTACTCATGGAACCACACAGTAATATCAAATTCTATTGACAACCAAAATGATAAAACTGCAGCTTGAAGTACTTGAAAATTGCACAAGGTAATGAAAACATGAAACAGACTACATTGGCAATTTAAGCATTGTAAATATGGAATCATTTGATCAGTTGCAACTACAGATGTAAATGTTTCCCTCCCCCTTTTTTGGACAAGTGTTGTTTCCTTCCCCTTAGTTAGTACAGACATCGGTTGATGCTCTTACAATCTGAATGCTGGTCTACAGTAACCAGGTTCATAGTCATTCAATGATAATATCATCTGGCTTTTACTTATCCCTCCCTCCCAAATTAAAAACATCCAGCTTTCTAGTATGATGACTTAAACAACAATAGGAGACCAGTTTTACTAATGAAGTTGGTGTTTGGTTCAGGTCATAAAGAACTTTGTCATCCCCAATGATTAGCAAATCAGACTTATCTCACTTTCCCTGCCTTCTCACTGCAATTTCATCTCCTCTCCTCTACCTTCTTCATGTTCTTAATTTCAACTGCATTGGAACTATTATCCTTTGTTTTCTCAAGCTATTGTATCTGATATCAATAGCAAATGTTATATGCATGCTATGTACTCTAACAACCTTTGCTACTTTGGCAATCTACAATGGTTGATAATGCTAGAATTTTAGTACAGCAATAATATTGACAAAGTAAGACAACCTTCGCATCATCTTTGTCGTCGTGTACAACATATAGAAGCCAATAAAATCTGTGTTCAGAACACAAGGCTGGACAGGTCCATAAATGGAAATGAAAAACTGACAATACAAGAAAGGAATAAATAGCTGCTAGTCGAAAATTCCAGTCCTCAAAAGGAACCAATACACGAATGCATATGAAAGCATTTGGTGGTACTCTAACTGGAGCGACACAAATTGAATTTTTTATCCATGAAAATATTCTATATTTGACTCTTGCTAGAGTCTAGCTTACACATCAAATTGATGCAAACCAAATGTTCTATTAAAGACATGCACGTAGTCAGAGGAGAGGAACCAAATTAGTTGCACTTGTTCTGAGTGTATTTTATTTTTATACATTGATATAATGGTTTTTTTTGCAAGTATTATGTAAAAAACATAAAAAAAAATTCATACGAGAAGGTTCAGATGGTTTGGACTTTGGACTCATTGAGCATAGACCTATAGATGCACCAATGAAAAAGTTTGATTAGCTACAACTAGATGGAGCAAAAAGGAGAGGGAGACCAAAACTTACTTGGGTAGAAGTAGTCGAGAAGAATTTGTGTGCACGAGGTTGTTAGCAAAAAAAAATGTTTATTCCACTATTGATAGATAAAAGTAAATGCAGAAGAAGAATGTTTGTAATGTGTCAAGACTAATATTTGGTATTATGTTCTTAAAAACAATTATGCCTTTCTGTAATACCCAATAAAATAATAATAAAATATTTAAGTAAGCTTTAAAATATTTAATTGGACTTTCTTTATATTTTGGGTCAAACTATAGTTAATTTATTTGGACCATAATAAGTAATATTACATTAAATTGGGCCATTAAAAATTAATTGGGTCTAAATTATATTTTTGAAATTTTAAATCCTAATAAAATTAAAAAAATTAATAAAACATATTAATTAATAATAAATAAGTAAAACCTAGCTTTACCTTATTACGCCTGATGAGTTGTGGGAATAAACCAAAAACAAAAGAAAGAGACGAAAGAAGAACGAGGGAACGTGGTTGAAATTAAAAAGGGTTTGAGAACAAGATTATTAAGATTTTATTCATCATATTCTTCTTCTCAAAAAGGTAATTATTGTATTTGTTATTGTATACAAATATATTTTTATTATTCTGATTTCAATAGGTATTATAGCAATTTGTTGTGTCGCCTGATTAATCATCCAGCGTGTTGCTATAATTTTAAATTGAAACTGACAATCTGAGATTTGTTTATATATTGGATAAGAAATAAATTTATTAATATGAATTTGGTTCGTAAACAGTTTATATGTATGTACAATGTCGGCACAATTGTGAATAAAAGAAGTGGAGAACTCCCCTACTTTTTGTGGTCCATAGGCTATTCAGATGATTAAATGATTACACTAATTTAATAGTATAATTTTTGTTGGGAGATCATGGGGTCTTTTTGTTGCAGCTTTTGAAGCGTATATATAGTGCGATAAGATCAAAGAGCTCACTAAAGAGCTCACTAGAGAGAGAGGAAATACGGCTTTTAGGGTTTTTAATTGTAGATGAGGGCTGAGGGATTTGGGTGTTTGAGTTTGATTCAGCCACTTTTGTGAGTGTGTTATCTGCTTGCTCAGAGTCGGGGGCTTTAGGTTTGGGTTGTTGGGTGCATGAGTATATAAGGAATCATGGGTTTCATGTGAATGTGGTTCTTGGCACTGCATTGGTGAATATGTATGTTAGGTGTGGTAATGTAAGCAAAGTGCAGGAGGTGTTTGATTCCATGGATGAGTGGAATGTTGTGGCTTGGACAACTATTATTTCAGGCTACGGAATACATAGCTATGGTAGGGAAGCCATTGAACTCTTTCATCTAATGAAAACCCACGGGCCACATCAATGATGTTACATTTGTTGCAGTTTTTTCGGCATGTGCTTACGTGCATGGGGCTAGTCTAGGAAGGACGCCTGGCATTTGCTAGCATGATGCGGGATTATGGCTTAGTTCTCGGAATGGAGCACCATGTACTTGGAATTAGGTTGGAGAAAGGATAATAGAAGGACCCGATTTGGTTAGGATTACTACGGAGAAGGTAGTAGTGGCTAAAGAAAAATTGAAAGAAGCTAGATCGTGATAAAAGAGTTATGCTTCATAGGAGGGCTCTTGAATTCACACCTGGTGAACACGTGTTTTTGAAAGTTTCTCTATGGAAAGGTGTTCGAAGGTTTGGTTTGAAAGGGAAGCTTAGTCCACGTTTCATTGGCCCTTTTGAAGTCCTTGAGAGAGTTGGAGAAGTGGCATATCGGGTGGCTTTGCCTCCACAATTATCTCATGTGCATAATATATTTCATGTTTCGGTGTTAAGAAAATATAACTCATCTGCTTCATGTTGTGCAATACCCATTACATAAGATTCAAGAAGATCTTACTTGTAAGAAAGAAGCCGAGGCAATTCTAGATCATCAAGAACGGACTATGAGAAAGAAGACAATTCCTTTTGTTAAAGTATTGTGGAAAAATCATTCGGAGCGGGAAGCTACTTGGGAGATGAAGGAGTCTATTCGAGCGAAATATCCGCATCTTTTCGATAATTAGGTACGTTCCATTCTTTTGATTCCGGGGACGGAATTCTTTTTAAGGGGAAGGTGATGTAATACCCAATAAAATAATAAAAAAATATTTAAGTAAGCTTTAAAATATTTAATTGGACTTTCTTTATATTTTGGGTCAAACTGTAGTTAATTTATTTGGACCATAATAAGTAATATTACATTAAATTGGGCCATTAAAAATTAATTGGGTCTAAATTATATTTTTGAAATTTTAAATCCTAATAAAATTAAAAGAATTAATAAAACATATTAATTAATAATAAATAAATAAAACCTAGCTTTATCTTATTACGCCTGATGAGTTGTGGGAATAAAGCGAAAACAAAAGAAAGAGGCGGAAGAAAAACGAGGGAACGTGGTTGAAATTAAAAAGGGTTTGAAAACAAGATTATTAAGATTTTATTCATCATATTCTTCTTCTCAAAAAGGTAATTATTGTATTTGTTATTGTATACAAATATATTTTTATTATTCTGATTTCAATAGGTATTATAGCAATTTGTTGTGTCGCCTGATTAATCATCCATCGTGTTGCTATAATTTTAAATTGAAACTGACAATCTGAGATTTGTTTATATATTGGATAAGAAATAAATTTATTAATATGAATTTGGTTCAGTAAATGCTTTATATGTATGTATGATATTCGGCACAATTGTGAATAAGAGAAGTGGAGAACTCCCCTACTTTTTGTGGTCCATAGGCTATTCAGATGATTAAATGATTACACTAATTCAATAGTATAATTTTCATCCATATACATATATATGTTATATATCATAATAAGTTAGTAGTCAGCAGGTTCATATATGTAATATGTTAATAAGTTAGTAGTCAGTAGGTTTACATATGTAGTATGTTAATGGGTTTGAATTAGAAAAATGCATTAGCAGTCCATCGAAATAAGGAAATGATAATATTCATTAATATTTTATTATTAGTTCTAGAATATGTAATATTATATATATATATATTATTTAATTTTACTGAAATGTTCATGTACTAATATTGAAGTTTTTAAAATTTATAAATTATTAAAAATTTACAATTTAGTAATCTAATTTAAGGTATTGCATTAATTTGGTGATTATATAGATCGGATTGAGGAGGTCTAGTGGTGTGATATTTAGGGTTCGGTGAATTATCTCAGTATTATATTAACGTACGGATTTCGTACTTTTTCAGCGATACTCTTTTAAATTTAATTCGTTCGTTTTGTTACTCGTTTAGAAATTTGGTATTGTCTCTTAGGATTATTCTTGTTGTCAAATTGATTGTGATAGTTTCGTTTTGGCGTTGATATTAGAATTTGTATTTGTACTCTTTGAACTAGTTAATCGTGTCAAAATATTTTGGAGACTTTATTCGTTTGTATCATTCTTCGTATAATTTTGTTCACATTCGGGAGTTGTTTTGATCATTCATATCTTGTGATAATTGAGTATGTTCTTATTTGATGATTTGATATCATTTGGAGATGGTCATGTAAGCCTTGTGATTTGAACCCTTTGGCTTACATTTTGTAGTTTGATCCTTAAGGTATACTTGAGCTAACCACCTGTGGGGGTACCACATGCATGTCCTTTTGACACAAGGACATGACACCTTCCGTGGCAACGTGATTAGTCCACGGCGTATCCTTTTGTATGCTCTGGGTATGAGATTTGGCTATTTAATATATTTGTTCAGGATACGTATGGGTCGACCCAGTATTTGATTTGATTCGATTTGTTTGGCGGATTAGTGACGTATGCGTCATGCGTACTAACCGATTTGATTTGTATACATCATGGTACCGATGTATTTTGTTAGCCTTTGGCTATTTGTATTTGAGCTCAGTATGAATTGTTACCTTATAACTATTTGTATCAGCCTTATTTTGTTTAGAATTCTTTTGACTATAGTTATTTGCCTCGATGTTGTTAATCATTTGTACTTTGTCTCACTAAATTCGATATCTTCATATTTGGTTATTAGTTGTAATTGTTCGTTTATTCAGTTCTTTTGGTACATATAAATTATTTTATGTATGTGAATCTTTATATCCGTATTGGGCAATTGGCTCACGCTGTGTTTTTTTTCTGACAGGTAATAAGGGGTGATCAGGATATGTGGGATGAGAGCTACCTTTGATCCAAATGAATAGATTAGTTTTTGAGAGTTATCATTAGACTTGATTTTCCTAATATTTTGTATATGGATGTTTGGGCCATTTTGGCATTTATTTCTTATTAGTAGAGACTATGTAAGTGTGGAGTTCCTTCTATTTAAATTGGAGTATGTGACAATTAGTGTTCAATTTCATTGGAGATATTTTGAGATTTATTAGAGGTTTGTGTTTATTATGTTTTGTGCGTGACATCCCTTTTCCTTTTCGGAAAGAGGGTGTTACACTTTTTTTGGTGCTTAGAGTTATTAGCGCTTGTCTGGATACAATGACAACATGTACTATATCAACAGTTCAAATAGCACACTCGACGAACTAGTCAATGCTTTGAACACTCAATATGACTATGAATGACTGAAAAAATGATGCAAAAATTGAAAGTCTGAATGACTGAATTCATAGCATATTTAATTATTTATAGGATGTTTAATGACCCTTCATGATTGGTCATGACCCTTGCGAACCGACTAGAAATATATTTTCAGCATAGATGAAAAGGCATGGTAGTTCAATTTGAACGAACAGGTGTGAAGCAAGAGTAGCGTTGCGTCGCTATGTCTAGGCGCTGCGGCGCTAGACTTGCATTGTTCCCCCTGTTCCCGAAATGACATAGTTTCATATACTGGTAATAAATAAAATTAAAGGAACTAAAGAAATAAATCAAAAAGAAATTTTTGCCCAAAAAGATATATATACAACGGTCCACAACCCGTGCCCGATGCGCCAACCCAGTCTGGGACGACGGCGGTGCAGGCGTGGGTGAACCCAAACCAAGCCTTGGCTAGGTGCTCTCCCCTCCACAAAAGTGGGGTGCTTCTTGGGGCCCAAACTCAAGAGTAATCTAATTGTATATATACCATTTTAATGTTTAGTTCTTAATCGATGTAGGACTCTCACTTCCCACAAGCATTGTTTTATTATCTTTAATGGGTGATCTTTGGGAGTAAATTTCTCATTCATTATCCCATGAATTTGAGCTTCCTAATACTTGATTTTAATCTACTCGTGGAGTAGAATACATATTATACATTTATATGTGAATTCATCCCAAATGATTAATGGAACCCACTTAAATTCTAGTTTAAAAACCCATGTTTAAAACTTCATTTAAGCTCAAATTCTAACAGAGATGTCACAGAGGGATATGGCAGCAAAGGATTCATGCAGCCGACTGCAACTAGTTTGAGAATAAGGATTAGTTCCAAGCACTGAAAATATAGAAAAATCCCAAAAGAAGGGGGCAGGAGAGACTTGTATGGAAAATACAGAATGAAGGCAGGGAAGACACATATGGCAAACAAAGAATGTTATTAGTATTTTTTTAGTTGCATTTACCATATCTAAATACTAATTTACTAAATCACAAAAACTAGTGTAATCACCACAATTAAATAAAATGACGTTACATTAAACACCAAGTCACCGTAGCAAATCTTATGCTCTTGCCAAGGTGGTTCGATTTTTAACAGAGTTTTTCTCTTTTATTTGGCTTCTAAGAAGTTGCAATTGTGTGTAAAGGTTAGTTTGAGCTTGGTCCTAACTATAATATTACTTTGGGAGTGGCAAAGACGACTCACAAAATACTCCCCGATTGGAATAATCAAAAGGCCTTCCACAGGTAACCAAAGAACTAGTAGACCAGTTTAGTTGGAAAAGCAGAAGAATTGCATAGGAAGTTAAATTAAGTATATCAAAATTCCATCCATAAGCAAATTCCATTAGTTCTACTTACAACATAAACTTTAAACTACTCTTATAAAAAAATACACACATGTAGGGAGATCACTCAATATGCAGCAGAAAAGACGACTATAAGCTAAAAATCTTAAAATAACATAATATCATCAAATCAAATCTATAACTCAAAGTCTGAAACTTTGAATTGGTGCAGCTACTTAATAAATAAAAAATCAAGTAAAATAAAAATAAAAATGGTAAAAATGGTCATAATGATGCAACATCTGATTTTTTTTTTTTAAAAACACATACACACAAGATCATAGAATATCAGTTTGCTACTGTTTACCAATACATTAATTATTCACACACACACACACAAATATATATGTGGTGATAAATATAATTGAAAAGAAAACATAGATACCGTTCTTGTCCAGCGGTGTCCCAGATCTGAGCTTTGACAGATTTGTTCTGAATCAATAGAATTCGAGCCTGAAATTCGACACCAATTGTAGCTTTAGAATCCAAGCTGAAATCGTTCCTGGAGTAACGCGCCAGTAACTGTGACTTCCCGACGGCCGAGTCTCCGATGAGCACGACCTTGAACACGTAGTCAATCTTCTGGTCCCCATACCCTCCTCCTCTACCCGCCATTCTCTGTCCTCCCCTCTCCAATATCTACAGGTACGAAAACCGAGGACTCGAGTAAGAAGAACAGAGAAGGAAATGTTGAACAAAAGTCCCAATAACGACTGTAGGAGTACAATTATGACTACTAATTAATAAATTAGTCTGAAAAAGGAATGAGGATTTATCGGATAAAATGTCCAAAAAAGAGGTCAGTATGTCTGGTAAGTTCCTCCAGGGCCCTATGTATGATGGGTTACTTGGGCTACGGTATTCAAGTCCAATAGTCCATACTAATATTAGTTTGAATGCACTATTTTTTTGGGCTGAGCATGGACATTATAGATGTAACCCAATTTAATATTCTGGGCTCAGCTCGTCTACAAATAGTCAAATAGTCCATAGTATATCATGGATACGGAATCCGCACTTATATAAAGTGATTGATATACACATTTTTTATACATTTTAATATTTTAATATTTATTATTTTATATGTTTATTTTATTTAACTAATACATTTTATCTTGTTTTGTAGGAAATAACATTTATTTATTTTTTGGGAGAAAATAAAGGATTTATATCAACTTTTAAATATGAAAAAGGACTCTTGGAGGATTACCATATAGAGATGGAAGTCAAGAAGGAAAGAAGAGGAAAAAAGGGAACAAAATTATCAAGTTCAATGAACCTAAATTAGGGTACAAATATATTGTCCCTATAAATAGGTCTCTTATTTTAGAGAGAAGGACACCACTTGTTATTTTTTTTTTTTCTTTTTTTTTGCCAGTAGAAGCTTTAATAAGATATTTAGAGCTTTTGTCTTTTCTCGTATTCCAATCTTGTGTGGTACTACTGTTAGAGAGTATTTAATTTGTTACTTTCTTTTATTGATATAATAGAAATTCTTTTTTTAATTATTGTTCTTATTTCATGCAAATTAATAATAATATTAATTTGTTACTTTTTTTTATTGTTCTTTTATTAATATTTTAATTTGTTTTTGTTTTTAATTCCATGGCTAGCTAAATTTCTAATACCTAGGATGATGATGAAATTAGGCATTTCATAATAATATTCTCTTTCCGTTCCGAAATTAATGCCTAATTATTTCCGCCTGCATGTTTTCCTTCGCATAAATTGCATTTGATTGATTGCGATGTTTTGATAAGTTATAGTTAATCTATTAATTTTTCATAACTTATGCTTGTCCACATTAATTATATGAATCATTATTTTTAAAGGTAAGGAAAAATAATCTGAGAATTAATTTAAGAAATAAGAAATTATTTATTATGTTAATATTTGGTGAATTCTGATTCGTAGGTATCTTTTCTCATTAATAGTTTTGTTATTAATAGTTTCCATAATTTAGTTAATAAATTTTCTCCATCATTTTTGTTTCTAATTCGCCTAAAATATTAATTAAGGATATATTAAAGAATTGATCTGATTTCTGTGGTTCGATCTGCACTTACCAAATCTACAATAGACGATGTGCACTTGCAGTACATAATTTTAACTCATCATTGATCAAATGATCTATCATTTGCAACTAAGGCTGTAAACAAGTCGAATTGAAGCGAACAGAGAATTGCTCGAATTCGATTCAAATTCGATATGATAAATTCGTACTCGAATTCGAATTATATTTATAAAAAAAACTACTCAGATTCAACTAGACTCGAATATTTATTACTCAAATTCGATCCGACTCGGATCGAATTATATTCAAACTGATTGCGAGCTTCAAATTCAAGTTTGAATTCAAGTTTCCACATAATAACTAGTTTTATAATAAATGTATATAATTATAAATTGAATTTTTTATTTTACTTAGAAATGAGAAAATATATTTACTATTACACTTTACAAATATAAAATCACAATTAAAATTAAAAATAAAATAAAATAATAATAATTAACTATCCTAATTTGATTTAAATTTGTATATATTATAAGAAAATGTATCGAGCATCTAATCGAATATGTATCGAATCACAATCAAAAATTCAAGTAGTTTGAATCTTAAACGAGTCGAGTATATATAATCTTGCTCAGATTCTACTCATTTTTTATTCGAATTATTTTTTATACTCAAGTTTAAATCATATTATTAACGAATCCAAGTCTTGCTCGTATTTTTTCGAGTCAAGTCCAAACTATTTTGCTCGTTTAGAACCTTATTTGCAACTGCATCCAAATCCATATTAACCCAAGTTTTTAGCACGTTGGCAACCCGTATTAATTGGGTACGGGGTTGAGTAAAATAGTAATCCATCCGTTCTTTTTTATTCTTTTTAAAAAGTGATTTTTTTTAAGGGTCCTTTACATAAGTATACAACATCTAAAAAGTAATTACATTATTAGTGCACTCATAAAAAATTTACATAATTAATACACTTTCTATATTTATTTACAATATTAGTGCAATTAGGATTCCTTAATTTAGGGAATTAGTATATGATTCAATTCATAATAATAAGGAAACCTAAAATCAAGGAGAAATAACTACCATAATTAATAATTCAAATTCAAATATCTTAGATCTAACAAACAAAACAAATTCAAATTCAAAAATAATAATTAAAATTCAAATATTCAAAGTTTGGCAACATCATCTTCTTCCTCCCTTTCACCGCCGCTTCAACACCATGGACGCCAACCATCTTCCTCCACTTCACCATGGACGCCGGTCATCTTCCTCCGCTTCACCATGGACGCCGCCGCTTCAATACCATGGACGCCGGCCACAGCTGTCATTATGACGAAGGTTGATTTGGTAAGTGCAGATTTAGTCCAAAAATTAAAAAGAGAAAAAGATAAATTTTAGTGCAGTTGGTATCCAAATATTTATACAAAGGTAACTGTGAGACCCCAGATTTTATCAATAAAGATTTAAATTTTGTCGAAATAAATTTTTAATATTATGGTGTGAATTTGAGATAATATTATAGTTGTGGGTAGTATTTATAAATTTTGCAAAGTATGCAAGTGGTTATATTATATTCGATTGGTTTGGGAATATTCGGTTTAGCGGGAATATTCGCATAAACTACCAATCATTGGTGGACCCCACAAATGTAATTATTGTTGGATTGAGAAAACGACAAAAATATTTTATTGAAATAACTACGGAAGTTTTACCGTGGTTCTTGTTGAACTACTTTCGGTAGTAAAGTACGAATGTCGGCGTGGTTGCATAAGTAGTAGACTGTTATTATTGATTATTGATGTTTATGTGAAGTCACACAGTTTGATTCCATTATCATTTATTAATAATATGAATTATTATAATGATAATGACGCTTTTGTTTTATTCAGTATTATTAACGTAATAAAATGTAAACATCTTTTATATAAAATAGAATACTTTATTAAAGTTATTCTATAAATAGAATATATTATATTTTATTATGCATAGTGTTGCGTAGTGTTTTTGCATAGTGTATTTGCATAGTATTGCATAGTGTTTCATATAGTAAAATGTTTTTATATAAATAGAATATATTATATTTTATTTAAAAGATTTTTCTTTAAATATGGACCGTCGATTAAAGTAAATCAATCTGACCGCTCATGGATTAGTTACTATGCATTCCATTTTCCTATAAATAGAAGCTCATTCCTTCATTATTTTCTTACTAATTCATTGAAACTCTGTAGAGAGAAATTATAGAAAGAAGCTATAGAGAGAAAATTATAGAGTGAAGAAGAGTATCTCGCTACTTCACTACTTCTATATTCATTTCTTTTACTAAGAAATTGTTATTCTTTCTTCTTGAAGAGAACTTCGTTATTCCATTCATTATTATTCTCATTGGAATAACTCGTAAAAGTGGCATACCCTATACATAACCTCGATACGCCAGATACCCTATACTTGGTGAAATCCTTATGTTATTCCATTGCTTATTATTCTTCATTGGAATAACCTCAGTATACGCTGGTTTACCCTATACTTGGTGACATTCTTCTATTATTCGCTGGAACATCCTGTCATGTGTTTTACACCTGGACCGGTTCCGCTTTTATTATTCTTGGAACATCCTGTCTGTGTGTTTTACACCGACCGGTTCCGCGCTTTATCATTCTGTTGAATATCCTATCTGTGTGTTTTACCGGATCCGGTTCCATCTTTATTATTCTCATTGGAACATCCTCGCTTGTGTGAATTTCACCGACACGGTTCCGTTATTATTATTTTGTTGGAATAACCTGCCTATGCGAAGCACCGCATGCATGGTGATTTCTTTTGTTATTCCATTTTTATTATACCCATTGGTTAAAACTTTGACTTATACTCCATGAAATTAGTAGAATATCCTTGATATTTGCGTTTCATCCAAAGATCTTTCATGGAAATATTCTTCCGATCATTCTTGAATTTTACTCTACTAAAAACAATGATCATGTTGACAATTTGGACGTTAATAATTCATGGATTAAATAATTCTTGAACTTGTTTTATTGAATTATTATGTCATTGTCATCATCCTCATGTTATATTATGTTATCTTTGGCTTACGTGCATAGATGAACTTAGTATGATTATGACCGTGGATCATTCGGTATAATCACGACTTGATATAAATGATGTGACAAAAGTCCTCGATGGCACATAATGCGATGATGGATAGTTTTTGGTATGATTATGACCGTGGGGTGATTCTAAGATAGTCATGACCATTGATAATTTGATGAAAATCCTTGGCCGTGGTAATGCGGGGATGATTAAATGTGGTGGTTTATTTATTGTCGAGTCTCAAATATAAAATTGATGAAAACCTTTTAAAACCTAAAAGATAGTAGACTTTATTCTCTACTTGACTCTTTTAATGGATTGCTTATTCATTGCAGCTTAAACCGGTTGTCTATTGTATTTTATCGCTTTAACATCGTTTGAAGGCTAATGATAATTTATTCTCGCATTATCTTAGTCATAATATTTCTTCTTTTGGGCTAGTTGAATCACCTTTTTTTCACCGTTTCTTCGTGAAATGAGAACATAGCCGGAGACGATCGGGAACGAAGTAATGGTCCAGAGGATAGCATTAGTAGTCCTCTCACTATTCGTGATATAGTGTGATAATAGTTGTAATGAGGACTCCTTTTGAGTTTGTATAATATCTAGTAGACAATATTTGTATTCAAACTCACGCTTATATCGTCAGACATACACGGCGCTTATATTAGTAAGTTGTAATTGAATTTATGTACCATGTAAGTGGCGACCCAAGATGGGTGACGATATACCTAATTTTGGGGCGCGTCAGCGGTTGGTATCGAGCTTAGGGATATGATCCTGCTAAGATGCTGAGATAAGAACTAGGAGGGAGAGATTTTCGGAATTCCTTCGCTAGTATGACCTACCTAAGTTTATTTGGTATTTGATTGGTCACGAAATATAGGGATAATTTGTTAAATGTCAATTAACCCTTGTTTTGTGACAAAGTTTGAGAATGACATCCGAAAATGCTTTGAGATAAGCAATAGAAGCACATGAGAGTGTTGATTCATTCAAACAAAAGTAACGACACCAACAACACGATAATAATCATTCTCGTGGCAACGGCCATCGAACAATGATAACCATCGTGGGGGAAATTATCATGCTAAGAATGGTAACCACTTCGGTGGTAATCATGGCAAAGATAATAGAAGTGGAAATTTCAAGAAGAGAAGGTCATTTAGCTCGATTTTGTCGTATAGTGAAGTCAAGTCCAGTTGGGATAGTGGCACCAAAGCGCGGATCTGACAAAACAAAATCGGTGGTTTCGTGAAGAGCGTTTTTCGTGACTTCTCAAAAGTGGGTAACCCAATGAAGTTAGCTTGGGTTAGTTAATTATAAATTCTTGCGAAGTCTATACCTTATTAGATCACCGATTCTACCCATTCTTTATCTCTCTTGCTTGCGTTCAACGCTTAAATTTGACTCGGAGAAATTAGACTTTGATTTATCTATCAAAACTTCGTTGGGAGAAACCTTCGTTACCTCCAATCGCTTATTAATCTTGTTGTTTCAAATAAACACTTTCACGCTACATTCGCCTATCTTATCTCTTTGAAAATACTTGCCTTTGAGGTAATTTTTGAAAACGATTGATTAACTACTCATTATTCTTTTTGTAAGGTTGTTAGCTTTCATATTCCTAACCAACCTTGTTATACTGAATTCAAAGTAACCAAATCCTAAAGTTAATCAACGTTATATCAAGCCATAAGTAAAGAGCCCGATCCTTTCGTTGTTGACTTCCTTGTGTGAATGCACCGCAAAGCTTTCTTTAGAGGCTGACGCCATGATCAAGATGGCAAGTTGATAGGTATCATTGTGAGGTCTTATCTGTGTTAAGGGATAGAAGTCACAGTTGGTATTAATGTGACGTACTATCCAAGTCTTGACGAGAGTAATGTGATTTTGAATGATATTTCTATCATTAATAAATTTCTTGGCGTATTCTTGAAGACTTCCTAGCCTACCCTAGAACGTGAAATCGAATTTTGTATTGACCCCAAAGACAAAAACCCATTTCTTAAACCCTCAAATATTTCTTCAACTAAAAGGATCTGCTTACGTGGATTATGATGAAAGTCATAATAAAAGTATAGAACTAATAAAAATCATGGGTATATGAAGTATTAGTAAGTTTTATGATGAGTTATGTTGGTTAGTATGTGAAAACATGAAAGTTTCTTAGAAATCACAAAGAGTTGAAAATCGATTTTTTAGTGAAAAACGTAACATGAAATTCAATTGACCATATCTCCTATTATATTTTGAATTTTTGAATGTGGTCAAGTCCTAGAGTTAGATCTATGAGTTACCTAACTAATCCAAGTGGAATTACTGGAAAAGATGTTGTAGATTTTTGTGTGGACTGATTTTAGCAAAGGAGTGCAAAGCTGCAAAAAACCGAAAAAGCTTCTGCCATGATTTTAGAGAGGCTGTTTCGGCCACTTAAATTATGAGAAAAATTCTGGCCTTTTGGGACATGAAAGTATATGGTATAAAGTATCTCCTGTCCAAAAATGAGCTCATTCTGACTTAAAATGAGCAAGTTATGACTATTTCAATATTTAGGTTTTTCCGATTTAAACGCTATAACCGGAGTTCTATAACTCCGATGACCATGAAATTTAAACTTGAAGCTCACGTTAACATGTGTAAGGTCCTGTCAAGATTTGGGAATTTTGGAGTTAACCTTGAGGTAGCTAATTTCTTAAGGAATTAATTAGAAATTGATTTTTGAAAAATAGTAAATGAATTTTAAAATTCCAGAAAAATATATTTTCATTATGGGACTATATTATGCTAAATCCCAGAAAAGAAATATTTTTGGGACTGATTTGGTATTTTCATGAAAATAGTTTAATTACTGAACATATGAGTTAAATATGTTATGTGAAGTAACAAAGTTGAAAATAGGATTTTATGGCTAAAGAATCCTATATAGAGTATATGCATATTTTTTGAGAGATTTGATAATTGGTGATGATATCTTATGAGTATGGCATTTTTGAATGATTAAATGCATTATATGGTAAAAGCGTAAACAATTAAGATAAATTGTTTATAAATTTAAGAAGTGATTAAAATATTGTTATAATATTAATGATATTAGATTATGAGATTATTAAGTGATTGATAACATGGGGATATTCTTGAATCCTGGATAAATTATATTATAAATGTTTAATATTTATCCTTTATCTCATTTGATTGATTCTTTATATCATTATCCTCACTTATTTTTTATGTTGAAAGTCATCTCGTGGCTTGTAGGTGCGTAGATGGACTTGGTATGATTATGACCGTGGATTGTTCTAAGTATAATCATAACCGTAATTGAATACACAATTATCTTTGGTAGTAGTGCATGGATAATTTGTGGTCGTGATATATAATGAATACACAATTATCTTTGGTAGTAGTATGAATAATTTGTGGTCGTAATACTAATGAATACACAATTATCTTTGGTCAGTAGTGCATAATGGATAATTTGTGGTCGTGATACTAATGAATACACAATTATCTTTGGTCAGTAGTGCATGGATAATTTGTGGTCGTGATACTAATGAATACACGATTATCTTTGGTAGTAGTGCATGGATAATTTGTGGTCGTGATATCTTAATGAATACACAATTATCTTTGGTAGTAGTGCATGGATAATTTGTGGTCGTGATACTAATGAATACACAATTATCTTTGGTAGTAGTGCATGGATAATTTGTGGTCGTAATATAATGAATACACAATTATCTTTGGTGTAGTGCATGGATAATTTGTGGTCGGATAATCTAATGAATACACAATTATCTTCGGTAGTAGTGTATGGATAATTTGTGGTCGTGCAATGAATACACAATTATCTTTGTGGTCGTGCATGGATAATTTGTGGTCGGATACTAATGAATACGATTATCTTTGGTAGTAGTGCATGGATAATTTGTGGTCGTGATACTAATGAATACACGATTATCTTTGGTAGTAGTGCATTGATAGACTTGGTATGATTATGACCACGGATTATTCGGTATAATAATCATTATCAGATTGAAAACACGAATATCCTTGGCCAAGAGTGCAGGCATGGATAATTCGTGGTCGTGATACTATTAAGCTAAGTCTCAAAGATTATTGGTTTTACGCTTATATATCTTTGGCTCAGTGCAAAGATGAATTGTTAATGAATATCTTTGGCCGGGATTGCAAAGATGAACTTAATATTTTCAACGATAAAGGTATTCAAGGTATCCTCACCTCTTTATCATATCGTCAGTCGCACCCTAATTTCGAGGGCTAAATTCCATAAGGAGGGGAGATTGTGAGACCCAGTATTTTATCAATAAAGATTTAAATTTTATTTAAATAAATTTTAATATTATGGTGTGAATTTGAGATAATATTATAGTTGTGGGTAGTATTTATAAATTTTGCAAAGTATGCAAGTGGTTATATTATATTCGATTGGTTCGGGGAATATTCTTGGTTTAGCGGGAATATTCATACAACTACTAAATCATTGGTGGACCCCACAATGTAATTATTGTTGGATTGAGAAAACGACAAAAATATTTTTATTGAAATAACTACGGAAGTTTTACCGTGGTTCTTGTTGAACTACTACTGGTAGTAAAAATACAAAGATGTACGCGTAGTTGCATAAGAAGACACTTTGGTATTGATTATTGATGTTTATGCGTGAGAAGTCACTCGGTTTGATTCCATTATTGTCGATTAATAATATGAATTATTATAATGATAATGACGCTTTTGTTTTATTCAGATTATTAACGTAATAAAATGTAAACATCTTTTATATAAAATAGAATACTTTATTAAAGTTATTCTATAAATAGAATATATTATATTTTATTATGCGTAGTGTTGCGTAGTGTTTTGCATAGTGTTTTGCATAGTATTGCATAAAGGTTTGCATAGTAAAATGTTTTTATATAAATAGAATATATTATATTTTATTTAAAAGATTTTTCTTTAAATATGGATAGTCGATTAAAAGTAAATCAATCTGGACCGCTCATGGATTAGTTACTATGCATTCCATTTTCCTATAAATAGAAGCTCATTCCTTCATTATTTTCTTACGAATTCATTGAAACTCTGTAGAGAGAAATTATAGAAAGAAGCTATAGAGAGAAAATTATAGAGTGAAGAAGAGTATTCTCGCTACTTCACTACTTCTATATTCATTCTTTTTACTGTGAAGTGTTATTCTTTCTTCTTGAAGAGAACTTCATTATTCCATTCATTATTATTCTCATTGAATAACTTTGTAAAAGTGGCATACCTATACATAACCTCAGATATCTGCATACCCTATACTTGGTGAAATCCTTATGTTATTCCATTGCTTATTATTCTCATTGGAATAACTCAGATATCTGCTTATTTACCTATACTTGGTGACATTCTTCTATTATTACATTTGGAACATCCTCGTCATGTGTTTTACACCCTGACTGGTTCCGCTTTTTATTATTCTGTTGGAACATCCATCATGTGTTTTACACCCGGACCGGTTCCGCCTTTATCATTCTCGCTGAATATCCTATCCGTGTGTTTTTACACCGGATCCGGTTCCATCTTTATTATTCTGTTGGAACATCCTTTCTTTGGTGAATTTCACCGACCGGTTCCGTTATTATTATTTTGTTGGAATAACTCCGCTCATGCGCCAAGCACCGCATGCATGGTGATTTCTTTTGTTATTCCATTTTTTATTATACCCAGTTGGTTAAAACTTTGACTTCTATACTCCATGAAATTAGTAGAATATCCTTGATATTTGCGTTTCATCCAAAGATCTTTCATGGAAATATTCTTCCGATCATTCTTGAATTTTACTCTCTGCTTAAACAAAGATCATGTTGACAATTTGGACGTTAATAATTCATGGATTAAATAATTCTTGAACTTGTTTTATTGAATTATTATGTCATTGTCATCATCCTCATGTTATATTATGTTATCTTCGCTTACGTGCATAGATGAACTTAGTATGATTATGACCAGGATCATTCGGTATAATCACGACTTGATATAAATGATGTGACAAAAGTCCTCGATGGCTTAATGTAATGCGATGATGGATAGTTTTTGGTATGATTATGACCGGGGGTGATTCGGTATAGTCATGACCATTGATAATTTGATGAAAATCCTTGGCCGTAGTGCGGTGGATGATTAAATGTGGTGGTTTATTTATTAAGTCGAGTCTCAAATGATAAAATTGATGAAAACCTTTTAAAACCTAAAAGATAGTAGACTTTATTCTCTACTTGACTCTTTTAATGGATTGCTTATTCACCGCAGCTTAAACCGGTTGTCTATTGTATTTTATCGGTTTAACACTTTGTTGAAGGCTAATGATAATTTATTCGCATTATCTTAGTCATAATATTTCTTCTTTGGGGCTAGTTGAGCTCACCTTTTTTTTTTCACCGTTCTCTTCGTGAAATGAGAACATAGCCGGGACGAGCCTGGGAACGAAGTAATGGTCCGAGGATAGCATTAGTAGTCCTCACTATTCGTGATATAGTGTGATAATAGTTGTAATGAGGACTCCTTTTGAGTTTGTATAATATCTAGTAGACAATATTTGTATTCAAACTCACGCTTTATGTCGTATTATACACTTACGCTTATATTAGTAAGTTGTATTTGAATTTATGTACCATGTAAGTGGCGACCCAAAGATGGGTGACGATACCTAATTTTGAGGCGTCACAAGAATCCATTTTAGTTTTTGTGGGTAACCAATAGAAATTTCGATGCGATTGGTAACCAAAACTTTCAAAGGTAACAATTTTAGTTTTTGTTGGTTACATTTGTATTAAGGTTTGGCTACTAATCAAGATTTATAAAAAAAAATCTATAATAGATTTTTTATAATTAATTATTAACCCAATAAAACCTGAATTGGTTACCTTTAAGATTAAGGTTTGTCTACTAACCGCATTATAAAAAAAACTACAATAAATTTTTTAATTAATTGGTAACCCAATAAAACCGAATTGGTAACATTTGTATAAAGTGTTAGCTACTACCAATCAAGACTATTAAATAAAAAAAATCTATAATAGATTTTTTAAAAATAAATTAGAAACCTAATAACACCAATTTGTTACCTTGGTATGAATGTTTGCTACCAATCGTATTTATAAAAAAAATCGCAAAGAATCGTCTTTTTCATGAAAAAATCGCAGATGTAGATGTGGAGGATGACGTTAATGGTGTGGATAAACATCATCTCCACTGGATCACTAGAAGAATTATTACTTAAACTTCCTTGATCATCTCCACTGGAAAATTCCTCCGTAACATTGTACTCTGCAAGATCGGGCACGGCCTCATCAAGATCAATGGAGTCCCCATCGAGGTAATTCAGCCTGAAATCCTCCGCCACAAGGCCTTCGAACCTATCCTGCTATTGGGTCGCCACACACCTCCCAGATCACTCTACTTTCAAGTTTCAAGTTTTCGCCGGCGTGGACATGAGAATCCGAAGTCAAAGGCAAGGTGGACATGATAAATGGATTACTCCACTTTCAAGTTTCAATATGCAAAATGATACTGACAAAACTAATACTCCCTAAATGAATTATTGCTTCATATATACGCCACTTTGATTTTATTTTAATATGTAGAGATATTAATTACTTAATTTAATAAGTAAATCAATACTAATCCCCTAAATTAAGAAATCCTAATTTCATACTAATTCCATAAATTAAGGAATTCTAATTGTACTGATATTGTAAATAAAACTTTAAATGCATTAATTGTGTACATATTTTATGAGTGCATTATTGTTGTAATTATTTTAAAATATGTAATAGAATATGTAATTGATCCTTTTTTTTAATTGGTCATAGATTTTAAGAAATTAAACTTATTTTCATCACATTTGGAAACAAGTGTTTAATATTGACGGTTTATCCGTCGCTAAATATCGATTTTCTGAACTATAGTGATGGTATAAATTGTCGTTATAGCTATGGCGTTGATTTTTTATGTTATAGTAAGGACTAGGGGTGAGCATCAAACCGCACACGAAACCGCTTAGGTGCGGTTTAAAAAATACAAATCGCACATGAAACCATTTGTGATTGGTGCGGTGCGGTTTGAACCGTGCGGTTTGATTTTATTTGGTGTGGTTTCGGTTCCAAAACTAATTGAAATAACAAACCCGTAAAATAGTTAGCAAAATCATTCACGCAAACGTATTACGCAACGAACACAATCATGGAGCTAATTTAATAAAAATGTTTCAGACATTAACAATTACATGGTTAATTAATACTATGTTATCCAATTTGATTTAGGAAATAACAAGCCACTCTTGATTTGCAAATATTCAACCCTGCAATATCTGTCTTATAAAATAAAATGAGGAGAATATTTTATAGTAGAGAAATTATATATACTTGTAGGAAATTTAAGAAAACATGATGATTATTTGGTGCGGTTTGGTTTTATGCGTACGATTTTGACTAGTAACTAAACCGAAATAATAAATTTGATTTTTTAACCCACCTAAAACCGTCACATACGCTGAAACCGTTGGTGCGATTTTAATTGGTGCGGTTTGTGTTTTGGGTGCGATTTTGATTCTAATTTAGTTCGTTGCTCAGTGCTAGTAATGCAAACTTTGACACAAGCAATAATCTAATTAATCAACGCAAGGCAAACTTGACAGACTTGATCAATAATCTAATTAATTAATGCAGGACGATTAGATTTCCAACGCAAGCCAAACTGGAGATATCCTAATCAACGGCAGCAAACATATCCTAGCTTTTGACACTTCAGTAAGAAAATCAGAATAGGATTACCCTCATTCCAATTTTTCACTTACTAGATTACTACATGTACTTAAAAATCTCCCGTCCTTTATAAACTATGAAGGTTGATATTGTGAGAGGAAAAAACAAATGGTGTTGTAAGAGTAATAATGTCTATTAAAGTGTTAAGTGTGGTTAGAATAATTATAAAAATATAAGTAAATATATATCTGCTCAAATAATATTAATTTTGCTCTTGATAATATCAATGGACTAAATTATTTGACAATATTGTGAATGATTTAGATGATACACTAATGAAACAACACTGATTGTACGAGAAGCTGTGTACGTAGGCCTGGCAAAATATGGTTATGGGTTGATTTTGATTTTTAAAATATGGTTATGGTTCCATTTAAGAACTAAAACCATATTAACCATTTTTAATATGAATAATGTGGGTTGGAACCATATGGTTATGGTTAAAAATCATATTAACCATATTAATTATTTTAATATTGTTATGGGTTATGGGTTTCATGAAAGCCTGATTTGATACTAATATTATGTGATTATGTATATACCCCTTACCCCCACCCCCACCCCACCCCACCCCAACCAAACCAAAAATAATAATATTATGTGATTATATATACACCCCTTACCCCCCACCCCACCTCTTACCCCCACCCCACTCCCACTCCCACTCCCACTCCCACTCACTCCCCACCACTCTCTTCCAAACAAAATTAATATTAAGCGATTATGTATACACCACCTACACTCTACCCTCACCCACCCCACCTACCCCACCCACTCCACCCACCCCACCTCACCACCCCACCTCACCTACCCACCTCACCTCACCTACGCACCCACCCACCCAAAACTCCCTCCCAAAAAATAATATTAAGAGATTATGTATACCTCCACCCCACCCACCCCTACCCACCTACCCCCACCCCCCCACCCAACACTCCCTCCCAAAAAAATAATATAGAGTGGTGTACACATTATTTTTATGGTGGGGGTGGGATGGGCTGGGATGGATGGGTGGGGTGGGGTGGGGTGAGGTGGGTGGGGGTGGTGGTGGGGTGGGGTGGTGCCTGGGTGGTTGAACTTCTTGAATATGTAAATATGGGTGGAAAGAACTTTTTGATTTAGATTTGAAATAAAATATAGGTGAAAAATAGTAACCTATTGGAAGCTATATTTCTTTTTAAAATATATGCCCCAAACTTTTACCCAACCCAAATAAATAAAAATAGTTAACCCACCCATTTGATTCCTTAAGTATGGTTTGGCCCAACAATTAACCAACTATATCACTGAAGATACATACGTGACGCATACTAGTCAGCTCAACTTCAACTTCCTGATTCAATATATGTCAAGATCCGAGAAGAAAGAAAGAGCTGACGACAATAAGAGACATGCATGGGACTACAAGATGCCATGGACACAAGAATTGGAGGGTGGAGCGTACGTAGGGCCGGGCGGCCAAAAGAGAAGTCCTTAGCATTTGCATTGAAATCTTGAGGCGCCTAGAGCGGATGAGCCTACCAGTGGATTGGATAGTGCAGCGTCTTACCATGTCATGATTCATGAATATTTATCGTAAGACTTGCTCAACAACAAGATATTAGGACTGTTTTATATATATAGCGTTTATTCATCAGCCGAGTAGTGAAGTGTACGTTTGAACTTTTCCATAATTTGTGTACGTCTTCTTCTATCCTCCGGTAAACAAGTTTATTTTGGTTCCACTTAGCACCTGTTAACGCCAACCTACACATAAAACAAATTAGCACTGAAAGTTTGACAAAGAGGGCGTACGGAGATAACTCCCATGTGAGAATTAGTATATCTTACCCACATTGCTGTTAACAATGGAAATTTTAGTTCTAGTGTTTGAGTAATAAAATGTATGTTACCTTTTTAGTAAAGTGCTCTGTACCTTTATATCCCTCCACCACCTTGCATGCAATCCACTTGCTATGACCTCAGCTAAATGCATGCTACCCACCTGCTGATCACGATTAAAATTATGTCAGATCCTTATTAATTAAAATGTTGGATCATCAGTCGATGCTTATCCATCTAATAATCACCGGTCCAAGTCCAAATAAAATCACATTAAATAATGACCCAATTCTCCAAAAGTCTAAATAAAGGTGGCCCAATAGGTATGACCCAACAACAACAACAAATGAGGTAACTTAGTGAAAAAGATCTTTATATTTTTTTTAATTTGATCAGCAAAAAAGGAAGCTAGTTCTATTAAAAAAGCTCCAAATACAGCACCAAAAATTCAGGTTTGGATATGAGCATTACATCTACACTAAAATTCTCACCAGAAACTACAATGAATTACAATTCAATGCATAGCCATATATATATGGCTCATGATGCTACTCCGGCCCGTTTGCATGAAGTCATGAACCATACCGCGCGCGCGTACCCCAGTTGAATAAGCTATACTTCACCTTGTCAACGTACGATATTGCTTGCTCTCCAACGCACGACCTCTTTGTTGAATACTATCTCCTTGATTAATTATATATTTCGATCTGGCATGGCTTCCCAAATAGACCATAGTAGTGTAAACACGCGGGGTGATTATATTAATTCCACCAATTTCTCAACTATTTGTTTTTAAAGTATGAGCATGCATTATATATCCCAACAAAGAAGCAAGATATATCGATCAGCCTTCTTTGTTTCTGGTATGAGAGACAATTAATAAGACTTGTTCAAATTAACAAACTTTTTATCCAGAAATCAGTTGAAAACAATTAAGCCAACAGTACTGATTTGGTTTGCAAAATAAATTGTTTAATTCCTCATCATTTTCACAAAACAGTATTATATAGAATTCATTATCTGTAAACTGTAAATGTCGCTTTGCCCATGGCATTACGTTAATTAAAACCTAACAAAGAGAAAATGAAAAGGGGGACAAGGAGTCACCTTGTCTAATACCCCTTTCCATTTTGTGGGAGAAGGAACCCCTCTGATCACTTCATCAGAACTGTCAACAAAGATTTTGATGTTGTAGGTAGTCATTTCCTAGTTATTAATTAGCTAGCTAGCTAGTGAATTAATCCAGTAGTCTGCAAATATGTTCTCTATTTGTTAGATAATTTTCATCACTAGCGAACACGCATGCAATTGTTTAATATTAATTCATTGTATAATTTTAATTGTTATCTTGGAAAAATATATAAACATTGAGAAGCTATATATATATATATATTGGCAACGAATCATCTTAATTAGGATATTGAGCAAGGACTTGGTGGAAACACAAGAAGCTATTGATATTCTTGTGAAGTCATATAACTCGTCCGATTCATACCTAAAAGTTCACAAGAGTGTTTGAGATATGCCAAAAAGGTAAGATGATATATATTTATGTTCATAATTAGCAACGAAAACCGAAAAGAGAAGGAGATATATATTTTATTCATTCAATAAATTAAATATAGGCGAGGAAATAAATTAGCCGATCTAAATGGCGAAAAGGAAACATAATTATTTGGAGTGAATTGTTAAATCCATAATCTTTTTGTTATTTTCACAATAAAAGTGTCGCTATAGATGTATAGCGACGGTGAAAACCGTTGTTATAAGATCTATAGCGACATTTTTGTTGTAGAAATAATATTTTCTATTGTGAATTTAACAATTTCCTTATTTGTACGAGTTAATGATTATTGGTTTTCGTACTTTGAGGTGAATCAGAACCAGCTAGCATATATAATATTATCTTTTGGATAATTTTATAATTATCTCTCTTAATTAAAATTTTGATAAGATTTCACCAATAACAGTATATGCATATATAAAAAAAACGATTTTGATATACATATAAATATTCTATGTATTACTATCAATCATACTATATTATTTATACTTAAATTCTAGCTAATACCAAATGATACACACCACAATTTTATATTATATTATTCATATTAATTGGTGTCTTTGTACGAGTTATCAGTCTAGTTAAAAAAAGATATTTTTTGATCTGTTCTATGTGTTAACGCCAAGATCTTTCGTCACGTCCCAATCACCTAAAACGTCCTGATCCTGCAACGTAAACACAATAAACACCACAAGCTTCGACGGCGGTTCCGCTTTGGGATAGCTCAAAGCGTGAGAATCAGTATGTGAATTCACAAGGTTTATCGAAAACAGAGGCTATATCGCCTAGTGTATTGATATCAAGAGATAATAATAATTCTCTGTGAATATCTGATTCTAAATGAAGAAGAGTATGAAAACGCACTCTCTTGGTGGAGACTTCCTTGCCAAGTTATACCCTCCGCTTTCAATTACCGTACCACCCACTACTACCCCGACACATTCCCTTTACCCGATGGGTTCTCGCCGATCGCATGTAGTTTATTCTCTTCTTTGATCACCGCTACTACCGCCGAATCGATTGTAATCCCATCCACATTAATGCATGGCAGTTCTTTAGTCAACCGACATGCTTTTCATCATTACAGTCAAAGATTATAGATATTTAAAATGTCTAAATGATTGATCCATCGACCAAATCTTGGCCTTATAAGTTTGAAATGAAAATAATATGATAATTGGGCTTAATGATTTTATAATTCAATAATAAAGGCCCAATAGAATAAAAAATAATAAGCCCAATATATTTGGCCCAAAGGGATAAAATATCACGACACCCAACATTGCCCCTAGTTTTTTGTTGAATGTAATGTTTAATAGAAAACTATAAACAATCCATGATTTTTACCGAGAATCAATAAATGACAAGATGTAATTAAAAACGTACCCATTTATTGTCCATGAAATGAAATGAAAGGAAGTTAAGGGCCCAATTCGTAAAGATTTCTAACCATTAGGTACCGTGATCCAAACCGACGCTTCCCATTCAAATTCCAAATTATTACCGCATTTAATGCTACTGTCTTGAACACCGTAACCACAAAGATAAAAGGATAACTTTACCAATTTTGACAGCTTTTACTGCTCATTTGAAATTCGAGCGCCTTCTAAAATTTCGATCTCTTTCTCTCTAAAATCGTCACAAATGGCTTCTCAAAACCCCGAACAGTAGTTCTCCCATACTTGTAACACCCATCACCGTGGTTCCCCAAACCCTAATCTTCATGAGGGGACTTGTGTACGAATCTCAAACAGAGAACCCGTAAAACCCCTCTCGACTATTATAGAGTACGGAGCGATTCTCGCATGCTAACACTCCTTCTATCATAACCGAAATTTGAGCGAATCAAGAGGGTTCAACTTGGTTCCATATTCCGGATACCCATGTCTTTGTCGTGGTACCCAGATCCGTGAGAAAATGTACCAACTACCAAGGATGGACGGTAGTATCAAAGACTTTTTTATCGAGAAGGGGTTCGCTTCCTCTCCACGCTTTCATAGTGACCCTACTCGGGGTTTTTGGGTGTAGGATTTTCACAACCGGCGCCAACTCCTACATCCATATTCGCCTTCGTGGCCTTCACGCTATGAATCAAGGCGTCGAGCCTCACCGGACTTCTTCTTCACTGCCCTACAAGATAGTGCAATCCAGTGGAGAGGGGTTCAAGGCCCTCAAAGAAACATTCTCCGAAGTCCGAGAGAAATTTGACAGACGTTCACCGGTGAATACCCTTCAAGTAATAGGGGATGGCATGAAAAATGGTTCTTCGTCAAAGGCCCCAAATCTCTTCTCTTCCGAATCGGGCAACCGATTTAAAAATATCTCACGACTTCTGAGATGTTTCAAGAACGAGAAGTGGAGATGATGGAGCTATTTGACAACTTCCGGAGGAGAGTGGAAATACTGGACTCTCTCTCAAGCAAGCATGGTTGTATGACCATAAACGTAAGTACCAAATTATTTCAAATATATATATTTTTTGAAAATATTCCATAAAATATAATTATAACATGGAATTGTTTGATTTGTGCAAATCTTTGATCGATCGACCGAGCTCAGAGAAATAAAGAGCTCAAGATTTTTTATCCGTAAGTCTTCTAAACAATTGAGGCTACACCAACCAAGCTACCCCAAGTAGATTCAACGCCGTAAATTCACACTGATGAATTTCAACCGTAAAAACAGAGGTCAAGAGATTTTCATACCCAGAAGAGAATCTTCACCCTCGACAAAAGAGGAGGGCTACCAGAAACCAAGGTCACCCCCTCTAGTAAATCTTCCCAACCTATACCGTAAATGTAACCAACCCCAAAACCATTCCTCGATCAAAGTGGCTTACTTGATCGTCTCCGATCAAGGAGTATACTTAGGACTAAAAACTAAAAACAAAATAACCCCATTAATCGCCAAGAACTCGTGGTTCCTCGCCTTTGGTCATTCCTCCTTCGTGCCCCCAGCTCAGAAATACAGATCGAAGAGGATTTCGTGACCGGGGATTTAAGGGATTCCAACGTTATCCGTAAAAAGGAAACGCACTTCGAGAGCCATCCAAGTTCCGCATCCGCTTCAACACCCAAAGAACCTAATTCAAACAAATCTCCCATAATCGAAACCGCTTCATGTCGACCCTACACCCCGAACAGAATGTTTACTCTTTCCCTCGAAAAGCCGAGACCTTCTCCGAACGGCCCCATGGCCTTTTAGTCAAGGTTATCATGCCAAGTCAGGATCTCCGACCCCACATGGCCTAGGTTCAATGCCAACTTTCTTTTCGACCTCTTTGAGCTTTCGTTCGACACAATCGACGACCACCGATTCAAAGGATCACACGGACGGAAATCTTCTCGATGAGGGTATGAGTTATTCGCCAAGGTAAACAATAATGACTTCTTCCTCTACATCTCTATTTTCCTTCGAGCATTTTAGAATTTGACTTGAGTACTTTGAAAATGTGTAAGTTAATCTCGTTTTCTTGACGATCAAGTCCCGAGACACATAAATGGAGAGGCCGAGGAAGATTTCATGCGCCAAGAAATAAACATGCTGAAATCGACCTTAGACCGAGAAAGAGCCGGTCGTGAAGATGCTTTTCATACCATCAACGATCTTCAGATAGAATTGGATCGGGCCAAGATGGATTTGAAGACATCCGATGATGAACCGAGGGCCATGAGGATGAGTTGAGTCACGCGTCCAAGCCGACCAACAAACCTTAACTAATCTGAATGCTTGGTTTGGTTGAAGAGAACCTACTCAAGGCGAAAATGAGGAGTTCTCTTCACCAACCAAGCCTAGTCCTACAACTTGGTGAAGCTGAGACGAAAATTCATGATGAAGCTCGAAGGCATAAGGCCAAGCGTCACAAGCTTCGCCATAAGATAAAAGACCTTGAGGGACGAGGCCCTGCTCGATCAAGAGCTTCAAAATGATTCAGCAGTAGTATAGGGACTCTGATGAAATTAATGTCGAGATCATGAAGGTCTATTCCGGAGGATATGAGGACCGCTTGAACGAGGGAAAGAGAAGCTATCAATACCGCTCACTTGGACCCAAGACCGCTTTCAATTCAATGATGAAGGCGATGCTCTCAATATATATCATGTTTTTGATTCTATGTAAATATTTAACTTTTATGTTCATGTAATTAATCGACTTAAATGAAATGAACATTTTATGCTTATTGATAAATCTTTAATCGTCTTGATTATAACTTCATCCCGATCGGTTTCTTGTCAATAATTTAGTATCAATAAGATGAACTATCAAATTAGATATGACATATAACGCTTAACTCATGCAATGAAGTGAGTTGAATTTTACTGATGTGATTCAAGTTAATCGAACTAATGAACCAACTCAACACTTAAACAAAATAAATAACTTATACTCATCGATATCAAGAGTGAGATCAATCATACGTGAAGTAAATTTGGACGACAAATGATAAGAACCAAGACATAAGGATTAATAATGACCATTGACTTACCAATTTCGATAAGATCAATATAGGACCAAAAGGACTTGGGGCTACCATCGAATGGCCAAAGTCCTACCATACCTCCTTACACCATCGGACCAATAGTGACCATTGACTTACCACCGATAAGATCAATATAGGACCAAAAGGACACAGGGCTACCATCGAATGGCCAAATGAGTCCTACCAGACACCATCACCATCGGACCAATAGTGACCATTGACTTACCACCGATAAAGATCAATATAGGACCAAAAGGACACAGGGCTACCATCGAATGGCCAAATGAGTCCTACCATACCTCCTTACACCATCATCCACATAAGACCAAAGGATAATTTGTAGAAAAGTGATCTTTATTGATATCAAACAAATTGTGTACGTGACTTCGATAAACCGACTTGAACTTTATTGAAAATACTTAAAGTCCGCCAAAGATGCCATGTATTCTTGATCTCTAACCATCAAGTGCCTTTAATCGATAAGTACCGGCTTTGGTACTTCGATCACTTCATATGGCCCTTCCCAATTCGGCATTAGCTTTCCCGTATTCTGAGGTGTAGAAGCTTCGGCTTCTCTGAGAACGAAGTCTCCTACTTCGAATCTACGAAGTTTGACACCCTTGTTATAATGTTTGGCCACCCTTCGTTGATAAGCAGCCAATTTGATTAAAGCTTCCTCTCTGACTTCGTCTAGTAGGTCCAAGTTAGCCTTCAGTCCTTTATCGTTGTAGATTTCTTTTGAATCGACTCACCAAGACTTGAGATCCGATCTCGATCGACTAAGGCATCAGTACCATAGGCCAATCGGAAGGGTGAATCCCCTGTAGTAGTCCTCGGCGTAGTTCGGTATGCCCACAGCACGCTCAGCAATTCTTCTGGCCATCTTCCCTTAGCTTCATCCAATCTACGCTTTATTCCATTCAACAGCGTCCTGTTGGTCACCTCAACTTGCCCATTCGACTGTGGATGAGCCACAGAAGTCTTCTTGTGCTGAATCCCCAAATCGTTCAAAAATTCTTCAAATTTTGAACCCACGAACTGGCGTCCATTGTCCGATATCAATACTTTAGGGATCCCGAAGCGAAACACCACGCACTCTTTTACAAACTTTAAGCACTCTGCTTACATTATCGATCAAGTGGTTTCGCCTCTACCCACTTAGTCATATAATCAATAAGAATTATGACGAAGCTAACCTGACCTTTAGCTTTAGGTAATTGGTCCCAATATATCCACCCCCAGACAAATAAGGGTATAGGAGATAAAATCGAGTATAACTCTTCCGGTGGCTGATGTGGGACCGGACTATTGAGCTGGCATTTTTCACATTTCTTGACGTACTCTGTAGCTTCTTTGAAAATTGTCGGCCAATAGTAACCTTGTCGAAGTACTTTGTGTGCCAAAGACTTGGCAGCCATATGATCACCGCAAATCCCTTCATGAACTTCCCGAAGAGCATACTCGGCTTCGGACGGAACCAAACATTTCAATAATGGTGAGGAAAACGCCAATCGATAAAGATCCCCATCAATAAGACTGAAATTAGTACTCTTGTACTTGATCTTCTTTGCCAGCATCTGATCCGAAGGAAGGACGCCATCTGCCAAATACTCGATGTAGGGGGTCATCCAACAGTTTGTTCGCTTCGATGCACATCATCGTTTACGTCGAACACTCTACCGCCGCAAAATTTCCAAATACACCGATCCATGAAAGACATCTCAGATCCGTAGTGGCCAATTTCGACAAAGCATCGCCAGAGAAATTGTCGCTATGCGCTCAATACCTTGAAACTCGTACGAAGCAAAAAATTGAAGTTGGTTTCTTAACTCCGCCAGATATTTGATCATTCGGGTCCCCCGAGCTTCATAATCTCCCGACAGCTGTTTTACAACCAACTGAGAATCACTATAGATAATTAACTGTTGGACTTCGAGACTCTTCGCTAATCGGACACCTTAACTAACATCGCTTTTACAGACTCAAATTTCATTATTTGTTGCTTTAAACCCAAATCGATGGCTCAATAACCTTAAATCCTCCGACTTATTAGAATAATTCTGCCCACTAACAACCATCGTAGAGATCCATCTCATACAACGCCCACGCCTTCCCGACTCTGGCGAATAACGACCACCGCCGATCGTAAGATTCACTTTTCCGAGAATTTCAGATTCCGCTTCGGTGAACGAACATTCTACCATAAAGTCAGCCAAGGCTTGGCCTTTGATGGCAGTTCGGGGATGATACTCGATAAAAAACTGGGACAATTCCATAGTCCATGCTGCTAATCTACCCGAGACCTCTGGCTTGCCCATCACCTTCTTCAACGGTTGATCCGTGTAGACGACCAGGAGTCGACCTTGAAAATATCGCCAAGCTTTCTACCGCAATTATTAAAGCAAAGGCAAATTTCTCAATGTTAGGATACCTGGTTTCAGCATCTCGTAGGACGTGGCTGACGTAATAGACCGGATGCTGCTTCCCACTGATCTCCCGAATCAAAACTGCTCCAACTGCTAAGGAACTGGCCGCAAGGTACAAATATAAAGTCTCTCACTGGGACAGCTTGACCAATAAAGGAGCCAAGATGATACGTTTTATACTTTGAAAGCATCTTCACACTTGAAGTCCACTGGAATGTCTTCGCATTCTTCGGTCCCTTCAATGTATCAAAGAAAGGAAGACATCTTTCTGCAGATTTGGCGACGAACCTCCTTAAAGCCGCAATCCTACCAGTCAGACGCTGAACGTCTTTGAATGACTGAGGAGTCTTCATGTCGAGGATGGCCTGGATCTTCTCTGGATTGGCTTCGATGCCCCTTTGACTGACCAGATAACCCAGAAATTTTCCAGCACCAAGGCCGAAAGTACATTTGGTTGGATTAAGTCGCAGTTGTCGATGACGAATAGTTTGAAAACACTCCTCTAGATCGTCCAAATGTTTCTGAATTTGCATACTCTTCACGATCATGTCATCTACATAAACCTCCATGTTCCTTCCCAAATTGCCTATCAATATAAAGTTCATCATCCTCCGATAGGTAGCTCCAAAGATTAATGAGGCCAAAAGTCATTTTTTTGTATACGACACACCGAATCGGTGTGTAATGAATGCCGCTTTTGGAATGTCTTCTTTTTGCACATGGATATTTGATGATAACCCAAAAAGCATCCATAAAGCTTAATAATGCATACCCCGGCGTGGCATCGATGAGTCGATCGATATGGGGCGTGAGGGATAAAGTCCTTCTGACAGGCTTTTTGTTGAGGCTCTGCAGTAGTCGATGCAAACCCGCCACTTTCCATTATGCTTCGCACCAATACTACATTTGCTATCCACTCCGGTAATCAATCTCAGTAGATGAAGTCAAGAATTAAAGAATTTTGTAACCTCTTCATCGATGATCTTTTGACGCTCGAGCAAATATCCGCTTCTTCCGATTTAACCGGCTTTTTTGAAGGATCTATCTCCGCTTTATGCTCAAGAACCTTCCTACCGACTCTGCATATCTTGTGGCTCCCATGCAAAAATATCGACATAAGATCGTAAAAGTTCCATAAGATTCGTCTGAAGAGGTTCTGTAAGCCCAACCAATCTTCACCGCTCTGTCCGGCTTCCGACCCAACTCAATTTCTCCTCCTCTCCCAATGGGATTACCAACGGCTCGAATCGCTTCTGAAGGGGTTCGATTTCAATTGCCATCGCTTTTTCTTTGTTTACTAACCCCATTCCGGATGAAATGACGTAATTCTGATAACATCTCCTGCCGATCCAAGTCACCCATCACCTCTCCTACTCCATGTGTCGCTGGGGAACTTGATTTTGAAATGTGGATGGAAGTTACAAACAAGAGTCACAAACGTAGGTCTTCCCAAAATGGCGTTGTAAATAATCCACATGCACAACATAAAATTTACAAGTTATCTCCACTTGCCGTGGGGGCCGCTGCCAAGATGATGAGGGAGTTCAATAGTGCGGCCGCCACTTTGACAGATCGCTTCAAAACCATATAGAGGAGCCTCCGTCCGACCTCCATTTTGTGCTCATCGAGATGCATTCTTTGATAAGCATGGGCATAAAGAATGTCCACCAAGATCCGTTGTCTATCATCATGCGTTTCACATCCACCGAGCCCACTTGTCTTTGCGATCACCAATGCTCCTTCATGCGGTCAATGGGCTCCGAAAGATAATCCGCATCTCAGAAATGAAATAACAGCCTCGGAAAGGCCTGTCAACCTTCGAGTAGCATCGCTATCGACATAACCAATCAAGATAAGACCTCCTCTTCTTCCCTACTAATTTCCCAACAGATCCACCAGCTTATTACATCAACGACTTGCCTTGGCAAGGTGGAACATTTTGAACAGTGGTACTTGAACTGCTTTGAATTGAGGTACGATTGATAACTCGTTGATTTTGACGGTCTTTCTCACCACATATTGAATCAAGAAGCCACTTTTTAATCTTGTTTTCCACAAAATCCTTTAAATTACAACATTCATTAGTGTCACGACCAAAGACTTGATGATAACCACAATATTTGCGAGGGTTGCCATGTCCCGCTTTTGTAATTATCACGAGGTGGTTCAAAGAAAGGTCGGTTTCTGATCCGATCCAAAATTATCGACCTCTCTCTCGTATTCAACTGGGTATAAACCTTATTAACCTTCGGGGTAGAACAGTGCACGATCACTTTGCCTTGTCGCCATTTAGTTATCAGATTTCTTCTAACTACCTTCCGCCTTTGGTTATATCCTCCCCTTTCTCTCGATCAACATCGGTCTTGGGAACCTCTACCTCCTTTGATTGGCTCAAAGAAGGATTCTTCGACTATTCATAGCCTCTTCCACAACAATATAGCCTTCCGCCTTGTCAAAGGCTTCTGCTAGGCTCTTCTTGATGGTGAAACATCAATTTCTTTACCAATTTCTCCGATTTAACCAGATCCAAATTTTTCTCGAATAATCCAACAAACTTGAGATCATTAAGATCGGACACCCGTCCGACCGCTTCCCCCTAAACCTCTTTTTACATATTGGCCTAAAGATTCATCAGTGAATCACGGACTTGTCTTAAAGAACCCAGAAGCTTCCCCTTCTTCTGGTTGCTTCCAAACGAGCATGGAACTTATCACAAAGTTCACCCACGAGGAGATAGAATCCGATGGTAAAGTCCCCATCCACCGTCTCGCCGCCTTTTCTCAAAGTAGTGACAAAAGTGTGACATTTAGCAAAGATCAAGAAAGTCATAGTAATCCATTAGTTCATTGAACGCTCGACTACGGTCATAAGGATCTCCCACCCATCATAGCTCTCCATGCGAGGTAACTTTTTGGTAGCATCTCGCTTTCTCCTGAGAATATCGGAGGTAAAAGGGATGCCTTCTTACCGTAAATATCTTTCACCGTTGGACCTCACCAATTGTTTTCAAGTTCTTTCAACTCTAACTGTGAAAATCAACACCTTCGGTCAGTGATGAGATCTCCTTTTCTGGGCGACACTAGGTTTTGGAATGGATCGACCTTCCCCGCCGATCTTATCGCCTTTACGGACTTCTTGATTTACTTAGGTCGTAAAATTTCATCCTCATGATGAGAACGATTGTGACGGTATTCTCCCTTCTGGTTCTCGGCATAATTTCTCTCGACCGCTTTCTTCGCCTTTCATCGTCACGATGAATCGATCTAACAACCGCTGCCGCCTTCTTCGAGGTCAAGGCGTTCTCGCCTCGATCTCCTCCCACCGTGAGAAATGATCCCCGACACATGCATAGAATGTTCCGGCCCTTACCCTTCCGACGGGTACCTCCTTATGCCTACTTCGTCCTTCTGAGTGAAAATGGCTAGATGCTTCGCCTCTCAACTCATTCACCAAAGCATCTGTTTCGGCTATATCTTCCTTTGTCTTAACAGAACCTCCAAAGCCTTATCCGCTTCGTCCGCCATCCTTGCTAACTTGGTAGCTCGGTCCTCTTGACCACTTTGGCGATGAGTCCCGGTCATGAACCGCCACCTGCTCCGGATTGGGATCACGCCTTTATCGGCATGAAAACTAACTTCCGTCTGCTCCACCACGGATCTTCTGGACGAAGTTCTTCCGAATTGTTTTAGAAGCCGTGTTTCACGAAAGCACTTTTAGAAGGACCCAAGCGATCCTTTATCAAATACGAGGCAAATGATGAACTAATGTACCATCGCCGCCTTTCCGTGTTCCATCTCTACTCCTCATCATCTTTCAAACAAATTTAAACAATTGTGATTGAAAAGACGCCTCCTTCTAGCGCCAATGTTAACGCTAAGATCTTTCGTCACGTCCCCAATCACCTAAAACGCCCCGATCCCGCAGAACGTAAACACAATAAACACCACAAGCTTCGACGGCGGTTCCGCTTGGGGATAGCTTCAAAGTGAGAATCAAGATGTGAATTCACAAGGTTTATCGAAAAAGAGGCTATATCGCTTAGTGTATTGATATCAAGAGATAATAATAATTCTCTGTGAATATCGATTCTAAATGAAGAAGAGTATGAAAACGCACTCTCTTGGTGGAGACTTCCTTGCCAAGTTATACCCTCCTCACTCAATTATCGTACCACCCACTACTACTACGACATTTCCCTTTACCCGATGGGTTCTCCGAATCGCATGTAGTTTATTCTCTTCTTTTGATCACCGCTCATCACTACTGCCAAACCGATTGTAATCCCATCCACATTAATGCATGGCGGTTCTTCTTTAGTCAACCGACATGCTTTTTTCATCATTATAGGTCAAAGATTATAGATATTTAAAATGTCTAAATGATTGATCCATCGAATTCAATCTTATCCTTATAAGTTTGAAATGAAAATAATATGATAATTGGGCTTAATGATTTTTATAATTCAATAATAAAGGCCAATAGAATAAAAATAATAAGCGATAATATATTGGTACCAAAGGGATAAAATATCACGACCCAACACTATGATTGGTGAACTAAGTCTAAATTGAATTAATTGATATGGACAGTCCAGTGGTTTGAGGGATATTTTCTTTACTATCATGTGGGGGGAATATTGTATAAAGTGATTATATATCAATTGATTCAACATTGGTGTACTAAGAAAAGTTTCCTTTAAAGCTGAAATCCCATATCCATATATAATATGCACTTGGGATACCAATATTTTATTTGGATCACTTTTGTGCACATATATTGATCAATATGGTGCAGCTGGAATTAATGAAAAAGAATTGGGAAGGACATTTGATCTCAAAACATCAATTATTTTTGGCTTAATTTAAAATTACACTTGATAATTCATATTTTTAAGGATACATAACTCAATTAATCCGCAATATATTGGTGGAATTAATGGTACTATGTTTTTGTAGGCCAACCATCATGATTCTAAAGAAACCTTAAAAAGGGTAGGTCTAAATCTCATTAATTTAGTATAATTGCAAAAAGTACTTGCTCCCTAAAATATTTGATTCTTAATTAATTGTCATTTCCAGAATTTAAAAAAAAAATTCTTTTATTTTCTTAGATTACCTCTAAAATATCTCATTTTTCCAAGTGCAGTAATCTTATTTAATTTCAACATTTTTTTCTACTCTCAGACTACTTACATTCTCAAAAAAGGAATAATTTAATAATTTTAATTTTAATATATCATTACTCTCATTAAAAAGTGAGTTTTGGCCTATAACTACACTTGATACGGAACCGATGAGTATATTATAACCCAATTAAACAAGTTAACCGGCCAGCAAAAGTAATTATGTTGTGACCACAGACCAAGCTCTTAAATTTAATTTAATTAATTATGTCTTGATCATCATATATAACTCGTGGGGATAATATTTATTTTTGATTAAACAAGTTTTAATATACACATGAATGCATTTGGATGCATTCATGTAAAATGTTAAATGAAAATTTAGAATGTTATAATAATCCTTAATTTCCCATTTGGAAGATCATCAGAGCAGCAATTTGATCTTAAGACACGTGAAAATTATTTAATTCATGGGTTTGGTTTAATGAAAATGAACCATGTATACCAAGGCGGAGCTAGAAATTTTTTTTGTCCTGGGCTACAAAATCGGAACAAGAATTAAAAACTGGAGCAGGGGACCAAAGCAAATGACGCCTATCTCAAATTGGCTAGCTTTTGCCTGTAATTTCCAAATTTTGCATTTTTTCGTAGCCACTTTACAATTTTCTAACTCAAATTTATACACATCCAATTGGAACCAATTTTTAACATGTTATTGAAGGTATGACACACTATTTTAAAAAAATATATACCACCCAAATAAATATTTCACGTAAGTTCTATATGGGCTCAAAATTGCTCAAATACCTACACATCGCTTTTCTAACCAAACCAAAATTACTCAATTCATTTAAACTTACTTCAAAACTATTTCTAATTCAGTTAAGCCACTTGAGATACATATATTTTATAAACATAAGCTTTCTTGCTTACAATAATATCAAGTTTTCACTTTTAAAACTTCACAGACTCTAAGAGAAATTTAATCAAACAAGTGAAGTGCATAACTTTAAAAGAGAGATCTCATAACCATTTAGAAATAATTAAGCCAAATTTTTTTTAATTCTTTTTCCTTATTACTCCACCCGGCCCCCACCATATATATTCCCATTTCCACAAACAATTCACAAATGCTTATAACTAACATAGCAAAATCGACACCATGGCTTTAATTTCAAAATGAACTAAAACTTATGTTGTACCTTTCATGAAAATTCTTGTTATCTGCATTGATGTTGGTCAAAATCAGTTTCCTCTTGTCAAAAATAAGCTTCAATTCCTTCCCAATTCAATTTGCAGCTTTCATTCCATTATTAGTTTCACCCGAAAACCAAAAGCAATTGATAAAGGTTTGAAGTAGTTTAGAAAGAAGGAAAATATATGGAATGGGCGGATAACAATTAACATGGGACATGTGATGTAAAGGAACATGACTTATAAAAATTGGGCTGGACTATTAAGATATATAAATATTAAATATTTATCAAAAAGTCCACTCGGACTAGAGCCCACCCTAGCCCCTACATATCTCCGCCAGTGATGTATACAGACTAGTTTCTCCACAATTCTTGGGTGCATGTGGGAATTAAGTTAATTCCTCAAGCTGATGACTTATTGGATTCTGTTGACTTGTTAAATTTGTATTGCTTTATTTTGAATTTAATTAATAATTATAAAGCAATGGTGACAAGAATAAAATTTAAGCTCTTTTGACTACATTTCAATTAAACAACTTTCTACCTATCTTATATTGGGAACGAATGGACAATGACAAATCAATTTACTGAAATAAAATCCATAACAAATGTTATTATAAATCATTATCATATATATATATATATATATATATATATATATATATGTGTGTGGGAAATCATTCGTGGCAAACGTTTGCTCGAAGCACTGTTCAACATACAAGTTTACATCCGTTGATCCATACATTTAAAGGCTGAGATTGGTTAAATTTTCTCCCTGCCGCTACAGCTTGTAGCGACAGTCCACATCCCCCAAATATATAGCTAAGTTACCGAACCGCCCCTCCAAAATTTGACCACCCTACCGTATGAAACTGTAGCGGCAACTGACATTACTTTGAAAAGATCACCACTAATGTAGCGGCAGTACACATTAAGCTATTAATACATTTGATGAGTATTATTATATATGTATCTGGAAAAAATAACATATTAATATTACAATTATTATTGTAAAAATATTAAACATATTAACTTGTGTCGAGATGTCCTCAACACTGTACAGAATTGTTTGTTGTCAGTGAATCATTTTACTTCAAAGTACAAACGTGCCCATGAAATACTAAATGAGTCAGAATCTTCAGATCATGATTTACGTGCTCACCTTCATTACACCTCATCAGCTAATAGGCATCAGTACAATCTTCCAACCACTGATGAAATAGTTGTGATTTTGCCTGGTGATGGTAGTGAGAGTAGTGGTATGCAGGATATTGTTCTGCACCTAAAAGGAGATAATAGAGCCTTGAGCGGATCAATGAGTGTCATCCAAAGATATTTACCATTACACTATGTACTTTCTATTCCTTCTTGGTGAGCTTGGTTGGGAACTCCGTCTCACGACAGTGGAACTCCGAACAAAATGATTTTTCAGTAAGAAGGATGACACAGATGCAATTTTACAGTTATCGTATGTTTCCACGTCCCACCGAGTATTCGACAATTCTTAGAGGAGGAAAGTTATTTCAAGAGTTTATAGTAGATGCTTCGGCATCAACGGAGCAAAACAGGTTGTCTTACATCAGACTCAATCAGGATAAGTTGCGTCGTGAGATTTATGCAAATTTATGTGACGGCAGTGTTGATGAGTTGGTCCCCGATCAGATCGAACAATGTTTTGTTCGCCCATCGCCCTTTCTTCGGAGTGCACGTAACATGAGCCGATTTTTCATGACTACATGATCAATACAAGGTACCACCAACACCGACATCTTTATCACCACGACGGCCAACCCAAAATGGCTCGAAATAATAAATTTGCCTTTACTAGAACACCAAACCACTTTGGATCGTCCCGCATATAGTTGCCGTGTATTTGAGTTAAAATGGCGCTACGATGCGTGAGGTAAAAATGAATGATTTTTGGTCGAAAAGTTGCTTTCGTGTATTCACCATTGAGTTCCAAAACGAGGGTTACCACATATGCATGCTTTATTCTTCCTTCATGGCCCTGACAAGATTCAAACAACTGCACAAGTAGATCGGTTAGTTAGTGCTGAATTCCCAGATCCATCCACTGATTCAACTCTGTACGAAACAATCAAGAGTTGTATGGTTCATGGTCCATGTGGTTCTCGAAACCCTTATTCAACTTGCATGGTGAATCTGTGCATGCTTGCCCATTATCCAAAAGCCTTTGCAGATTCGACTACTATGGATGAACATGGGTACCCTGTTTACCGTCGTCACCGTAATGGTCAGTCTTACACCACCAGAGGGCATACATTTGATAATCGAGACGTCGTACCTTACAATCCACACCTATCAAGAAAGTTCAACTGTCATATAAATGTGGAGGTCTGTGCAGGAATGAGGTGCGTCAAATATATCCACAAGTACATTTATAAAGGTCATGAATGCACAACTATGGTTTTAAAGGGACCAGATGGAAATAATGAGATAAAGCAATACCTTGATGCAAGGTATATTGAACCGACAGAGGCTGCATGGCGACTCTTCGGCTATCCTCTTCACGAAGAAATTCCTTCCATTGCATTTGGCTAGATCTACATTTACCCGGATGCATCAAGTTGTTTACGATCCTACTAAATCACTTGAAACAATAAGACTTGGGTCTAGGAGTCAAATCACAACTCTGACTGGATTCTTTGACTGTTGTTCTTCAAATGATGTTGCATGTGCCTACACATACCAAGAATTTCCCCAACATTTCGTTTGGAACAAAGGTCTCAAGATTTGGACTCAAGAGACAGTGGGTTTGCAATTGGCGATTATACTTTACTACGCCCAATTCTGGGGAGCGATTTTACCTTCGATTTCTATTAACAGTTGTCAGAGGACCGCATTCTTTTAATGGTCTACGCATGATCAATGGTGTGTTTCATGATAGTTTTAAATCAGCGTGTGTAGCTATGGGGCTCCTGGAAGATGATGCAGAGTGGGTACAATGCCTCCAGGAGGCTTCAACCATGAATACGGGATACCAATTACGGAGACTATTCTGCATCATTCTGGTAGAATGCTCCCCAATACAGCCATGCACTCTGTGGAAACAATTTTCCGTCCATATATGTGATGATCTTCATCACAAGCTACAAACAACTTTTGGCATTTACGATCCAACACAGTCTCAAATCTAAGATTACGGTTTATATTTGATTGATCAGTTGCTACATGAATCTGGCAAAAATTTGGATGACTTCCCACCTATGCCACACCCCGTTCAAAATTGGAGTTCTGTTTCAGGTAATAGATTTTTGATCGATCATATGCAACTACGAAATGAAGCTAATCAATTGAATGACCTTTTGAATATTGATGTTTTAAATAATGCTCAACATACGGCTTATGATGTTATCACTATCTCCGTTGTTGAAAATCAGGGCAAAATGTTTTTCATCAGTGGAGGTGCAGGAACTGGGAAAACCTTTTTGTACAACACCATCACCACTAAAATGCGCAGCGAGGGTCATATCGTCGTTACAGTTGCTTCATCAGAAATTGCATCGTTGTTGTTGTTAGGCGATCGGACAGCTCATTCTACATTTTGCATTCCATTCGATATCATGGAAAACTAGGTATGTGGTTTCAGCAAATAGTCATCGTATGGGGAATTATTTAGGGAGGCTCGCTTGATAATATGGGATGAAGTTCCCATGCTGCATCGATATGGTGTTGAGGCAGTTGATCGCACACTTCATGACGTCCGTGATGATAACAGACCATTCGGTGGTATCACGATTGTGCTTGGCGGGGATTTTAGTCAAATACTACCGGTGATACCTAAGGGTCGGCGAGAACAAATTATTGGTGCATCTTTAAGACGTTCTACAATGTGGGCGAGTGTGTGCGTATTGACTTTGAGCATAAACATGCGTCTGAATAGCAATCATCCTGCAAATTTTTCTCACGCATCCTTCTTGGAAGAGGTGATTTATATTACAGATTATTCATTTAATTATTCATTTATATGTACCGATATGTTTCACATCATACTTAGATTGGGATCTAGACGCGCAGATATTGTGGAACTTCCTCCAACGATACACAGGTGTCGAACTCTGCATGAACTAATTTCCAGAGTTTATCCACAACTAGATGTGCTCAGTGTGGTAACCCCATCCTACTTAACTGAGCGCACAATTCTTTCTGCTCGGAATGATGATGTCTACGCCATCAATGATGCTGCTCTACAAATTTATCCTGGCGAGACGTATACCTACTTGGCAGCTGACAAGGTGTCAAATGGGGACGAACTCTGTCGTTTTACCACTAATCAATATCCAAGTGAGTTTCTAAATTCTCTAAACCCGCCAGGTTTACCGCATTTCAAGTTGGAGCTAAAGCTCTCAAAAGCCCCATCATATTGTTGAGGAATATAGCCCCAAAGATGGAATCAGAAATGGGACCGGACTAATGGTTGTCAAGTCGCGATCAAGGGTTATCGAGGCTAGAATTCTAACCGGTGACAAATCTTGAATCATGTTTCATCCCGCGGATATCATTATCACCGTCGTCCAAAGATTTACCATTTCAAATGACTAGACGCCAATTCCCAGTACGCTTAACATATGCTATGATAATCAATAAGTCGCAAGGCGGTCTACCAAGTTTGTTGGTGTAGATCTGCGTGCATCAGATTCAATTCACCATCACTACCTATATGTGGCCATGTCTAGTGCACGCCATACCGATCGCATTAGTGTCCTTCTCCCTCCTAATGGATCATCTACCATGACAAATATCGTATATCCAGAGGTGTTGTTAGACTCTGTGTAAATATTATTACCTTTTTTAATGTTTTGAAACTTAGGTCAAGTAATTGGTTCATGACTTTTGTTACGTTCCAAGCAATCAGCAAACTTTTTTCTTGGTAGAAAAATTATTTTGTCAGATTCTTGATTTGAAATGCTCTTCATTTGTTAGTTTTAATGTATGTCGTACCTTTAGTCTACTCCTTTAGTAATCTTGAAATTAGGATTTTTTATTAACATTTTCCCTACCCAATATCAAAATTCATATCAAAATCAAAACCCTCGAACTGGGATGTTTCTAATTCAAATTTCCAATACCCTAATTTCAAAACTAATTGGCAACACCTAATATTGTCATTTTGAGAGAGATTAAAAATTAAAAAGTATCTGATTAGATTCGCTCTTAGACGCTTGGGAATGGAAAACAGTCCGCAAGTCCAATATTACGAGCTGTGTTAGTTATAGCTGCGGGAGATGAGAAAGCAGTGGCGTTATTAAATAATATTTTGAACATATTTATAGTAACCACTTGAGCCCAAATCAAGTCTCAAATTTACTGTCCCACGAGTACTATTGATATTACCCTTAAATTTTAAGGTCACATTGAGCCCAAGAGTAGCATTTAGTCCTTGAACATATTGAAACAACCTATCCTAACTTGAGCCATCTTGATTTACTGTTGAAATAAATATTCCCGGAACATAGCTGATTTATACTCTTTTTGAAGTGCTTATTTGTGTCTTTTTTTGGTGAGGGTGGTATTTTTGTGCACTCATTATCTTATAGTATAAAAGAGAAAACAAGAAATTGCGAGTTCTGGAAGTAAAGGAGAAATTATAACCTTATATGAATTATGTCTAAAACTGGAAAATGAACGCCAATGAATCATGATTTACTTTAAAAAAAATTAAGCTATTTACTTTCATATTGAGTTAAGTGAATATTTGGATCATTTTCATAATTATAGATTTATTTTTGGTATACATTTATTTTTGCAGATTAGTATTGTAGATTTCTTTTTCATGGAATTTCTTTTTTTAAGCTTAGCATTAGGTATAGACTAACAATCAATAATAAACATAATGACTTGAAGAAATGTGTCGTTTTGATGTTACCTTACTTTTCTTGTGTCTGTGGATGTCATTTATATATTCATCTCCATCTCCATCATGCCTTCTTTTCTATGATCAATAGGAAAAATAATTTCTTTAATTATGTAAACCAATTAAAATGAGTGTCTGAGACTTTGTCTTAGGATCCAGAAATTCAAATAAAGGCTAAAGCTTTGAACTGAGTCTTAATGGAGAATAAAGACAAATCAACATTCTCATTAATATCGGTTTATTCATAATTCTAAAAAATTCATCATTTACAGAGAAAAAATGTGAGAGAGAAACTTATGACAATTGTTAAATTGAGTAGTTTGTGTATCATGTTTCTTTTGCTACTGCAGGGGTTTATGCTGCCAAGCTTTTCTCAAAGCATATAAAGGTTGAGGATTAAGTAGTGATATCTTTTCTCAAAACTTTTATTAGGACCGAGTACTGGAATCTATAAAGTAAATATGTGTGCGTTCATTTATTTTTTAGATAATTCAGGGTAAAGTAAGGGTTCTTATGTTTCGGATTTACAGTTGTTTTATTTTAACTCACATATTTTGATAATTTTTATATTTTAAATATTTTCAGGTATACATTGAAGGATACTTGGTGTAAGCTATAAAGAATACTTGGTGTAAGCTGTAAAGTAATGGCCAATGGGTCTTATGCTCAAAATGTTGTTTCTCTATTTTCTGCATGTTTGTATATTTTTGGTTCCATCTTTTGTAAAGTTAACTAATTATACATGGTTATGATGATTTTTGGGTATGGAATGATTATTTTTTTGGTGGTTTGTATATTTATTGATGATTGTAAGTTTTGTAGACAGGTTTAAAATTTTTTGGATATCTATTTTTAAAAGAAACTCTGCCAAATTTTTTTAAAATTAGTACCGACCAGCTTAATATTTTTGTGGTTGGATATGTGTTGATGATTGAGTATGTATTAATTGTTGTGTTGGTATGTCTTTAGATAATGTAATATTTTTTATTACGTCGTGCTTTTATGTTGTTATATGTACATATCATTTAATCGGTATTAATATAATCTAATTTCGTGATGGTTGTTATATGCATTACGTCAAGGCGTCTAGATTTTGTGTCACTAGGAGATAATTCTCCTCTTAGAGCGGTGCAAGTCCCAAATATCACATGTTGCCCAAAGATTTTGTTTCAATTTTTTTTTGTTCATAATTTATTTTTAGTTTTTTGAGAATTATACAGTGCCTTCAGGCACGGGTTATCGCTACCAAATAGCTCGATGATTGATTTTGTATTAATTGTTGTGGTAGTATGTGTCTTTAGATAATGTAATATTTTTCAAATTTTAATTTAATTTTTTGTTACGCCGTGCCTTTAGGCACGGGTTATCGCTAGTATATATATATGTGGGAAATCATCCGTGACAAACGTTTGCTCAAAGTATTGTTCAGCATACAAGTTTACATCCGTTAATCCATACATTTAAAGGCTGAGATTGGTTAAATTTTCTCCCGCTACATACATGTAATGGCAAATCCCATCCCAAATATATAGCTAAGTTACTGAACTGCCCCTCCAAAATTTGACTACCCTACCGTATGAACCTGTAGCGGCAACTGACATTACTTTGGAAAGATCACCACTAATATAGCGGCAGTACACATTAAGCTATTAGTACATTTGATGAGTATTATTATATATGTATCTGGAGAAAATAACATATTAATATTACAATTATTATTGTAAAAATATTAAACATATTAATATTTTTATTATTATTATTACATAATATTAAATTAATTATGTAATAATATTAAATTAATAATAATATCAATTAATAATATTATGTAATTTATTATTATTATCACATAATATTAATTAATATTATAATTAATTTAATATTAATATTAATATTACAGCTAAGAAATTGTAAGAAATGGTGTCGGGCTTTCCAAAGTAATATTAATATTAATATTAATATTTTTATTATTATTATTACATAATATTAATTAATAATAATATTAATTAATATTATGTAATAATATTAATTAATATTAATATGTTTAATATTTTTACAATAATAATTATAATATTAATATGTTATTTTCTCCGTATACATATATAATAATACTTATCAAACGTATTAATAGCTTAATTTGATAAGCTTTATTAAACATACAAATATTGAGTCTCTCTAAAGTTGAATGTGTATTGCCGCTACATTAGTGGTGATCTTTCAAAAGTAATGTCGGTTCATGCACTGTGCTCATACTAGAGGGTGGTCAAATTTTTGAGGGGCGCCTCTAAGAATTTAGCTATATATTTGGGGATGTGGATCACTGCTATGTGTTGTAGCTTATTTGGAAAAAATTTAATCAATCTCACCTTTTAAACGTATTTTTCATCAACTGATGTAAACTTTTTCTAATAAATATTTTGAAGAAACGTCATACTAATTTTTTATTTATATATATATATATATATATATATATATATATATATATATTCACCTTATCGCACTGAGCATAAAGAATAGAATCATTGGCAGGTATAGGAAAAGTTATATACACAATCGTCATCTTCTCATTGCAGATCGCAATATCTATTATAATAATAGATCCAGTGATAGAAATTTAATTATATATAAGTGCACTAGATTAAACAATATGCTTTTCCTTGATCCCACATAGGTGTTCATTTTAATGGCGAATATATATATATATATATATATATATATATATTTGCATCTATTTGCTATGGATCAAAAAGTGGCATATAACATCTTAACCTTCCATTAGAACTATAAATGGCTGAGATTAAATTATGAAATCGCCGTCCGCTAGAATATCTAGCGGACTGATTTAAAACAATTTTTGGACCAATGTACCCCCCACTACACTAAGCCCAAGCAGGTCAGATTTAACATCCATGTCCACTAGAATTTCTAGCGGACAGGTTTACTATACTGATATCATCAACATACTAAAGCATCACATATTGAAGCATCAACAACATGTAATATGCAAAATTCCAAATCAGCAGCATGCCAACAACAAGAATCTCAAATTCTAAATTAGCAAATTAAATATTCCAAATCAAATACATCCTGTACATAAATACAAATTCTAGCGGACTAACAACAGTTGACTCAAGTCTAAAGATGAGTATCAAAAAGTAAATCAACAGAGTATTTTTTTCTTACAAAACAGTTATATATACTGTAATGATTAACAACAAACATTTATATGTTGCATGCCCCTCGCGTAGAAATAAATGAATAACACAAAAGAGAAAAAATCAGTTGCTAAAACTTTTCTTTACATCTAATCCACAAGTAGGACATGTCTAAATTATATCTCAAATCTCCAACTTGCCAAGTTTTATTCACCCAAGAGATTATTCAACTAGTTCTGTAGGCTGCAACACAAGTTAAAGAAACAGGTCAAGGTCAGAGATACCGACCATTGATAAAAGAGGCGGACTCTTTAAGAATGAGGCTAGGTTTTGCAGAATAACCATATGAAAGGGAAATAAAGATCCAAAGAAGTGGTCAAAGCCAATTTCAGTTACCAAAAATGATACATGCAGTGTGAAACCTCTGCGTTCGAAAGCTATTGTTCCAGGAGGAGAATACGATTCTGTACATCTGAAAAGGTTTTTACATCTGTTCCCTATAACCTGCATGGACCAGAATCTTATGGACATTAAGATGACAAATGATACTCAATAATGTCATAACTTTGTTCCTCAGAACCTACTCATCCAAGCAAATGATAAGTTTTACACAAATTAGGATAACCATTTATATGTTAATCAATTCAATGTACTCCCATTTCCATTAAAAGTTTTGTCCTTGTAAGGTAAACACAGAATGGAGGTTGTGTAGTAAAATGCCCACTAGCCATGTGATGGGACTCTCTTATAATCAAAACAGACGTTTCTGTTCAGCAATGTGATAAATTTAATGTCACCAAATGAGGCATGAATTTAGAAACTTACCAGCAGTGGATCCCAATAGCATTGAACCCTGACTAGTCAGCCTTTTGATCATCTTCAACATGTACTTCTTTACAGGCATCCACATTAATCTAGTCTACACATTGCTAAATATTAGGAAGTTTCATCATTATGTAACTCACTTTGAACTTGTGGTAAGAATAACATAATAGACATGCACATGTAAGTGCATCATCTAAATAAAACATAAACTTGTCCCCGTTCAAAATCAAACCAGTATTTGAACCTTTTGTTCAATCTCTCCAAGCTGGGAATAGATGCATCTACACATAATAGTTTTCTGTATTGCTATTTTACTTTATTTATGATAGTGGAACCTGGGTGTCAAATAGGCTAACCACCAAGTGAACACAATACCCCATAAACCATCAAATGTTAATGCAAACTTACTGTACCATTAAACAGAAGCTTCACCAACCCAAAAAGCCCACACTGAGCCCCAAGAGAGAACTTTTGATTGATAGAAAGAGGGAAGAAGTACCTGGAAAAAAGCCGTTGGAGATATACGAAACTGAAGGTTGCTTATATAATCATGAATCCTTTCTTCCCCAACATCATTTGCTTCCTACAGTCCAGTTTCACTCTCTGCTATCGGAATGGATAAGGAGCACAATGGAGCATCAGCTGGTGCTACATTAGATATTCCTTTATGATCCTGCATGACAAAAAGAATGTCATATACAAAAAAAAATGGTAATAGCGTTTTAAAAGTGGGTTGAACTTAAACATATTGTCAATCTAAACAACATACGTCTCAAATGCTTCATTTTTCCATCAAAAGAAGTCCTTAGCAAGACATTATTGATTCTGACCTTAAGATACACTATGGCTATCCGCTAAGCTTAATCATCAAAAAGAGAGAAATAGAAAAATAAAGGGGACATCTTTGCTAAAGTAAATATGCATTTGGAGTTAATGGTACTGATGATTAAATTCCTCTGAACAAAACTTATAGAGAACACTTGTAAATTAAAAACATTAAGAACTAATTAGCATAGATAAAGACAGCTAATCAATCCCGTAAAGATGCAAATCTAGTAAAACAATTCAGAATGACAAAATATAATCTAGTTGACAATTGACCCAGATCAGAAAAGAAGAATTTGGAGCTAAACCTACAACTCATCCACATGTCTATCTATATAAAAACACCATAAGAGTAGTAAAAGGATAAACGTATGTACTATCCATTATTCAAAATCAAAGGCAGCAATTTAAAAAATAAATAAACAAGAAAACAAAATTTGTATTAAATTCTTTAAATTATTTTTATCTATTATTCATAGTTACTACTCAACCTAGTAACTTTGTATGATGGTGCTAGTTAAGGGTAGTAAGTGTAATTTTTTTAATAAAAAAAATGGCATGTGAAATGAAAATTATTGGTATGCAAACCCAAGAAGGAGGATAATGAAGTCAAGTACATAGCTTAAATCAGTTGATACTACAGAACTGAAAAATACAAATTTTATAAAGTACATGAATTAAAAGTGCTGTTAGTGGCAATGGAGGAGAATTAGAATAAGCTCCTGCAGTAAATGCTCGAGCCATCTTCTCAAGTTCATCATTTACTACACCATCATCAAAGTTTGCTGAGGAAACTTTCATGAATAAAAAAGGAATAATAAAAAAAAAATACAAGTTTTGCATAGAAGATAATATTGCACAAGTACTTTAGGATGGAAGAAAAATGGCTGTCAGGAGCAAATATATTTAATATAAACCTGAACCATGATCAAGAATTCCGCAATATTGGCCTCAAGGTTTTCAAGCTCAGTAGTCTTCCCTGGCATCCTTCCTTCCCGAACCTGATTAGCAATGTAATAAAACAGAATGTAAGCTGCGAGAAAAAGCATTACATCTGCTTTTAACTCATTCACGATCATAAATATAGTGTTGAGCTCTAATTTTACCAACTTCAAATGATTCCTTAGAGAGAGTTACAACAAAACCAATCTACCCCTCCCTGCAATTTGTCAGTGAAACTTACGGTTAGTTGACGCCAAAATCCAGTATTATTCAATCTATTCCAAATAGGCAAGCCTGAATTTTACAGACATTCTTGAAATATGGCAGCATATGTACAAGCAATTTTAGAAACATTTGGGCAGTCCACAGGTTCTTCAATTGCTGTCACACCCTCCCTATAAAAAAAATATTTTTCTTGTTAATTAAATAAACAAAATGAAAATTTGTAACTCCCTAAAGCTGGATTATATTCAGACTACCTGAAATTCCCTAGCAAAAACCCAACAGTAGGTTTCCCTTATAGAGAATATCCAACAGAGAATTCACACTTGAACCGGAAAGTTGTACAATAACTTAAAATATGTTTTAAAATTTCTTGGGTTCTCCTCCTCTATTGAAAATTATAAGAATCAAAAGATATGTATCTCATGACTATGACAGAGCTAAATGTGAACCAAAAAATACAATTTTTCCCACAAATCTAGGTTTCAAGATTATATAACTTTGAAACTTCCAATAAAATATAAAATAAAAAATAAAAAAATACAATCGATCTGTAGACAAAGAATGAATGGCATGTTTAAATTCATATTTTGGATATTAAACTACAAACTTACCTGCGAATTCTGTTTGGGAGAACACTTTTTAATTTCGAGAACTTGTTGCTGAATTGCAGATGATTGATTCTAGGGTTCTTCCGGTTCGCCCAATCCGCTAGACATACCAGTTAATTTGAATTTTGGCACTGTATATCTATACCTTCGTTACCTTTTTGATTTGCAGATGATTGATTCTAGGGTTCTTCCTGTTCGCCCAATTCGCCCAATTCGCAGAACACGGACAATAACCTTTGTTATCTTTCCCTTTGTTACCTTTCCCCTTTGAGCAACCCGTACTAGTTGTCGATTTGTCTTGGCTAAGTGGGAAGGTGGGGGCATAAGTGTCCAGAATTTATATTTAATACATCCGCTAGTAATTCTAGCGGACGGGTTTAGTCCAAATCCCATTTATTATTTAGACGAATGTTATAGATCTTTATATCTTATTTTTTTATTCCATAAAGCGTATAGATCTTTATGGATCATTCCCCATATATATATATATATATATATATATATATAACATACAAAAAAAAGAAGAAAAGTAGAAAGTTTTGGCTTGACAGGAACCGTACCAGAGAATTTTTTAAAGGTTGAGTGTAAATATTGAAAAGTTATAAATGTGACATCTATTCTAAACTAGATCTGGCAATATAATTGGTTAATTGTCGGGTCAATCCATATTAACTGGAACCAAATGGGTTGGTTAATTATTTGGAACAATTACATATATTAGTACATTTTTCAAAATAATTACAAAAATCATACATTCATAAAATAATTACAAAAATACTACACTTCATCATTTTTATTTTCAATCCTAATACAATTAAAATTCCTTAAATTAAGGGATTAATATTAATGGGCTGACATAGCAAATTAGTTTTCTTCTTCCTTCGGTCTCTCTCTATCTGCCCTTACTATTTCTCTCTCTTCTCCCTTACTACTTCTCTCTCTCCTTTCGAAGCCACTCGTCGTCGTCCTCTTCCGCCGCCGCCGCGAGCAATACGTGAAAGGCTATGTTTTCAGGCTGATACGTGAAAGGCTATGTTTTCAGGCTGATACGTGACTTTCTCTCTCCAACTCTGACAGTCGAATACGTGATTTCTCTCTCCAACTCTCTCACAACTGAAAGGATTCTGGTTTCTCTCTCTAAGGTCTGGTTCTAATTTCTGTTAATTCTCATTCTACTAATTAATTGTCAATATGATCATATATTTACGCTATGTTTCTAACAGAATGGGGTATTGATTGTTTGGGTTTGTGTTATTTTTATTTTTTGTATAGAATGGTTGATACAAGGAAGAAGGATGGAAAGAGGAAAAGAATCACAAAGGGTGATTCTATTAAGGACTCAAGAAATTTGTTTGGGTTCGTGTAGTTGGATTCTCGATTTTGATGTTCCTCAGTAGTTAAGACATGTAAGCTCGAGTTCATAGCAGTAAGATATTTCCAACTCAAAATTTTTTAAAGGTGTGCTAATTTAAATTTTTTTATTATTACTTATCATATAACCGTTTGGTTACTTACGCATTATGTTTTGATTCTTTGTTAGCTTGTGATTCTTGATACCATTTTTGTTACCTTGATTTGGTATTTTGGTTACTTTTTTATGTTGTTATGGTTACCATGTATTTGCTTAGTATACATGGTTGACTAAACTGGTTTTGGTGTACATGTTGTTTATGTATTGGTTACCATTAAAACATATTTTGGTTACTATCATATAAATATTTGGTTACTTCTTTAGTATGTTTTTGGTTATTGTTAGTTTCTGATTTGGATTCTATTTTTGTTTCCTTGAGTTGGGATTTTGGTTACTATTTTTTGTTATTTTGGTTACCATGTATTTGCTTACTATATATGGGTTGACTAAACTGTGTTTGGTATATATGTTGTTTATGTATTGGTTATCATTAATATATGTTTTGGTTACTAACACATAACTGTTTGGTTACTTCATTAGTATATTTTTTTTGTTGGCTTATGATTTGGATACCATTTTTTCCCCTCAAATTGGGATTTTGGTTTCTTTTATATGTTGTTTTGGTTCCAATGTATTTGCTTAGTATACATTGGTTGACTAAACTGGGTTTGGTATACATGTTGTTTTATGTGTTGGTTACCATTAAAACATGGTTTGGTTACTAGTATATAACTGTTTTGTGACGCCCCCAAAATAGGTATACACAACACCCATTCTGAGTCGCCAAATACATGGTACAGAAACAACTACAACTTTATTATTACAACAGTAAAACTGTGAGTTTGAATACAAATATTATCTTCTAGACAATATCTATACTCAAATAAATCCTCATCACATTATTGATTCATTATTTTACAAAATGGTGAGGACTACTAAACAACTCTCTCTAGAATCTTCATTCCATACCCCGACTAAGACTGCTACATTCTCGCCTCCTAAGAAGAGAAATGAAACAACAAAGAAAAGGGTGAGCTCAACTAGCCCAAGAAAAGAATATTATGACTAAGATAATATACAACAAATTATCGTTAGTCTTCAACAGGAAAAATCGATAGAATACAATAACAACAAGTTTCAGATCAATATTCGCAGCTGAAATAATAATTCATAGAAGAGTTACGTAGAGAATGAATTCTACTATAATCTATAAATTTAATGATCCATCATCAATATTTTATCCTCGTAACATCAATCAATATTCATCTCAAATCAAATATTCATCTTTGCACCACTGTGCCAAAGATGTTCATCAATCGGTCATGTTCATCTCAACACTGCTCATCTTTGCACTTTCTGGGCCAAAGATATTCATCAATCCATTATGTTCATTTAAACACTGCTCATCTTTCTTTGCACTACAGCCAAAGATATTCTTCGAAATCATTCATCTTTGCACTATGTGCCAAAGATATTCATCAATCGGTCATGTTCATCTCAACACTGCTCATCTTTGCACTCAAGAGCCAAAGATATTCATCAATCGGTCATGTTCATTTAAACACATGCTCATCTTTGCACTACGGGCCAAAGATATTCTTCAAATCATTCATCTTTGCACTACGTGCCAAAGATATTCAATAATATCATCATTTAAGACCGAGGATGATGAAAAATATTTTTTAAGAAACGAATCCAAAGGAAACAAAATGACAAGGATTAAGGATTAAGGATTAGTACTTGGTTTTATCCACGCCCAAAAATACCTCAAAAATAATCATAGTGGTGTAAAATTCAAGAATGATCAAAACATGGATACAATCGAGTTAGTATCCGAATAGATGTTTTGAACGAAAAGAAGAAATTTCATTTTTCTATGAATAATCTCAGATATCGTGAATAGTGTCGAGTATCGTGAATAGTTCCAGATATCGTGAATAGTAACTCCGACACCAAAAGATAGAAATTCCACAAAAACATCTTCACGCCTTACATGAATAGTACTCGTGAATAAGAACTCGTGAATAAGAACTCATGAATAGTAACTCGTGAATAGTAACCCATGAATAGTAACCCCCGACATAAAAAGTTCCAAATTTGATAAAACTTCGATCAACATTTCAAAGATAATGATATTGAAGAAATAATATCATTACAAAAAATAATATCCCTACCTCGAAAGATCGATTACTTCTAAATAGAATCCGGAATATATAGTCTTTGAAGGAACTTGCACCGCCTAGCAATACTCAAAAAGTATACTCAAAATACTCACAAGAATACGCTCAAAATATCGAGAGAGAAATAGAGAGAAACTTCAGCTTACGGTGTGATTTTCAATTCTAACCCAAGACCTATTTATAGGAAAATGCTTAGAACACACCAAAGCGAAAAATTTAATATAATATTAATATAATTATACAAATTTTCCTTAGCCCACCTTTTGGTCAAAAAACACCAGCCACACATGTTAAATGAGGTTCACAACTCACCAAAAACGTTTTTCTCAAAATAATTAATTAAAACTCCCAAAATTAATTATTTGAACTTCGAACTTCAATAATTCATAATAAATAGCCCTTTCATCAGAAAATTCGAATCTCGCGAGTTTTTATAGGAAATTCAATTCTCTACAACTTTGCAGAAGAAAGTTTTTCCAAATTCTAAACAAAAATCGACCGAAATCCACAAACGGGCGATTTTACAGGCTATAATCAAATTTCGGTCAATAATTGTGCCCACCAACACACAAAACATGTGTTAAACATTTAATGCCACAAAAATACTCTTCCTCCTCATATACTCATATATCCCACCTTCATTGTAAAAATATCACCGTTAATATATTATTAAAATAATATATTTAAATGAATTATTTTATCAGAAAAAGATAAAATATTAATTTTCAACAATTGTCATTTTAAAAATTTTCTCCATCTATATCCACATAAAATCAATATTTTCCTCATCATATAAATCAATAATTAATTATTCACAAATAATATTACGAGAATCACAATATTGACAACCAGCGCCTTCAGTGAAGAGGGGCTTCCAATAAGAATTTCTTCATCTTGGTGGCATGATTAGATGACCAAACCTCTCCTTGACGTAGAACTTTCTAGACATTGCCAATAATGTTATCTAATAATATTATTCAGATAATATGAATTATTGCTTCGATAATGAAAGATATCGTGTAATGACAATTATTGAAACAATGAAGATATAAAAAATATCAACAACGCAAAGATTATTAACTCAATAAAATAATCGAAGCGATAATTCGTAACCATTATTGAGTAGTGCCTTCTTCACGTAAGAATCAATAATTGGTGCAATACTGCAGCTACCGCTCAACAACGCCGTATTAGTGTGTTTTTAACCACCGGGTATTCCAACAAAGATTAATTGCAAATAACTACGCCTGCTATTTAAAAACAACTTATATTTGTCGTTTTTTTATCCAATCGCTCACATGGGGCCCACACATGGTCTGCTATAGTCATATTTAATATTCCCATAAGCGATTTAATATTCCACGACCAAACGAATATTCCCAACAACAATGAATATTTTATAACCACTTGCTTATTTTGAAATATTTGCGTATTTAACCCTTAACTATCCACATTAATCAAATCAACCCTTACTATTTCAAAATAAAGGAAATTCCTTTTTATTTAAAAATTTCGGGGTCTTACATGTTTGGTTACCTCTTTAGTATATTTTTTGGTATACATGTTTTTGTTTTGGTGACCTTTAAATTATGTTTTGGTTAATATTATATATAACTGTTTGTTTACTACATAAAATGGTATGTACTACATGTTGTTTATATTTTGGTCACCATTAGATTATATAATATAACTTTTTGGTTACTACTTTATTATGGTATGGTTAATGTTATATTATGATATGGTAACTATTATTGTGCAGTCAATGTGGGATGTTGGTTATTTGTTATAGTCTATTTTGGCTACTTTGTAATTGTTATATTATGTTTTGGTTAGTATGCTTTTATTTTTTGATCACTACGTAACTGTTTATGTTATAAATATTGTTTATATTTAGTTACTAATGACTGTGTAAATCTGATTTTGTTTATTTGCAGTTATGGGATCTTTACTATGAGGAATGCAACTGAAAATTCATTAGAAAAGTTATATATTGGTGTGACAATAAGCGTGGAGGGAATCAACATGCCAGAAATGGTAACCACTTGATGGTAATCATGACCAAAGCAATAAGAATGGACATTTCAAGAAGAGAGATTCAACAATGATAGAAAGACGTCAAAGATCAAATTTTTGTTGTTAAGGAAGGAGAACGACCACCTATCATATGCTTCAAATGTGGAGGGAGGGACACATCACCCAAATCATATGATCTTCAGTCCAAAGCATGTTATACTTGTGGAAGAGAAGGTCACCTAGCTTGGATTTTTGTGCTTCACCAAGACAAGTTCAATTTAGGATGGAGGCACTAAAGGACACCCCAGAAAAGTCAAAGCTAGTAGTGCAAGGGAGAGCGTTTGTCGTGATCTCCCAGAAAGCAAGGAACCCGAATGAGGTCATCACGGGTAATCTTATCATAAACTCTAGCGAAGTATATACATTATTTGATACTGGTTCTACCCATTCCTTTATTTCTCCTACTTGCGCTCAACGTTTAAATTTGACTCTGGAGAAATTGGACTTTGACTTATCTGTTGAAACTCCGTTGGGAGAAACCTTCATTACATCCACTTTTATAAGTCTTATTTGGTTCAAATCGGTACCCTCACATTACCTGTCGATCTTATTTTATTGAAAATACTTGCATTTAACGTAATTCTAGGGATTGATTGGTTAACTACTCATCATGCAAAAATTGATTATTTTCGTAAGGTTGTTAGCTTTCATATTCCTAACCAACCTATTATGCAAATTCAAGCGACCAAACCATTAAAATCAATCACAGTCATCTCAAGCCATAAAGCTATTCGTTTATTGAAAAACGGATGTCAAGCTTTCTTAGCTCATGTCACAGATTTAAATAAAAATACGTCAATTTTAAATGATATTCCTATTGTTAATAAATTTCCGACGTATTCCCAGAAGAACTTCCGGCCTACCCCAGAGCGTGAAATTGAATTTTGTATCGACGACTTGAACCCTAGATAAAACCTATTTCCAAAGCCCCATATCGAATAGCTCTATTGAACTTCGAGAGTTAAAGACCCAACCGCAGAATTGTTAGACATCGGCTTTATTCGTCCCTAGTACTTCTCCTTGGGGTGCTCCTCTGCTCTATTCGTGAAGAAGAAAGATGGGAGTATGCGACTTTGTATTGATTATCGGGAGTTGAATCATGTCACCATCAAAAATAGGTATCCATTGCCACGTATTGATGACCTGTTTTGACCCAGATTGCAAGGAGCCAAATTCTTTTCAAAGATTGATCTTCGTTAGGATATCACCAATTGAAGATTAGAACCCGTGACATTCCAAAGACGGCTTTGAACTTCGATGCGGGCATTATGAATTCTTAGTCATGTCCTTTGATTGACTAATGCTCCCCGCCGCCTTCATGGATATGATGAACCGAGTATTCAAGGAATATTTAGATCACTTTGTGGTCGTCTTTATTGATGACATCCTTATTTATTCCAAAAGCTGTGAAGATCATGAGCAACACTTAAGGCTGACACTCCAAAAGCTTCGCGAATATAAGCTTTATGCCAAGTTGAAGAAATGCGAGTTCTGGTTTTCTCGAATCGCTACTCCCTTAACTCAGCTGACCCGGAAAGATACAAAATTCAGTTGGAGCGAGGAATGTGAGAAGAGTTTTCAAGAACTCAAGAGAAGACTCATTTCAAGACCTGCTCGACAATACCATCCGCCTCTGAGGATTTGTCATCTCACAAAGGATGCTTCGTGTAAAGGGTTAGGATGTGTTCTCATGCAACATGGGAAATTCATACCCTATGCCACTCAACAACTAAAAGAATATGAGAGAAATTATCATACTCATGATCTAGAGTTGGCAGCTGTTGTCTTCGCACTTAAAATTTGGAGGCATTACTTGTATGGAGAGAAAGTGGAGATCTTTACGGATCATAAAAGCCTCAAATATTTCTTCAATTAAAAGGAACTAAACATCCGACAGCGACGTTGGCTTGAACTGTTAAAAGATTATGATCATACCATCCAATACCATCCTAGAAAAGCGAACGTGGTAGCTGACGCATTGAGTAGAAGATCATATCGCGGTACGAAAAGTATATTGTCAACGCAAAAGCCCATTTTGTATGATTTGCAAAGGATGGAGATAGAGATAAAGACTCCAGGGACCCAAGTGATGATGGAGAATATACGAGTGGAACCGACTTTAATCGATAAAGTTAAAGCTGCTCAAGCTACAGACCTGGAGCTGATGCATATGAGGAAGAAAGTACAAGAAGGTGCTATGCCGGAAGCAAGAATCGATGAAGAAGGAATACTTTGAGTTAACTCCAGACTTTGTGTGACGCCCCCAAAATTAGGTATACATCACCCATCTTGGGTCGCCACTTACATGGTACAGAATTTAAATACAACTTACTAACATAACTGTCGTGTACAATACGACATAAAATCGTGAGTTTAAATACAAATATCGTCTACTAGATATTATACAAACTCAAAAAGGAGTCCTCATTACAATTATTATCACACTATTTCACGTAATAGTGAGGACTACTAATGCTATCTTCAGGACCATCACTGCTTCCCCACTCGTCCCAAATATATTCTCATTTCTCAAGAGAATAAAGAAAAGAAAGGGTGAGCTCAACTAGCCTAATAAGAAATATTATGACTAAGATAATGCGAATAAATTATCAATAGTCTTCAACAATGTTAAACCGATAAAATACAATGATAACCAGGTTTAATCTGCAATTAATATCTGATCCATTAAAAGAGTCAACTAGAAAATAAAGTCTACTATCTTTTAGATTTTAAAAGGTTTTCATCAAGTTATAAATTGAGACTCACTTTTAATAAATATTCCACATCATCGAATCACCCCTCGCACTACTACCAAGGATATTCTTTATTATCACGACCACAATTATTCATGCACTACTGGACAAGAATATTTGTGTATTCATTAATGGTCATGATCATGCCAACAATCGGCCCCCATCAATGCACTACTACTACCAATCGAGGATTTTTACCACGTCATTTGTAACATTACTACCATGATTACACCGGTCAGTCTCTCGGTCATAATCATACCAAGTCCATCTATGCACTACAGCCCATGTATGACTTTAAAAAAAATATAAACATGAGGATGATGACAATGATATAAGAATTCAATAAAACAAGTTCAAGAATTATTTTATCCAGAATTATTAACGTCCAAATTATCAATATGATACTGCTTTTGTAGAGTAAAATTCAAGAATGATCGTAAGAATATTTTCATGAAAAGATCTTCGATGAAACGCAAATATCAAGGATATTCCACTAATTTCATGGAGTATAGAAGTCAAAGTTTTAACTAACCGGGTATAATAAAGAATGGAATAACAAAAGAAATCACCATGTATGCGATAGACCGCATGCATAAAAGTTATTCCAATGTAATAATAAATAACGGAACCAGTGTCGTGAAATTCACAATCGGCAGATGTTCCAATGTAATAATAAAGATGGAACCAAATCCTAAAACACACGAGATAGGATATTCCAATGTAATAATAAAGATTTTAACCAGTCCGTAAAAACACACGATGTGATGTTCCAATGTAATAATAAAGATTTTAACCAGTCCTAGTGTAAAACACACGCATGTGGATGTTCCAATGTAATCATAGAAGAATGTCACCAAGTATAGGTAAACTACAGATATGTGTTATTCCAACGAATAATAAGCAATGGAATAACAACAGCTTCTCTTCATGAATAAGAAAGAATAACACCCCTTACATTTGGTAGGAGATTGAATACTTTAAAGCAAAGGTAGTAACAAAATACTCTTCTTCTTTCTCTTTATTCTCTCTATACTTTTTCTCTCTATAGCTTGAATGAATTCGTGAAAATAATGAAGCCTCTAGGCCTCTATTTATAGAAGATTTCTAGCTTAGCACTCGCCGTATGAAAAGGCAAGTGGCTCGACGACTAATGATGTGAAAAGAAAAGTGGTTTGACGCTTTTGTAATGTGAAACGACAAGTGGTTCGGCCGCTCGTAATGTGAAACGACAGTGGTTCGACGCCTCAGAATGTGAAACGACAAGTGGTTCGACGTCTGGTAAAGGTAATTACTATTAACGGTTGGTAAATACTATCGACGAAGGTAAATACTATTCACAAGAGTAATTACTATCGACGAAGGTAATTACTTATTGATTTAAGGTAAATACTATTCACAAGGGTAATTACTATCGACGAAGGTAATTACTATCGAATGAAGAGACTCTTAGATGATGACATACGAGCCCCCATAAAATAATCAAACTTACCACAAATCATTTTTTTCATCAACACATATTTAATCTTTCAACAATTATTAATCATTTATAACTTGTCGCCTCAATTATTGATTTAATACTATAACATATTATACGTATGATAATCTTGTGACAATAATTGAATCAATAATATAAGAGATATGATGCAAAGAATTATCGTAGCAATAATCGAGCATAAATGAAAGACTTCTCATTAAGCATCAATAATCAATACTGTGTCTACTATGCAACTACGCTAGACATCGCATTTTTTTACCACCGGGTAGTTCAATTCAGCTTTTTAACGGTAACACCTCCGTAGTTATTTTTATAAAATATTTTTGTCGCTTTCTCAATCCGGCAATAATTACATTAATGGGGTCCACCAATGATTGAGCCATTGTATTTAATATTCCTTAACAAAAAGAATATTCCCGACCAAAACGAATATTTTATAACAACTTGCATACTTTGCAAAATTTATAAATATTACCCACAACTATAACATTATATCAAATTTATTCCATAATATTCAAAAATAATATTTATAGAAAAATTCATCTTTATTTATAAAAGATGGGGTCTTACAACCTCCCTTCTTATGAAATTTCGCTCGAAATTAGGGTGCGTGACCTGTATGTCAGAGAGGTAAGGATACCTTGATTTCATTTCGATTCTAACTCCCAAGTCATTTCCTCAACATCGTGGTTCCTCCACAAAACTTTGACTTAAGGTATAACCTTGGAGCGTAGAATATGTTCCTTCTTATCCAAAATTTGAACAGAACCTCTTCATACGTCAAATATTCCGCTATTTCGTCGGTTCTAACTCAATAATATGGTTCGGGTCTTTCACATATTTACGTAACATAGATATGTAAAAAGCGTTATGAACACGAGACATATTTAAGCAGAAAGCGAGTCTATAGGCCATTCCCTACTTTCGATCGAGGATTAAAATGGACCGATGAATCGAGGATTAAGTTTTCTCTCTTTCCAAATCTTGTAACTCCTTTCCATGGAGCAACTCTTAACAACACACGATCTCCTATATCGAATTCCACGCCCTTTCGATGAAGATCAAGATAACTTTTTTGTCGATTTTGTGAGATTTTTATACGTTGTCGGATCGTTTCAATCTTTTCCGTAGTCATACGTACTAACTCCGGTCCCAACAACGTTGCTTCACCCACCTCATCCCAAAGATACCGAGAACGACACTTTTCTTCCATACAACGCTCGAATGGAGCCATGCCAATACTTGCTTGATAAGCTGTTGTTGTAGGAAAACTCCACCAATGGTAAGAACTTGTCCCAACTCCCTCAAATCAAGGACACGAGTCTTAATAGATCTTCAAGAGTTTGAATAGTCCTCTCCGATCGTCCGTCCGTCTCGAGGATGATATGCCGAGCTAAATCGTAAAATGCGTGCTCATAGCTTTTTGCAAACTAACCCAAAATCGTGAAGTGAATCTTGGGTCTCGATCGAAACTATGGATACCGCAAGATACCATGCGATCTTACAATCTCGCTTATGTACATACTGAGCAAGACGTTCAAGTGTATAAGTTTCTCGATGTCGAAGAAATGAGCGTACTTGGTCAATCTATCAACAATGACCCAAATCGCATCAATGCCTTGAGAAACTTTAGGAAGACCGTAGAACGAAATCCATGGTAATGTGCTCCCACTTCCATTCGGAATTTCAAGTGGTTGCAATGGACCTTTTGGTACTTGATGCTCCGCTTTAACTCGCTTGACAAGTTAGACACCTTGAGATAAACAATTATCTCTCTCTCTTCATATTGCTTCCACCAAAATGTATGGCGAATATCATGATACATTTTGGTACTCCCAGATGGATTGCAAATGGTGTGTTGTGCGCCTCCATCATGATATTATACTTTAAATCGTGGTCGTTAGAACACAAAGTCCGGAGTTGACTCAAGTATTCCTTCTTCATCGATTCTTGCTTCCTTAGCAGATAAAGCACCTTCGCACTTTTTTTCCTCATACGATCGCCTCCGTGTCTCAGCTTGAGCATCTTTAACTTTATCGATTAAAGTCGGTTCTACTCAGATACTCGCTATCATCACACGCGTCCCCAGAGTCTTTTAATCTCTATCTCCATCCTTTGCAAGTCACACAAAATAGGCTTTGCATACTGACAACATCGCACTCGTGATTTCAGATATGATTTTCTACTCAATGCGCCGCCTACCACGCTCGCTTTTCCGTGGATGGTATCGATGGTATGATCATAATCTTTCAATGAGCTTCTAGCCAACGTCGTTGTCGCATGTTGAGTTCCTTTTGAGTGAAGAAATATTTGAGGCTTTTATGATCCGTAAAGATCTCCACTTTCTCCCCATACAAGTAATGCCTCCAAATTTTAAGTGCAAAAGACAATAATGCTAACTCTAGATCATGAGTAGGATAATTCCTCTCATATTCTTTGAGTTGTCGCGAGGCATAGCTATAACTTTTCCATGTTGCATAAGAACACATCCCAACCTTTTTGCTCAAGCATCACCGTAGATGACAAATCCTCCGAGCCGATGGTATTGTCGTAACAGTCTTTGAAATAAGTCTCCTTGAGTTCTTGAAAACTCTTCTCACATTCTTCGCTCCAACCGAACTTTGTATCTTTCCGTGTCACCGAGTCAATGGAATAGCGATTCGAGAAAATCCTTCCACGAATCTCCGATAATAACCAAATAAACGAGAAAGCTACGACTTCGATCATCGATTTAGGTTGTTCCCACTTTGAATAGCTTCAATCTTTCTGGTCAATGATATTCCATGACTTGATACCACGCGCCCAAGGAATGCTACTTCTTCTTTAACTCGCATTTCTTCAACTTGGCATAAAGCTTATATTCACGAAGCTTTTGGAGTGTCAGCCTCAAGTGTTGCTCATGATCTTCACAACTTTTGGAATAAATAAGGATGTCATCAATAAAGACGACCACAAAGTGATCTAAATATTCCTTGAATACTCGGTTCATCATATCCATGAAGGCAAAGAGGAGCATTAGTCAATCCAAAGGACATGACTAAGAATTCATAATGCCCGCATCGAGTTCCGAAAGCCGCTTTGGAATGTCACGTGCTCTAATCTTCAATTGGTGATATCCTAACGAAGATCAATCTTTGAAAAGAATTTGGCTCCTTGCTGTAATCGGGTCAAACAGTCATCAATACGTGGCAATGGATACCTATTTTTGATGGTGACATGATTCAACTCCGATAATCAATACAAAGTCGCATACTCCCATCTTTCTTCTTCACGAATGTAATAGAGCACCCCAAGGAGAAGTACTAGACTAATAAAGCCAATGTCTAACAATTCCTCGCAGCTTGGGTCTTTAACTCCTCAAGTTCAATAGAGCCATTCGATATGGGGCTTTGGAAATAGGTTTTTACCGGGTTCAAGGTCGATACAAAATTCAATTTCACGCCTGGGGTAGGCCGTAGTTCTTCTGGGAATACGTCAGAAATTTATTAACAATAGGAATATCATTTAAAACGACGTATTTTTATTTAAATCAGTGATATGAGCTAAGAAAGCTTGACATCCGCTTTTCAATAAACGAATAGCTTTATGGCTTGAGATGACTGTGATTGATTTTAATGGTTTGTCGTTGAATTTGCATAATAGGTTGGTTAGGAATATGAAAGCTAACAACCTTACGAAAATAATCAATTTTTGCATGATGAGTAGTTAACCAATCAATCCCTAGAATTACGTCAAATGCAAGTATTTTCAATAAAATAAGATCGACAGGTAATGTGAGGGTACCGATTTGAACCAAATAAGACTTATAAAAGTGGATGTAATGAAGGTTTCTCCCAACGGAGTTTCAACAGATAAGTCAAAGTCCAATTTCTCCAGAGTCAAATTTAAACGTTGAGCGCAAGTAGGAGAAATAAAGGAATGGGTAGAACCAGTATCAAATAATGTATATACTTCGCTAGAGTTTATGATAAGATTACCCGTGATGACCTCATTCGGTTCCTTTCTTTCGGGAGATCACGACAAACGCTCTCCCTTGCACTACTAGCTTTGACTTTTCTGGGGTGTCCTTTAGTGCCTCCATCCTAGCTGAATTTGTCTTCGGTAAACGACAAAATCGAGCTAAGTGACCATCTCTTCCACAATTATAACATGCTTTGACTCGCATGACGCAGCTGATCGATGTGTCCCTCTCTCCGCATTTGAAGCATATGATAGTGGTCTTTCTCCTTCCTTAACAATGGGTACCGGTCTTTGACGCTCTTTCCACCATTGTTGAATCTCCGCTTTCTTGAAATGTCCATTCTTATTATTTTGTACTCGATTACCACCGGTGGTTACCATATCCGCCCGTTGATTCCCTACGCTTGTTGTCACCGCTTGATGACTACTCTCACCGGTATTATAATTTTGCGTACCGCTCTTTTAGTTGTGTTGACTCATTATCGCTGTTCCACTAATTGAGCCCTATTTACAACATCTCAATACAAACACGCTTTATGAGAAATAAGATGTTGACGTATCTCCTGCTTCAAACCTCTTAAAAACATTCGCGCCATTCTCTCTTCATTATCCACCAAATGGGACGTGAACCGTGATAACTCCGCAAATTTTGCCTCGTATCATGACACACGGTCCATATTGTTTTGTTCCAACTTGATAAACTCCACCTCCTTCATGTGGCGAATACTTTCGTGAAAGTATTTGTCGTTGAATGCCTCCTCGAACTTCTCCCAAGATATCTTCAAGACAAAGAAGTTGAGTACGCTTTTACCGATTCCCACCAAGAATCGCCTCCACAAGAACATAAAGGCGTGAAGAAGGGAACCTTTTGCTCCTGGAGCATCCCAAGACATCAAATATCTTGGTAATCATGCTTTATCCATGCTTCCGCCGAAGTGGTTTTGCTCTCCCTTAAACTCCGGTGGTCCCAGCCCTTGAATTGTTTAGCGGTGACCTCCCGAGAGTTTTCCGTGTTTCCACCTACGTTTTGGACAGAGTCGCTTCCTCATCATTGTTGCATAAATTGCATAAAGCCTCCGAACATTTGATCATTCATCATTTGGTCGTTGTTGTTGTTTGTATGAGGATTGTCGCCTTCCGATGCACATTATCCTCGATTATTGATATGTGGTGAATCAACGATCGCCTCATGGCCCCATTCTATTCTCAACATTCTCGGATGTCATTTTCAGACATCGCCACAAAAACAAAAGGTTAATTGACATGTAACAAATTATCCCTATCTTCCGACCAACCAATAAAATAAAGCACATAAACTTAGGTAGGTCATACTAGCGAAGGTATTCCCCGCCTCTCCTCCTAGTACTATTCTCACATCTTAGCAGAATCATATCCTAGCTCGATATTATCAACCGTGGCGCCCCCAAAATTAGGTATACATCACCCATCTTGGGTCGCCACTTACATGGTATGAAATTTAAATACAACTTACTAACATAAGCGTAGGTAGTACAATACGACATAAACTATGAGTTTAAATACAAATATCGCCTACTAGATATTATACAAACTCAAAAAAAGTCCTCATTACAATTATTATCACACTATTTCACGAATAGTGAGGACTACTAATCTTATCTTCGGACCATCACTCGTTTCCCCGACTGGTCCCAAATATATTCTCATTTCAGAGAGAAACGGTGAAAGAAAGGGTGAGCTCAACTAGCCCGAAGAAGAAATATTATGACTAAGATAATGAAAAATAAATTATCAATAGTCTTCAACAATGTTAAGCCGATAAAATACAATAGACAACAGCTTTAATCTGCAAGAATATCTTGATCCATTAAAAGAGTCAAGTAGAAAATAAAATCTACTATCTTTTTATGATTTTAAAGGTTTTTTCATCACTGTTATAAATGAGACTCGACTTTAATAAATAATCCACATCATCGAATCACCCCACTTACTGCCAAGGATATTCTTTACTATCACGATCATAATTATTCACGCACTACGGACCAGAGAATATTTGTGTATTCATTAATGGTCATGATCATGCCAACAATCGTCCATCAATGCACTACTGACCCACGAGGATTTTTTTTTACCACATCATTTGTAACATTACGGTCATGATTACACCGAATAGTCTCTCTCGTCATAATCATACCAAGTCCATCTATGCACTACTGAGCCACGTATGATGACTAAAAAAAAATATAAACATGAGGATGATGACAATGATATAAGAATTCAATAAAACAAGTTCAAGAATTAATTTATCCAGAATTATTAACGTCCAAATTATCAATATGATCTTTGTTTTGTAGAGTAAAATTCAAGAATGATCGGAAGAATATTTTCATGAAAAGATCTTTGGATGAAACGCAAATATCAAGGATATTACACTAATTTCATGGAGTATAGAAGTCAAAGTTTTAACTAACCGGGTATAATAAAGAATGGAATAACAAAAGAAATCACCATGTATGCGATAGATCGCATGACGGAAAGTTATTCCAATGAATAATAAATAACGGAACTGAAGTCGGTGAAATTCACACCAAGCGGGATGTTCCAATGAATAATAAAGATGGAACCAGGTCCGGTGTAAAACACACAGACAGGATATTCCAACAGAATAATAAAGACGGAACCAGGTCCGGTATAAAACACACAGACAGGATGTTCCAACAGAATAATAAAGACGGAACCCGTCCTGTAAAAACACCTGTGATGTGGATGTTCCAACGTAATCATAGAAGAATGTCACCAAGTATAGGTAAACTCAAGCGTATACAGTTATTCCAATGAATAATAAGCAATGGAATAACAACAATGTTCTCTTCATGAATAAGAAAGAATAACACCCTCTTACATTTGGTAGGAGATTGAATATCGCAAAGCGATAGGTAGTAACAAAATACTCTTCTTCTTTCTTTATTCTCTCTATACTTTCTCTCTATAGCTTGAATGAATTCGTGAAAATAATGAAGCCCTAGACCTCTATTTATAGAAGATTTCTAGCTTAAGACCGCCGTATGAAAAAGGCAAGTGGCTTTGACGACTAATGATGTGAAAAGAAAAGTGGTTTGGCGCCCGTAATGTGAAACGACAAGTGGTTCGGCGCTCAGTAATGTGAAACGACAAGTGGTTCGACGTCTGGTAAAGGTAATTACTATTAACGAAGGTAAATACTATATTGACGAAGGTAAATACTATTCACAAGAGTAATTACTATCGACGAAGGTAATTACTATTCACAAGGTAATTACTATTGAATTACTAGGTAATTACTATCTATTGAAGAGACTCTTAGATGATGACATATACGAGCCCCTATAAAATAATCAAACTTACCACAAATCATTTTTTCATCAACACATATTTAATCTTTCAACAATTATTAATCATTTATAACTTGTCGCCTCAATTATTGATTTAATACTATAACATATTATACTGACGGATGATCTTGTGACAATGAAATTGAATCAATCAATAATATAAGAGATATGATCAAAGAATTCATCGTGAGCAATAATTGAGCATAATGAGTGACTTCTCATGTAAGCATCAATAATCAATACTGCAGTGTGTCTACTATGCAACTCTGGCGTATTCATCTTGTATTTTTTACCACCGGGTAGTTCAACAGCTTTAACGGTAACACCTCCGTAGTTATTTTTATAAAATATTTTTTGTCGTTTTCTCAATCCGACAATAATTACGCTAGGGGTCCACCAATGATTGAGCCATTTATCACTGAATATTCCCTAACAAAAAGAATATTCCCCGACCAAACGAATATTTTAAAACAACTTGCATACTTTGCAAAATTTATAAATATTACCCACAACTATAACATTATATCAAATTTATTCCATAATATTCAAAAATAATATTTATAGAAAATTCATCTTTATTTATAAAAGATGGGGTCTTACACTTTGTGTTCCTAACGACCCTGTGTTAAAGTATAAAATCATGATGGAGGCGCACAACACACACCGCTTCAGAATCCATCTTGAGTACTAAAATGTATCATGATCTTCTACATACATTTTGGTGGGGCAATATGAAGAGAGAGATAATATGTTTATCTCAAGGTGTCTAACGTGTCTCAGAAGACCCAGCTTTTATAAATAAAGATGAATTTTCTATAAATATTATTTTTTGAATATTATGGAATAATTTGATATAATGTTATAGTTGTGGTAATATTTATAAATTTTGCAAAGTATACAAGTGGTTATATTATATTCGATTGGTTTCAGAATATTCTTGCTTAGCAGGAATATTCGCATAACTACCAATCATTGGTGGACCCCACAAATGTAATTATTGTTTGATCGAGAAAAGACAAAAAATATTTTATCGAAATAATCTATGGAAGTTTTACCGTTGATAATCGCTTGAACTACTTCGGTAGTAAAAAGTACAAGTCGTACGGTGGTCAGATAAGAAGACACACCAGATTGATTATCGATGCTTATGTGAGAAGTCACTTAGTTTGATTCCATTATCATTTATTAATAATATGAATTATTATAATGATAATGACGCTTTTGTTTTATTCAGATATTATTAACGTAATAAAATGTAAACATCTTTTATATAAAATGTAATACTTTATTAAAGTTATTTTATAAATAAAATATATTATATTTTATTACGCATAAGGTCGCATAAAGTGTTTTTTGCATAGTGTTTGCATAGTAAAATATTTTTATATAAATAGAATATATTATATTTTATTTAAAAGATTTTGCTTTAAATATGGACCGCCGATTAAAGTAAATCAATACGGACCGCTCATGGATTAGTTACTTATGCATTCCATTTTCCTATAAATGAAGCTCATTCCTTCATTATTTTCTTACGAATTCATTGAAACTCTGTAGAGAGAAATTATAGAGAAAGCTATAGAGAGAAAGTTATGAAAGAAGAAGAGTATTCTGCTACTTCACTACTTATATTCATTTTTTTTACTGGTAAGTGGTGTTATTCTTTCTTCTTGAAGAGAACTTCATTATTCCATTCACTATTATTCTACGCTGGAATAACTCGTAAAAAAGTGGCATACCCTATACATAACTCCGTATACGCCAGATACCCTATACTTGGTGAAATCCTTATGTTATTCCATTGCTTATTATTCTCATTGGAATAACTCAGATACGCTTTTTACCCTATACTTGGTGACATTCTTCTATTATTCTCATTTGAACATCCTGCTCACATGTGTTTTACACCTGACCGGGTTCCGCCTTTATTATTATTACATTTGAAACATCCATGCTCATGTGTTTTACACCCACCGGTTCCGCCTCTTTATTATCATTCTGCTGGAATATCCTATCTCGTGTGTTTTACACCGGATCTGGTTCCATCTTTATTATTCTGTTGGAACATCCCGCTTGCAGGTGAATTTCACCGACACGTTCCGTTATTATTATTCTCATTGGAATAACTCGCTCTGTCTGGGCAATCGCATGCATGTGGTGATTTCTTTTGTTATTCCATTCTTTATTATACCCAAATGGTTAAAACTTTGACTTCTATACTCCATGAAATTAGTAGAATATCCTCGATATTTGCGTTTCATCCAAATCTTTTCATGGAAATATTCTTCTCATCATTCTTGAATTTTACTCTACAAAGCAAAGATCATGTTGACAGCTTTGACGTTAAAATTCTCGGATAAAATAATTCTTGAACTTGTTTTATCAAATTCTTATATCATTGTCATCATCCTCATTTTTATATTTTTTTAAGTCATCTGTGGCTTTGTAGAGCATGGATGGACTTGGTATGATTATGACCGAGGATTATTCGGTAATCATGACCGTAATGTTACAAATGATGTGGTAAAAAAAAATCCTCGATGGTCAGTAGTGCATTGATGGACGCTTGTTGGCATGATCATGACCATTAATGAATACACAACTATTCTCGGTAGTGATGCGAGAATAATTGTGATTGTGATACTAAAGAATATCCTCGGCAGTAGTGCGGGGTGATTCGATGATGATGGATTATTTATTAAAGTCGAGTCTCACTATATACAAAGATGAAAAACCTTTTAAAATCATAAAAGATAGTAGATTTTATTTTCTACTCGACTCTTTTAATGGATTGCGATATTCACCGCAGCTTAAACTGGTTGTCTATTGTATTTTATCGCTTTAACATTGTTGAAGACTATTGATAATTTATTTTGCATTATCTTAGTCATAATATTTCTTCTTGGGCTAGTTGAGCTCACCCTTTCTTTCACCGTTTCTCTTCAGAAATGAGAATATAAATTTGGGACGAGTCGGGGAAACGAAGTGATGGTCCTCGAAGATAGCATTAGTAGTCCCTCACTATTCCACGTGAAATAGTGTGATAATAATTGTAATGAGGACTTTTTGTTTGAGTTTGTATAATATCTAGTGTAGCGATATTTGTATTTAAACTCACGCTTTATGTCGATTGTACACCACAGTTATGTTAATAAGTTGTATTTAAATTCTGTACCATGTAAGTGGCGACCCAAGATGGGTGATGTATACCTAATTTTGGGGGCGTCACAGTGTCAATGACTCAAGGCGGAGCATCAGGTACCAAAAGGTCCATTGCAACCACCTGAAATTCCAGAATAGAAGTGGGAGCACATTACCATGAATTTTGTTACTGGTCTTCCCAAGGTTTCTCAGGGTATAGATGCAATTTGGGTCATTGTTGATAGATTGACCAAGTCTGCTCATTTCTTACCTATACGAGAAACTTATACACTTGAACGTCTTGCTCGTATGTACATAAATGAGGTTGTAAGATTGTATGGTATGCCAGTATCCATAGTTTCTGATCGAGACCCAAGATTCACATCATGATTTTGGGTTAGTTTGCAAAAAGCTATGGGCACGGATTTACAATTTAGTTCGGCATATCATCCTCAAACGGATGGACAATCAGAGAGGACTATTCAAACTCTTGAAGATTTATTAAGACTCTGTGTCCTTGACTTCAAGGGAAGTTGGGACAAGTTCTTACCATTGGTGGAGTTTTCCTACAACAACAGCTTATCGCAAGTATCGGCATGGCTCCATTCGAGCGTTGTATGGAATAAAGTGTCGTTCTCCAGTATGCTGGGATGAGTTGGGACCAGAGTTAGTACGTATGACTACGGAAAAGATTCAAACGATCCGACAACGTATAAAAACCTCACAAGACCGACAAAAGAGTTATGTTGATCTTCATCGAAAGGACGTGGAATTCGATATTGGAGATCATGTGTTGTTATGTGTTGATCCATGAAAAAGAGTTACGAGATTTGGAAAGAGAGAAAAGCTCAATCCTCGATTCATTGGCCCATTTTTAATCCTCGATCGAGTAGGGACTGTAGCCTATAGACTCGCTTTACCGCCAAGTATGTCTAGTGTTCATAACGTTTTTCATATATCCATGTTACATAAATATGTGAAAGACCCGAACCACATTATTGAGTTAGAACCAGACAAAATAGCGGAAGATTTAACGTATGAAGAGGTTCCTGTTCAAATCTTGGATAAGAAGGAACATATTCTACGCTCCAAGGTTATACCTCAAGTCAAAGTTTTATGGAGGAACCACGATGTTGAGGAAATGACCTAGGAGTTAGAATCTGAAATGAAATCAATGTATCCTTACCTCTTCGACATACCAAGTATGTACCCTAATTTCGAGAGCGAAATTTCATAAGAAGGGGAGATTGTAAGACCCCAACTTTTATGAATAAAAATGTATTTTCTATAAATAATATCATTTTTGAATATTATGGAATAAATTTGATATAATGTTATAGTTGTGGGTAATATTTATAAATTTTGCAAAGTACGCAAGTTGTTATATAATATTCGATTGGTCTGGGAATATTCATTTTAAATGAGGGAATATTCATGACGGCACAACAATCATCAGTGGACCCCACAACGGAATTATTGTCGGATTAAGAAAATGACAAAATATTTTTATAAAAATAACGACGGAAGTTTTACCGTTAACTGTTGAAACACCCTTGTTAAAATGCGAGAATACGCTGGTTGCATAGTAGCACACCGGTATTGATTATTGATGCTTACGTGAGAAGTCACCGCTTTTGATTCAATTATTGCTTCAAAGAATTGTTGCATAAGTATCTCACATTAATTGATTCAATTATTGTTGATATTTTATAATTGAGATGATGAAGTTATTAATATTATTATTTGCATTATTAACGATGTCTAGAAGTTACGCCAAGGAGAGGTTTTGTCACCTAATTACGCCATGATAGGGAGAAATCTTTATTGAAAGCCCCTCTTTCCTCGGGAACAACCTCAGTCGATTAATAGTGTGAATAATAATAATGATGATAAAGTTTTGTTTTATTAGTATTATTAATGTAATAAAACAAAAAGCTTTTATATAAAAAATGAATACTTTTATAAAGTTATTCATTTTATTAGGCTAATAGTAAAATCTTTTATATAAAAATGTAATACTTTTATAAAGTTATTCATTTTATTGTATAATAATTAGAATATATTATATTTTATTATGCATAGTGTTTGCATAGTAAAATCTTTTTAAAAGTTATTCGTTTTATTAGATTATAAATAGAATATATTATATTTTATTATAAACCAATCTAGACCGTCCGTTTAAAGTAAATCGATCTGGACCATTCATGGATTGGTTACTATTCAGTCCATTCTTCTATAAATAGAAGCTCATTCCTTCATTATTTCTTACGAATTCACTGAAACTCCAGAGAGAGAAACTGTAGAGAGAATTATTCTTCTATCTTGAGCGTATTTCTTTAGCGTTTAAGAAAGGTTTGAGCATAGTGCAAGTTTCTTCAAGTATATCTCCGCCCTACCGTCGGAGTACTCTTCTTTATAAGGTAAGGGGTATTATATTTTTTTTCATATTCATGAAGAGAACTTCTGTTATTCCATTCTTTATTATTCTCATTGGATAACTTTTGTATCGCTGTGATTCACCCTATACTTGGTGATTTTTGTTGTTATTCCATTCGTTATTATTCTGTTGGAACATCCTGTCTGTGCGTTTTACGCCAGATCTGGTTCCATCTTTATTATTCTGTTGGAATATCTTGTGCATGCGCTTTTCGCTTTGACTGGTTCCGTCTTTATTATTCTATTGGAATATCCTGTCTGTGCATTTTACGCCGGACCTGATTCCGTTATTTATTATTCTGTTGGAATAACATGTCTATGCGAAGTACCGCATGCATGGTGATTTCTATTGTTATTTCATTCTTTATTATTCTTTTCGAATATCTTGTCGGTGCGTATTACGCCTGACCTGGGTCCGTTATTTATTATTCTGTTGGAATAACCTGTCTATGCGAAGTACCGCATTCATGGTGATTTCTTTTGTTATTCCATTCTTTATTATACTCAGTTGGTTAAAGTTTTGACTTCTATACTCCATGAAATTGGTGTATATCCTTGATATTTGCGCTTCATCCAGTATCTTTTCGTGAAAATATTCTTCTGAGCATTCTTAAATTTTACTCTACAAAGAAGTATCATGTTGACAATTTGGACGTTATTAGTTCCTGAATAAATTAATTCTTGAACTTGTTTTATTGAACTCTTATATCATTGTCATCATCCTCATATTTATATTTTGTTGAAAGTCATCTGTGGCCTGTAGTGCATAGATGGACTTGGTATGATTATGACCAGAAATTATTCGGTGTAATCATGACCATAATATTACAAATGATGTGGTAAAAGTCCTCATTGGCCCGTAGTGCATTGATGGACAGTTGTTGGCATGATCATGACCATTGATGAATACACGAATATCCTTGGCCCGTAGTGCATGGATAATTTGTGATTGTGATACTTATGAATATCCTTGGCCGTAGTGCAGGGATGAGGTAGATTATTTATTAATCTGAGTCCCAGCGATAAAAGTGATGAAAAACTTTTTAAATCATAAAAGATAGTAGATTTTATTCTCTACTTGACTCTTTTAATGGATTGCATGTTCATTGCAGCTTAAACTTGATGTCTATTGTATTTTATCAGTTTAACATTGTTGAAGACTAATGATAATTTATTCTGCATTATCTTAGTCATAATATTTCTTACTGGGCTAGTTGAGCTCACCCTTTCTGTGACGCCCCCAAAATAGGTATACACAACACCCATTCTGAGTCGCCAAATACATGGTACAGAAACAACTACAACTTTATTATTACAACAGTAAAACTGTGAGTTTGAATACAAATATTATCTTCTAGACAATATCTATACTCAAATAAATCCTCATCACATTTATTGATACATTATTTTACAAAAATGGTGAGGACTACTAAACAATCCTTTCTAAAACCTTCATTCCATACCCCGACTAGTACTCTTTCGATTACATTCTCGCCTCCCCGAGAAGAAAAATGGAACAACAAGGAAAAGGGTGAGCTTAACTAGCCCAAGAAAGAATATTATGACTAAGATAATATACAACAAATTATCGTTAGTCTTCAACAGGAAAAATCGATAGAATACAATAGGCAACAAGTTTCGGGATCAATATTCGCGTGAAATAATAATTCATAGAAGAGTTACGTAGAGAATGAAATCTACTATAATCTATGAATTTAATAGTCCATCATCAATATTTTATCCCCGTAACATCAATCAATATGCATCTGAATCAAATATTCATCTTTTACTACTGAGCCAAAGATATTCATCGATTAGTCATGTTCATTTAAACACTGCTCATCTTTGCACTACGTGCCAAAGATATTAATCAATCGGTCATGTTCATCTCAACACTGCTCATCTTTGCACTACGTGCCAAAGATATTCTTCAGAAATCATTCATCTTTGCACTACATAAGCCAAAGATATTCAATAATATCATCATTTAAGGCCGAGGATGATGAAAAATATTTTTAAGAAACGAATCCAAAGAAACAAAATGACAAGGATTAAGGATTAAGGATTCGTACTTGGTTTTATCCACGCCCAAAAATACCTCAAAAATAATCATAGTGGTGTAAAATTCAAGAATGATCAAAACATGGATACAATCGAGTTAGTATCCGAATTGATGTTTTGAACAAAAAGAAGAAATTTTATTTTTCGGTGAATAATCTCAGAGTATCGTGAATAGTCTTATATCGTGAATAGTAACTCAGACACCAAAAGATAGAAATTCCACAAAAACATCTTCACGCTTTCATGAATAGTACTTTCGTGAATAAGAACTCGTGAATAGTAACTCATGAATAAGAACTCAGTAAATAGTAACTCGTGAATAAATAGTAACTCATGAATAGTAACCCATGAATAGTAACCCCACATGAAAAAGTTCCAAATTTGATAAAAACTTCGTATCAACATTTCAAAGATAATGATATTGAAGAAATAATATCATTCTGAAAAAATAATATCCCTTACCTCGAAAAGATTAGTACTTCAAATTTGGAATACTGGGATATAGTCTTTGAAGGAACTTACCTTAGTCTAACAATACTCAAAGTATACTCAAAATACTCACAAGAATACGCTCGATAATATAGAGAGAAAACTTCAGCTTACGGTATGATTTTCAATTCTAACCTAAGACCTATTTATAGAAAAATGCTTTAGAACACCAAAGCGAAAATTTAATATAATATTAATATAATTATACAAATTTTCCTTAGCCCACCTTTTTGGTCAAAACACCAGCCACACATGTTAATGATGTCCAAAAAATACAAAAATGTTTTTCTTAACAAAAATAATTTAAACTCCCAAAAATCAATTATTTGAGACTTGAACTTCAATAATTCATAATAAATAGCCCTTTCATCAGAAAATTCGAATCTCGCTAGTTTTTATAGGAAATTCAATTCTCTACAACTTTACGTAAGAAAGTTTTTCCAAATTCCAAATAGAAATTGACCGAAATCCACAAACGGGTGATTTTACAAGCTTATAATCAAATTTCTATTAATAATTGTGTCCACCAACACACAAAACATGTGTTAAACATTTAATGCAACAAAAATACTCTTCCTCCTCAGATACTCATATATCCCACATTCGTTGTAAAAATATCACCAAGTAATATATTATTAAAATAATATATTTAAATGAATTATTTTATCGGAAAAAGATAAAATATTAATTTTCAACAATTGTCATTTTAAAAATTTTCTCCATCTATATCCACATAAAATCAATATTTTCTCATCATATAAATCAATAATTAATTATTCACAAATAATATTACGTAATCACAATATTGACAACCGTGCGGGTTCAGGGAGGGGCTTTCCAATAAGAATTTTTTCTTCTTGGCGGCCTTGATTAGGTGACCAAACCTCTCCTTAGACGTAACTTTCTAGACATTGCCAATAATGTTATCTAATAATATTATTCAGATAATATGAATTATTGCTTCGATAATGAAAGATACCGTGTAAATGACAATTATTGAAACAACAAAGAATATAAAATATCAACGCAGCAATTATTAACTCAATAAAATACCGAGCAAGAATTATCGTAACCATTATTGAGTAGTGCCTTCTTCACGTAAGAATCAATAATTGGTGCAATACTGCAGTGCTATCTTGTCAACAACGCCGTATTAGTGTGTTTTAACCACCGGGTATTCCAACAAGATAATTGTAATAACTACGCCGTTATTTAAAAAACAACTTATATTTGTCGTTTTCTTCATCCAATCACTTTCTAGTTATGGGGCCCACACATGGTATTGTGACGTCGTATTTAATATTCCCGACAAAGATTTAATATTCCACGACCAAACGAATATTCCCGACGATAATGAATATTTTATAACCACTTGCTTATTTTGAAATATTTGCGTATTTAACCCTTAACTATCCACATTAATCAAATCAACCCTTACTATTTCAAAATAATAAATAAAGGAAATTCCTTTTTATTTAAAAAATTTCGGGGTCTTACACTTTCTTTCACTGTTCTCTTGAGGAAATGAGAATGTAGCCGGGACTAGTCGGGAAACGGAGTGACGGTCCAGATGATAGTATTAGTAGTCCTCACTATTCTGTTAAATAGTGTGACAATAAATGTAATGAGGACTTATTCTGAGAGTTGATATTGTCTAAAAGATAATATTTGTATTAAAACTCACAGCTTTCTTGTTGTATATTAAAGATTGTATTTGTATTCATACCATGTATTTGGCGACTTCGAATAATGGGTGATGTATACCTATTTTGGGGCGTCATGAGATAGTTCTGCTTGTTAGAAGTAACTAGATAATTATAAACTTGTATCAAGATCATTATAAAGTGTATACGAGTTCACCGTAAAAGCTAGTGACTTTTGATCGTTGACTTTTCAATGAAATTAGTTCAAAAAAATGCCAAAATCTGACACTCTAAACTTGATAGAAATTGTCAAATTGTCACTGCAACCAAATAAACATTATCTTCGTAACCAATTAAATAGTATACAACAACCAATATATATAATCGATTAACATTTGTATGAAGGTAACCAATGTAGTCAATAAGAAACCACCAATATAAAAGAAATAATTATAAAACTCAATAACATTATAGAGTAACCAAATAAACACCTTACAAAGATCTAAATACATATTATACAAGAACTAAGATACATGTAATTAGTAGCGAAGATTATAAAAAATATTTTTACATTCATTTTACAACCAAAACAATCAGTAATGACTTTGTTACAAATTAAAGACTAACAGGTGTATGAAGGTAACCAATGTAGTTAATCAAGAACCATCAATATAAAAAAATCAAGATAAAACACAAGAATATTATGTAAGTAACCATGGTAATATTATACAATAAAACAAGTCAAGATTATATACTAACCAAATCCAGATTAGACAAAAATCAACATATATTTACTTAATATCCATAACATAAAACATATTTGCCATGCATTTTACAGCAAAAACAAACAATATAAAAAACATCAATATAAAAAATATCAATATGTACTTAAAGATCCAACAGTTGTAGGAAGGTAACTAATGTATTTAATAAGTAACAATCAATATAAAAAACATCAGTAGAATATACATTTAAAGTATACAACAACCAAATAAACATTATACAGTAACCAAATCAATAATAAATAGTAACCAATTTCTATGTTCTTAGTAACCAGAATATAAAACATATTTTTACATTCATTTTGCAATCAAAACAGTCAGTATACTGACTTTGTGACCAATCAAAGAGCGAAAAACTTAAGAAAGGTAACCAATATTCGAGTATATAATAACCACGGGGTAACGAAATAAACATTTAAAGTATACAGCAACCAAATAAACATTATACAATAACTAAATCAATAATAAACAGTAACCAATTTCTAAATTCTTAGTAACCAGAATATAAAACATATTTTTACATGCATTTTGCAATCAAAACAGTCAGTATACTGACTTTGTGACCAATTAGAGAGCGAAAAACTTAAGAAAGGTAATCAATATACGAGTATATAGTAACCACGGGGTAACCAAATAAACATTTAAAGTATAGAACAACCAAATAATCATTATACAGTAATCAAATCAATAATAAACAGTAACCAATTTCTATGTTCTTAGTAACCAGAATATAAAACATATTTTTACATGCATTTTGAAATCAAAACAGTCAGTATACTGACTTTGTTACCAATTAAAGAGAGAAAAACTCAAGAAAGGTAACCAATATACGAGTATATAGTATCCACGGGGTAACTATATGCATATAAACTTTAAACTCAAAGTTGTTACAGAGGTTGATTACTGATCTTGAAGTTGTTGTTGATCTTGTTGAAGTTGTTGTTGATCTTGAGGTTGCTGTTGATCTTCTCCTCTATTATCCGATCTCAGAGTTGCATCTCATCTTCTCCGATCTGTCGTTGCTCTATTGTTTCTGATCTCCAAGTTGCATTTTTTCTTCGTTGCTCTGTTGTTTCGTCTTCTCCGATCTCAAAGGTGTGTGTCGCAAGAAGAAGATTTGGATTTCTCGATATCAAAGTTGCATGTTTTGTTCAAATTGCTTGAATGTAGGGCGGTTAGTTGCATATAAAAAAGAGTCCAAGAATCGACGTGTATACGTGATTTTAGCAACTTTATATCAGTTGTTTTTATTTTGTAATTATGTTGTGTGTGTTTTATTTTTGTAATTACTTTCTAATTGTTGTATATTAGTGTTAAGGACCCTAATTATTTTTATTTATTTGGGTTGGGTAAAGTTTGGAACCATATTTTTTAAAAGAAATATAGTTCCAACCCGGTTAACCATTTTTTGACCCATATTTTATTCCAAATCTAAATCAAAAGTTCTTTTCACCCATATTTATATATTCAAGAAGTTCAATCACCCACCCCACCCTACCCTAGCCCCACCCCACCCCACCCCAACTGTAAGACCCCGAAATTTTTAAATAAAAAGGAATTTCCTTTATTTTGAAATAGTAAGGGTTGATTTGATTAATGTGGATAGTTAAGGGTTAAATACGCAAATATTTCAAAATAAGCAAGTGGTTATAAAATATTCATTGTTGTCGGGGAATATTCGTTTGGTCGTGGAATATTCAGCTCGTCGGGGAATATTAAATACGACGCCAAGCGACCATGTGTGGGCCCCATAACTGAAAAGCGATTGGATAAAAAAAAACGACAAATATAAGTTGTTTTTAAATAACTACAGTAGTTGTTGCCAATTATCTTCGTTGGAATACCCGGTGGTTAAAACACACTAATACGCGTTGTTGAGCAAGAAGACACCAGATTGCACCAATTATTGATTCTTACGTAAGAAGGCACTACTCAATAATGGTTACGGTAATTACTTTAAAGATTTTATCGAGTTAATAATTGTCGCGTTGATATTTTATATTCTTTGTTGTTTCATAATTGTCATTACAAGATCTTTCATTATCGAAGCAATAATTCATATTATCTGAATAATATTATTAGATAACATTATTGGCAATGTCTAGAAAGTTACTGCTCTAAGGAGAGGTTTGGTCATCTAATCATTGCGCCAAAGAAGAAGAAATTCTTATTGAAAGCCCTCTTCCTCTGAACCGCTGCACGGTTGTCAATATTGTGATTACGTAATATTATTTGTGAATAATTAATTATTGATTTATATGATGAGGAAAATATTGATTTTATGTGGATATAGATGGAGAAAATTTTTTAAAATGACAATTGTTGAAAATTAATATTTTATCTTTTTCTGATAAAATAATTCATTTAAATATATTATTTTAATAATATATTAACTATGATATTTTTACAATGAAGGTGGGATATATGAGTATATGAGGAGGAAGAGTATTTTTGTGGCATTAAATGTTTAACACATGTTTTGTGTGTTGGTGGGCACAATTATTGAATCGAAATTTGATTATAATTCAGAAAATCACCCGTTTGTGGATTTCTACGATTTTTGTTTGGAATTTGGAAACACTTTCTTCTGCAAAGTTGTAGAGAATTGAATTTCCTATAAAAACTCGTGAGATTCGAATTTTCTGATGAAAGGGCTATTTATTATGAATTATTGAAGTTCAAGTTCAAATAATTAATTTTGGGAGTTTTAATTAATTATTTTGAGAAAACGTTTTTGGTGAGTTGTGAACCTCATTTAACATGTGTGGCTGGTGTTTTTGACCAAAAGGTGGGCTAAGGAAAATTTGTATAATTATATTAATATTATATTAAATTTTCTCTTTGGTGTTCTAAGCATTTTCCTATAAATAGGTGTGCTTAGGTTAGAATTGAAAATCACACCGTAAAAGCAAGTTTTCTCTATTTCTCTCGATATTTTGAGCGTATTCTTGTGAGTATTTTGAGTATACTTTGAGTATTGCTAGACGGTCAAAGTTCCCTTCAAAGACTATACCCTAGATTCTAGTAAAGATCTTGATCTTCGAGGTAAGGGATATTATTTTTTTGTAATGATATTATTTCTTCAATATCATTATCTTTGAAATGTTGATCCGAAGTTTTATCAAATTTGGAACTTTTTCATGTCGGGTTACTTATTCACGAGTTACTATTCACGAAGTTACTTATTCATGAGTTACTATTCACGAAGTTACTATTCACGAGTACTATTCATGAAGCGTGAAGATGTTTTTGTGGAATTTCTATCTTTTTGGTGTCTGAGTTACTATTCACGATATCTGAAGACTATTCACGATATCTGACTATTCACGATACTTGTACTATTCAATTTAAAAATAAATTTCTTCTTTTCGTCCAAAACATCTATTCGGATACTAACTCGATTGTATTCATGTTTTGATCATTCTTGAATTTTACACCACTATGATTATTTTTGAGGTATTTTTGGGCGTGGATAAAACCAAGTACGAATCCTTAATCCTTAATCCTTGTCATTTTGTTTCACCGGATTCGCTTTTAAAAAATATTTTTCATCATCCTCGGTCTTAAATGATGATATTATGGAATATCTTTGGCCTGTAGTGCAAAGAAAGATGAATGATTTCTTAAGAATATCTTTGGCCCGTAGTAAAGATGAATGATTTCAAGAATATCTTTGGCCTCAGAAGTGCAAAGATGAACAGTGTTGAGATGAATATGACCGATTTGATTAATATCTTTGGCTTCATAGTGCAAAGATGAACAGTGTTTAAATGAATATGACTAATCGATGAATATCTTTGGCCTGTAGTGCAAAGATGAATATTTGATTCCAAATGTATATTGATTGATGTTACAGGGATAAAATATTGATGATGGACTGTTAAATTCATAGATTATAGTAGATTTCATTCTCTACGTAACTCTTCTACGAATTATTATTTCACCATGCGAATATTGATCTCGAAACTTGTTGTCTATTGTATTCTATCGATTTTTTCCTCGTTGAAGACTAACGATAATTTGTTGTATATTATCTTAGTCATAATATTCTTTTTATCGGGCTAGTTGAGCTCACCCTTTTCCTTGTTGTTCCATTTCTCTTCTCGTGAGGCGAGAATGTAGCAGTACTAGTCGGGGTATGGAATGAAGATTCTAGAGAGAGTTGTTTAGTAGTCCTCACCATTTTGTAAAATAATGAATCAATAATGTGATGAGGATTTATTGAGTATAGATATTGTCTAGAAGATAATATTTGTATTCAAACTCAGCTTTCTTGTTGTAATAATAAAGTTGTAGTTGTTTCGTATCTATGTATTTGGCGACTCGTAATGGGTGTTGTGTATACCTATTTTGGGGTCGCAAGCGCTTGGTATCGAGCTTAGGGATATGATCTCTGGCGGAGATCGAGGAATAGAACTAGGAGGGAGAGACGAGTAAATCCTTCGCTAAGTGTGTCCTACCTAAGCTTATTTGTTAGTTGGTCAAGATATAGGGATATTATGTGATATATTGATTTCTTAATTAACCCTTATTTTATGATGATTTGAGAATGTCGATCGAGAATATTAACAAGGGAGTAAATGAGACCGTGGAGATGCTGTACTTTCACCAACGAGGAGAACGTGCAACAGTCGGCAATGTTCCTCCCGTGAACAACACCACCGAAAGCGTATGATGAACGAGGGGATGTTTAGAAGCTTTTTGCAGCTTCATGCAAAATCGATTTAGGAGACTCGTGTTCAAAATACAGGAGGAAATGATAGCAATTCACGAGTGGTCACAACCAAGCGCTTCAAAGAGTTGGGACCACCGAGTCTGGGAAAAGCGGATCCGATTAAAGGCGAGACGTGGGTCAAACAAATTACCAAGATATTCGATGTCTTGGGATGCACGGAGAACAGAAAGTTCCATTCGCCACCTTTATGTTTCGTGGCGAGGCAGACATCGGTGGGAATCAGTGAAGCGTACCCATCCAAATTGCACTCAAAGATGTCATGGGGAGACGTTTGAAAGCAGCTTCAATGACAAGTACTTCCTCGAAAGTATTCGGCTATATGATGGAAGTGGAGTTTATTAGACTAGAAGCGAGATAACACGACGGTGTCCCAAAGATGAGGCGAAGTTCATGGAGTTATCCAGTTTGCACCTCATTTGGTGGAGAATGAGGAACGATGACGCGGATGTTTTCGAGAGGTTTGAAACCCGACATACGCCAAGATCTCATTTCTCATAAATTTTCTCTATTCGATGTTGTCACATGTGGCTCAGATTGTTAGAAGCGAGATAACGAGTACGCTCAACCGAGGGACCATAACCAGAGATCATACTGAAGATATAGCGAACATCGTAATAACGATAACCACGGAGAAAAGAAGAATACGAGACAAAGGCGGTAACCACTCCGGTGGTAATCGTGGCCATGAAAATAGAAGAAGCGAGTCGGGAGGAGATTTTAAAAAGAGGAGATTCAATAACGACCATGTGAAGACGCTGGCTTTATATAGCAACTAGTTTTAAGGAGGAGAACGACCACCGGTCAGACATGTTACAAATGCGGAAAGAGGGACATATCACCAAACCGCCCACAACAGCTTTAGGTATGTTATAGTTGTGGAAAGGAAGGACATATCGCTCGAGATTAGACGCAGAGCGAAACCTAGTTCAATGGGGATTGTGACTCAAAAGACCGTCCCCTAAAAAGTCAAAGTCAACGATTCCGGAAGAGCGTTTGTCGTGACCGGGTCATTAAATGCAAGGAACCCGAACGGTTAGCACGGGTTAGTCAATTATAAATTCTTCAAGTATATACCTTACTAGATATCGGTTTCTACCCATTCTTTTATCTCTCTTTACTTGCGCCAACGCTTAAACTTGACTTCGAGAAATTAAACTTTGACCTATCTCGGAAACTCCGTTAGAGAAACTTTCATCACATCCACTCGCTTATAAATCTTGCTTGATTCAGTTGGCACTATCACATTACCACGTTAACCTTATTTCTATAGAGATATTTGTTTTTGATGTGATTTTAAGGTTAACTACTCATCACGCCAAATTGATTATTTTCGTAAGGTTGTTAGTTTTCATATTCCTAAGCAACCCGTTATTCAATTCAAGCAATCAAACCATTGTAGTCAAACATTTTCATATCAAGCCATGAAGTCATTCGTTTATTACGGATGTCAAATTTTCTTAGTCCATGTTATGGATTTGAATAAAGACACGCCGATTTGAATAATATTCCCGTTATTGATTTTTCCCGACGTATTTTCTCAAGAATTTCTTGGCTTACTCCCAAAGCTCGATATTAAATTTTGTATCGACTTTGAACCCTAGTACAAAACTCATTTCTAAAATCTCATATCGAATGGCTCTATTGAACTTCGTGGAGTTAAAAATTCAACTATAGAATTTGGTACCGAGCCTTTATCTTGTGACTTCCTTTGTGGAATTCACCTAAGCCGCACTCTCTATAGGGGACGTCATATTCGCGTGCGATAGTAAATCGATAGGTGTCATTGTGACGTCTTATCCAAGATTGGGATATGAGTCACGAATGAGAGCAACCTAAGTCGATTATCGAAATACGTAGCTTTCAGGCTTAGTTGGTTATTATCGGAGATTCGTTGAAGGATATTCTCGAATCGCTATTCCGTTAACTTAGTGACTCGAAAAGATACAAAATTCTTATGGAGCGAGGAATGCGAGAAGATTTTCCAAGAGCTCAAGAGGCGATTCATTTCGCACATATTCTAACCATACCATCTTGGAAAAGCGAACGTGGTAGGCGGCGCGTTGAGTAGAAGATCATATCTTGCGGAACGAAAAGCGATGATGTCAAGTATACGACAGAGCCAACTTTAATAGAAAAAGTTAAGGTTGCTTTCGAAGCCACCGAATCGGAGTTGATGCGTATGAAGAAGAAAGTACAAGAAGGAGCTATTCCTAAGCGAGAATTGATGAAGAAGGAATACTTGAGTCCACTCTAGACTTTGTGTTCCTAACGACTCGATTTGAAGTACAAGATTATGATGGAGGCACACAATACGCCATTTGCAATCCATCTCGGGAGTACCAAAATGTATTATGATCTTCAACATACATTTTGGTGGAGCAATATGAGGAGAGAGATCGCGTGGTTTATCTCGATGTGTTTAACTTGCCAACGTGTAAAGGCGAGCATCTTGTACCTAAGGGTCCGCTGCAACCACTTGAGATTTTGAAATGGAAGTGGGAACACATTACCCCAATTTCATTACTAATCTTCCTGTGGTTTCTCAAGCGCATAGATGCGATTTGGGTTATTGTTGATAGATTAACCAAGTCTCCGCTTATTTCTTCCGATACGAGAGACTTATTCCTTGAACGCCTTTCTCGTATGTATGCGTAAATGAGATTGTGAGATTGCATGGCATGCAAGTATCCATAGTTTTAGATCGTGACCCAAGATTCACTTCATGATTTTGGGTTAGTTTGTAAAAGCTATGGGCACGAATTTATGATTCTGGCTTTGGCATACCATCCTCAAACGGATGGGCAATCGAAAAGGACTACTCAAACTCTTGAAGATATATTAAAACTCGTGTCCTAGATTTCAAAGGAAGTTGGGATAAGTACTTGCCATTGGTGGAATTCTCATACAACAATAGTTATTAAACAAATATAGGCATGGTTCCATTCAAGCATTATATGGACAAAAATGTCGTTCTCCAATATGTTGGGATGAGGTGGGTGAAGCAACATTGTTGGGACCCAAGTTAAGACGTATGACTCACCGAAAAGATCCAAATGATTCGACAACGATACAAACGGCACAAGATCGACAAAAGAGTTATGCGGATCTTCATCGAAAGGACGTGGAATTTAATGTAGGGATCATGTATTGTTGCGAGTTGCTCCATGGAAGGGAGTTATAAGATTTGGGAAGAGAGGAAAGCTCAATCCACGATTTATCGGTCCATTTCAAATTCTTGACCGAGTAGAAAATGTAGCCTATAGACTTGCGTTACTCCGTATGTCTCGTGTTCATAATGTGTTTCACATATCCGTATTTCAGAAATATGTGAAAGACCCAACCACGTTATAGAGTTAGAAACCCACGAGATATATGTAAGACTTAACGTATGAGGAGGTACTGTCAAGATTTTGGATAGGAAGGAGCATGTCCTACGCCAAGAAAGGTTATACCACAAGTTAAAGTTTTGTGGAGGAATCATGCTATAGAGGAAATGACACGGGAATTGAAAACGAAAATAAAAGCGAGGTATCCTTACCTTTTCAAAACACTGTGTATGCGACGTCAATTTCGAGGACGAAATTTCATAAGGAGGGAGGTTGTAAGACCAAAATTTTTAAATAAAAAGGAATTTCCTTTATTTTGAAATAGTAAGGGTTGATTTGATTAATGTGGATAGTTAAGGGTTAAATACGCAAATATTTCAAAATAAGCAAGTGGTTATAAAATATTCATTGTTGTTTGGGAATATTCGTTTGGTCGTGGAATATTCAAATCGCTTGTGAATATTCGTATTTACGGCCAGCAGCCCATGTGTGGGCCCCATAACGGAAAAAATCGATTGGATAAAAAAAAACGACAAATATAAGTTGTTTTTAAATAATCTACAGTAGTTGTTGTTGCAGATTATCTTTGTTGAATACCCGGTGGTTAAAACACACTAATACGCCGTTGTTGAACAAGAAGCATACCAGTATTGCACCAATTATTGATTCTTACGTAAGAAGGCACTACTCTCGATAATGGTTACGATAATTACGCTCAAATATTTTATTGAGTTAATAATTGTTGCGTTGATATTTTATATTCATTGTTGTTTCAATAATTGTCATTACACAAGATCTTTCATTATCGAAGCAATAATTCATATTATCTCAATAATATTATTAGATAACATTATTGGCAATGTCTAGAAAGTTCTGTCAAGGAGAGGTTTGGTCATCTAATCATACGCAAGAAGAAGAAATTCTTATTGAAAGCCCTCTTCCTGAACCGCCTCGTCATTTGTCAATATTGTGATTCTCAGTAATATTATTTGTGAATAATTAATTATTGATTTATATGATGAGGAAAATATTGATTTTATGTGGATATAGATGGAGAAAATTTTAAAATGACAATTGTTGAAAATTAATATTTTATCTTTTTCGATAAAATAATTCATTTAAATATATTATTTTAATAATATATTAACGGTGATATTTTTACAATGAAGGTGGGATATATGAGTATATGAGGAGGAAGAGTATTTTGTGGCATTAAATGTTTAACACATGTTTTGTGTGTTGGTGGGCACAATTATTGACCAAAATTGATTATAAATGTAAAATCGCCTGCTTGTGGATTTCGGTCAATTTTTGTTTGGAATTTGGAAAAACTTTCTTCTGCAAAGTTGTAGAGAATTGAATTTCCTATAAAAACTCGCGAGATTCGAATTTTCTGATGAAAGGGCTATTTATTATGAATTATTGAAGTTCAAAGTTCAAAATAATTAATTTTGGGAGTTTTAATTAATTATTTTGAGAAAAACGTTTTTGGTGAGTTGTGAACCTCATTTAACATGTGTGGCTGGTGTTTTTGACCAAAAGGTGGGCTAAGGAAAATTTGTATAATTATATTAATATTATATTAAATTTTCTACTTTTGGTGTTCTAAGCGTTTTCCTATAAATAGGGTCTTGGGTTAGAATTGAAAATCACACCGTAAATGAAGTTTTCTCTATTTCTCTCTCGATATTTTGAGCGTATTCTTGTGAGTATTTTGAGTATACTTTGAGTATTGCTAGATTGCAAGTTTCCTTTCAAAGACTATATATCTTAGATTCTAAATTTGTAAGATCTTGATCTTTCGAGGTAAGGGATATTATTTTTTTGTAATGATATTATTTCTTCAATATCATTATCTTTGAAATGTTGATCCGAAGTTTTATCAAATTTGGAACTTTTTCATGCTCGGGGTTACTATTCACGAGTTACTATTCACGAGTTACTATTCATGAGTTACTATTCACGAAGTTACTATTCACGAAGTACTATTCATGTAAGCGCGTGAAGATGTTTTTGTGGAATTTCTATCTTTTGGTGTTCTGAGTTACTTATTCACGATATCTAAGACTATTCACGATACTGCACTATTCACGATATTACTATTCAATTTAAAAAATAAAATTTCTTCTTTCATTCAAAACATCTATTCTGGATACTAATTCGATCAGATTCATGTTTTGATCATTCTTGAATTTTACACCACTATGATTATTTTTGAGGTATTTTTGGGCGTGGATAAAACCAATTACTTAATCCTTAATCCTTAATCCTTGTCATTTTGTTTCACCGGATTCGCTTTCTTTAAAAAATATTTTCATCATCCTCGGTCTTTAAATGATGATATTATGGAATATCTTTGGCTCAGAAGTGCAAAAGATGAATGATTTCTTAAGAATATCTTTGGCCCAGAGTGCAAAAAGATGAATGATTTCTCAAAGAATATCTTTGGCTGTAGTCTGAAAGATGAACAGTGTTGAGATGAACATACGATTGATTGATTAATATCTTTGGCTCAGTAGTGCAAAGATGAATGTGTTTAAATGAATACTTACTTAATCGATGAATATCTTTGGCCTTTAGTGCAAAGATGAATATTTGATTCCAAATGTATATCGATTGATGTTATAGGGATAAAATATTGATGATGGACCGTTAAATTCATAGATTATAGTAGATTTCATTCTCTACGTAACTCTTCTACTATGAATTATTATTTCACCATGCGAATATTGATCCGAAACTTGTTGCCTATCATTGTATTCTATCGATTTTTCCTGTTGAAGACTAACGATAATTTGTTGTATATTATCTTAGTCATAATATTCTTTACTTTACTTGCTAGTTGAGCTCACCCTTTTCCTTGTTGTTCCATTTCTCTTCTCGAGAGGCGAGAATGTAGCGAAGTACTAAATCGGGGTTTAAATGAAGATTCTAGAGAGAGTTGTTTAGTAGTCCTCACCATTTTTGTAAAATAATGAATCAATAATGTGATGAGGATTTATTGAGTATAGATATTGTCTGTAAGATAATATTTGTATTCAAACTCACGCTTTCTTGTTGTAATAATAAAGTTGTAGTTGTTTTACATACACGATTTATTTGGCGACTCGAATGGGTGTTGTGTATATACCTATTTTGGGGTCACACCAACTCCTAACCCCACTTCACTAAAAAAAATAATATTATGTGATTATGATACCCTTACCTCACCTTCCACCCCACCCCCCACCCAATCCCAACCCCAACCCAACCCAACAAAAATAATGATATTATGTGATTATGTATACACCCCTTACCCCCACCCCACCCCCCACCCACCACCCAAAAAAATAATGTGTGCACCACCCCATACTATTTTTTTTGGAGAGGAGGTCAGTGGGTAGGGGTGGGGGTAAGCGTGGGGATGGGTAGGGGTGGGGTGGGTGGGTGGGAGTGGTATATCATAATCGCTTAATATTATTTTTTTTTGGGAGGGAGTGTTAGGTGGGGGAGTGGGGGTAGGTGGGTAGGGATGGGTAGGGGTGGGTAGGGTGGATGGGGTGGGTGGGGTATACATAATCACTTAATATTATTTTTTTTGGGAGGGAGTGGGTGGGTGGGTGGGTAGGTGGGTGGGTGGGGTGGGGTGGGGTGGGTGGGTGGGTGGGTGGGGTATACATAATCGCTTAATATTAATTTTTTTGGGAGAGAGTGGTGGGGAGTGAGTGGGGTGGGGGTGGGGGTGGGGGTGGGGTGAGGTGGGGGGTAAGGGGTGTATACATAATCACATAATATTATTATTTTGTGTTGAGGTGGGGTGGGGTGGGGTGGGGTGAGGTGGGGTGGGGTGGGGTGGGGTGAGGGGTATATATATAATCACATAATATTAGTGTCAAATCAAGCCTTCATGGAACCCATAATCCATAACAATATTAAAATGGTTAATATGGTTTTTAACCATAACCATATGGTTCCAACCCACATTATCCATATTAAAAATGTTTAATATGATTTTAGTTCTTAAATGAAACTATAACCATATTTTGAAAATCAAAATTAACTCAAAACCATATTTTATCAGGCCTATTCTAAACAAAAAGTAATCCAGAATCCGCTAGGATTATTGCTTAATTAGTTATGTGACGAGTGTAATCCCTACAAAATGTACAAGGGACAACACTCAAAGTTTATTCATTATAATTGTTAAGTTAATTTATAATTAAGCAAATTTTCTTTTTTTTGTTATATATATATATATATATATATATATATATATATATATTGTTGGGATTGACTCATACCTTCTGCCGATTTGATGAATGAGCCTCATGTGTTTGGGCTCATGTTATAGCAGTTAGGGTTTTTTTAGTTATTATAAAAATATTATTTGATATGTGAATCATTGTAGAGTGTGCGAGACATCTAATAAATACATCGGACAAATAAAGTCTAACCAAATTAGTGAACATGATTATATTACGTGCTTTTATTTTTTTCGTTTTTTCATATATATATAAATGGAGCTTACAACTTGAAATTTAAGAAACAGAAAACCGGAAATTACATAATTAAATATTTTGTGTGCTTCAAAATTAAATACACAATTTTTTTTGTCGATACTAAAATTACATACACGTTTTTATTTTTAGAGTACAGAGAAATGAAATTCTTAAAATTTGTTGTTATTTTATCTTATTTAATTGATGTCATCACTACTATATTTCTATCTAATTTTAGAAATAAATTTGAAAAAAAAATTCCCTTAAAAATCTGTTTTAAAATTATATTTCTAATTTTAAAATCGTACGTGAGGTTCCTCCAATTATTTAAACAATTCAATTCAAGTAGGTCGATCATAGGGTTAACTAAATTGCATTATTGAGCCCACCCAGCCGGGACCAGGAGGAAATTATAATATAGGGTGCATGGACAGGAAATAAATGAGAAACAGCTGCATGCATGTATGGTTAATTTGAAGGACAATCACTTTTAGAAGAGATGATGTAATGAATTTTATTATATTCAACATCGGTGGACTAAGCACGTACGTAAGCCTGTAAAGCTAAATTCCAAGATACCAACGGACCCAACACATAGAATTTAATTTGGTTTGGATTACTTACTTGGACACCCTTTATATATTAGTGGTTCGTAAAGTATTTAGTATATATCTTTATATATTTTTGACAAAAATCATCCATAACAATTTGATTTTTTTATTATTTTGCATATATATTGTAAAGAACCTACTTTTATAATTATACTTTATGTCTTTATCGCTGCAGGCTATATACTTTTAAATGAGAATTTTGCTCCATAAAGATTGGTTAAATTAATGTCATAGACTTTAAAACTATAATTGAAAACACACACACACACACACACACACACACATATATATATATATATATATATATATATATATATATATATATATCATCAAAACCCAAGAGAGTAAAATTAATTGATCTGCTGATTTAAGTTTTTATTTGGAAGGATTTTTATTAGGAAGTAATTAATTAAAAGCCTACACATTCTCATTGCTAGATCCGATCGAACTGGATGAAGTTTTCACTTGGTGAAGTTGGTCAAGTTGAATGCTTAATTTTACATGTATAGTTAGTCAAAACTTAATTTTAAATCAAATTATACATAACAAAACTTAATTCATTGTCTTAATATTTTTTTTTAAGTCATATTAGCTCATCATATTCATATACTCATTCAAAAGATTATAAATTATAACTGAAAATTCTACTAACGTATTTGTAACTCAATACTCTCACGTCTCACGTCCAACTTTTTACTATATATGAACTTGATAAGTATATATCAAGGCGTTTCTTCGGAATATCTGGTGGTTGCGGTCATGGGAAAAAAGACAATAACTAAAAAACAAATACGTTCTCTTTCTCAATTTATATATACCACTATTTTATTTTATTTTTGTTAATTTAAGGCAGAATTTAACTTCACACACTACTTAATTTGTCATCGCAAATGTTTAAACTCTCACCCTCTTGTTACACAAAGGGTAGAAATAAGGGGTAAATGAATCGAGTCGAGTATTAAGTTACTCAGATTTGATTCACAAATTAAATTTATTGAGTAAAAAATAAGGTTTGATTAAGGCTCGTTTAGCTATCGAGTCGAGTACGATCTCAAATTGAGTCCGAGCAATTTGAACATTTCGAACGAATATGATTTGAGTATCAATAAAAAATTACAATTTGAGGAGGTTCGAGTAATTTATCGAACTTTAAAATTTACTCATATTTGAATCATTTATATTTCGAGTCGAGCGAGTATAGATCAAACCCAAACTGTTTGCTCATTTTACAGCTTTAGGCAGAAATAATCATAGAGCCTTTATACACAAGAGGTGAGGATAATGTAACACCAAGTCTCACGTCGAAAGATATGGTAAATTTTTTGTGTGTATATAAGAAATTAAGTTACTACTAATAGTATGTTCAGTCATGACCTTGTGCTGGTTTAAGAGTATCCAAGAAGATACTATTGGACCAATGATTTAAGTTTTATTTGGATGAATTTGATTCGGATTTAAAATTTGACTCAAGATTTGACCCGAATTGTTTCAGATAATCATAGGGCCTCTTGATACACAAAGGGTAGGGATAGTTTGTTTGCAATGATTATAATACCGAGATTATAATCCATGGAATTATAATACCAAGATTAGAAATAATCTCGGGATTATAATTATAATATCAAAAATTATTAAGACATTTTATAATCGTGAAACTAATAGTCCGAATTCTAAATTTAAAAACAAACAAGACATTTGGAATTAATAATCATTACCTACATTTATACCACTACTTTATATACATATAGTGCATATATTATTAGGAAGCAACTTCACTCTCATTGTCACTCCCTCTTCTCCTTGTTGTTCAATTCTACTGCTGCATAGAGAAAAGAATACATTCACAGCATGCAAGATCCTCCAGATAAGTTGCCTAGATGGATTCCTACCACTAGCCCAGCAAGAACACTTCTCTTGAAATTCATGACATCAAAAATGATGATCATGATCATGAACTGCATGATGATGATGATCATCATCATGATGATCAGACGTCTGACATTGCTCCTGAAGAAGGAGATAACATTCCCTTCAATATCTTCCCATATTCAAACTATAGTACTCCCCCACCCTCACCTCCTCATATTAGTTGTCTTGAAACACCCTCGCTCAAGCTTTATGGGTCGGGTAAAAGGTTAAGATCCCTTAAGCTTGGCTCGGGTAGCAAAAGATCAAGGTCCATTAAAAGTGAAGAACCAGTTTCAACACCTCTCAGCCTTCAGACAAAAGGAGAAGAAACCGGAATTTTCATAACGTGGAAGGACTTGTGGGTGACGGTACGTTAAAATTTATTATGAGAGTCTGTTGCAAAATATGTATTAGAAATGAATTAATAGGTATAATAGAGGATCATATATAATCCCTCCATCTCCATGCCATTTCTTGAGTGTCAAAATGATACATGGAGAGAAAATAATGTCTAATATACCTGTTTCATGACAGAATAATAATATGAATGTGTGTAATATTTTGATACTTACCCTCTTTTGTGATCCTAGCCCCATACATACTCCAATCCGGTTTCTGGTGCCACCCATCATCTCTCGACACCTTTTCCCCCAATCTCCGGTCATTTCGGTAGAAAGTATGTAGCCTTTTGATCTCTCTCTCTTTGTGATCCTACCACTTTTGCCCTTTGGGTCATCTCCTAGAGTCCCATCCTCATTAATGCCATGCGAAAAGGTGGCGAGACATAGTAATCGACTATCGTTTGGCATAATGATTCTGGGTCGAAGTTGGGTTAAGTGATTAATTTGTATAATGGGCGATTCAATGGCTAAGCCCAAATAATGGAAATGACCCAACAATAGGATCAATACGAAAGGACCCGATGAAATAATCAAATAAGCTGGCCCCGAAACCATTCGGACCAACCGGGATTAACGTAACATGATCGAGGAGGAGCCCATTAAGTCTGGCCCAATAAGGAAAAGGATTATGGCCCAACATTGCCCCCTAGTCTTTTATTAAACAGGGTGTTTAATGAAAGACTATAAACAGTATAGGCCCATGATATAACAAATTATGATAAATCACAAGAGGTCCAAAGTGAAACTCACCAAAGCCCAACAAAATCGGTCCAAATTGATATCAGGAATAGAAATGGGAGGCCCAATAAACACAAGTCCACTCAGGTGAAGATATTTAGACCCAAAAATGGATGAAACCTCTTCCCATTCACCATCATTCTTTGTGAATTAAATGTGCCACCCTCGATTCTGTAGTATGTAGCAAATCGATATAAAAGGTAAACTTTACCAATTCTGACGGTTTTACACTGCTAATTTGAAATTTGAACCTTTGAGCTTTCTTCTCCTCTGCAGAACTTCTTCCTCTGTTTCACGAAATCTCAACAATGGTGACTGTGAATTCCAGCCAAAACTCTCCCAACCCAAACCCTAACCAGAGGGTTCGAGTTCCAACCCCAATCTTGAACAACTATGGGGAAATCCACCTCGATCCCCTCTTGCGACTTGACTTCTTTGAGGGCGGGGAACAATTCCCTCATGCCAACATCCCTCCTCCGTCGCGAAATCGAGATCGTATCCTTGGACTCGTTATCGATTCACGACATGTATGCCGTAAGAGCTCCCGCTCTGAAGAAGCGTATGTACCGGCCAGCCGGACGGTTGGGTCGCCATGCCGTCACCTTCACGGAAAAGGGGTTCGCTTTACCTCTCCATGCTTTTATCGTTACCCTCCTAGGGTTCATAGGAGTGGGCTTTGCTCGATTAGTGCCCAATTCCTACATCCACATCCACGGCATTCATTGCCTTTTGTCATGAATTAGGGATTTCTCCTCCTCGTTGACATCTTCTTCACCCTCTTCTCTGCCGAAAAGTCTCGAAACGAGGCTTGAAATGTTGAGTGGCGGTCTCCCAGGCCCAACACAGTTAGAGAGGAGACCCTTGATGGATACCCTTCGGCAACAAGGGTTGTACGAGAGTGGTTTTTCGTCACGGGGACCGAGATCTCTTCTCTTCCAGTTGGACTACCTCGATCGGGTCTCTGCTGACTTTGGAGACATCTCAGAAGGCGTGTGAGGAGATGGCGAACTTTTGAAGAAGATTCCTCCAAAAGAATGGAGTTTTACACGACCAAACAAGCTGGCTATATGACCACAAATGTAAGTTTCGAACAACTTTGTAACATAATTTTTGAGATATATAAATGATACGGGTTCTGATATATGGTTTTTTGCAGTGTCTCTGATCAAACCAACTTCTTTGGAAGTGAAAGATCTGGAAGATTTTTTGGCGGGGAAGAATCGGATCTGGCGAAGAGCATCCATGAAAGAAGTCTTCTCGTGATCCCCACATCATCGATCCACCAACTACCTCCCTTCAAAATGATGAACCCCAAACCGATGAGCCCAACATACCCGAAGAATCCCTCAGACCCCGCCGAAAAAAAAGATCCGCCAAAAAATCCAAATCCACCCAATGGGATACACACCCCGAAAGTGATCCAGAAACAATTCCCGAAGCAACCCCAAAACATGTTGACATCCAACCCCAATCCTACACCCTCTGAATCTATCCACAGTGAGGAGGTTTGCTCGACATTCCTTTGCGATATAGGGCGAGGTTCTTCGTGTGTGAAAAGATAAGGGCGAGGATAACCCCACATGCCAAGAAGAGCTCAAGGTTCCTTCGTCTTGGTGACATCCTCCGAATAATCCCACAAAATCCAAGTGCACGATGATGAACCGGCCGGATCTGTCCCCATCCATCCGAAAAAGAAAACATCCATCGAACGACCACCGGTTCATCTTACGCACCTTCGCTTGACCCCGAACCCTCTCTGCTTTCGGTCTCCTTCTCCGAAACCATACATGTGGACTCCTCGCCGATTCGCAATCAACCCCGCCTTCTCCTCCAAGACAAACATTGCTTAGAATTCGGCGGGGCGCCGCCATGGCCTCTCCAACCATGTGGCCTCGATTTAATGCCCATTTTCCTTTCAAGCTGTTCAGCGCCTTCGTTCGTGAAACCGATGATCATCGGTTGAGGAATAGTTCAAACGAGGATTTACTCGGCGAGGCATGAGCTACTTGGCGAAGGTAAGCGGTTCTCTTCTTTATTTACGAATTTATCTTCATACTTATACATCTGGCCCGATCAAATAATATTGGACATGCATAGGCGAATCTTGTGTTGAGGCGTCTGCGTCAAGGGTCTCTTAGGTAGAATCGAGGAAGAGGCTCGAGGAAGGAGAATGCCCTTATAAAGTGCGCCTTGGCTGGGGAAAAGACTCAGCGCGAATGCATTCTTCATACAAATGAAGGACTTCAAAAGAGTTAGCCCAAGCGAGGGAGATGTGAAGGCCTCGATGAAGAACTAAAAGTCGACCAAAGCCTGACCACGAGGAGATCGTCAAAATGAATATTGACTTGGTTGGAGGAGGCGAGATAAGGATGGAAAGATCAAGGAATTAAAGGCGATGCTAAACTCTCGACTAAGACCATCCAAAAACTAGAGTTGGCGAGAGACTCGTCATCTGAATAAAAAGCAAAAGCTTGAAGAAGAAATCAGAGAACTTAAGGCCCTTGGGACCTTGGGCCTCCTACGTAGATGATCTTCATGAAACAAATCATGAAAAGTATCGGAACTTCGGATGAGATCAACGGGAAATAATGAAGATATACTCACGAGAGTTACGAGTACATCTTAGGAGTCGTGGCAAGGAGAAGGCGATTGCGACCAACGGGATCCATCCTTGCTTTCGACTCTTGAGATAGCGAGGATGGCGCTGAAAGCTGATTTTCCTTGGTTTTATTGAAGAATATTTATGAAGACTTACATTATGTTTCTTTCTTTAATTTATAGGACTTGTAAAAATTATCTAATATTGTAATTAGATTGAATATCAATGAAAAAAGTGGTTTCATTCCTTATGACTTGATGTATTTACTTTACGTCGATACTCGATATTAATTTAAGCGGAAAGATGCACAAATCTCTTTCATGGACTGAACTTCGAACTGATAAGTTAACAACTAAACATGTCATATAACGAGATAAGATGAAGTTAAAGAATGAGGCATTTGAACTCGACACTTAGAAAAATTTTAGGTAATAAAGTAAAGGGATACTTATTAGTTACTGAAGTGTGAGAGACGGATCTGCTTCATTAGGAATTTGTTTACCCCGAAAGGCCTAACAAAATCAAAAGATGACATTTTCCTACCACGAAGGGCACGACAAAGTCTAAAGGACAACGCTTGCCTACCACGAAGGGCACGACACAAGTGCGAAGATGACACTTGCCTACCAGAAGGGGGCTGACAAGGTCTAAGGTGACGACAATTGCCTACCACGAAGGGCGACAGCGTCTTAAGGATGACACTTGCCTACCACGAAGGGCACGACAAGGTCTAAGTGTAAACAATTACCTACCACCGCGAGGGCGACAACGTCTTAAGGATGACACTTGCCTACCACGAAGGGCACGACAAGGTCTAAGTGTCGACACGATTACCTACCACGCGAGGGCTGACAACGTCTTAAGGATGACACTTGCCTACCACGAAGGGCGACGACAAAGGTCTAAGTGTCGACAATTGCCTACCACGCGAGGGCACGACAACGTCTTAAGGATGACACTTGCCTACCACGAAGGGCACGACAACCCATAAGTTCACCTACCATTAAGGCTACCATCGAATGGTCGGTGAGTCCCACGAACCTCCCCAACGTCTTGGCGTTTGCCTGCCAAAAGGCTAAACTCATATCCACTGCCATGGCTACCATCGAATGGTCGGTGAGTCCACCCAGAACCTCCTAGCACCATTGAATCGATCGACAACGAAGACAAGATTTGTTTGAGAAAAAGGAACTTTATTGATGATGACATAAATATTCTGAGACTTCGATGTCTTGACATCATTTTCTTGAAAGTACTTCCTAAGCTTTGCCGTGCCAAGTATTCTTAATTGTTGACCCGTCTAATGCCTTCAACCGATAAGTCCCGGCTTGACGCCGGTGATTTCATCTGGTCCTTCCCGGTTTGGCATCGACTTTCCCAGTTACGAGGTGTAGATGCTTGGCTTCTCTGAGGACAAAATCTCTACTTGAACCTGCGAAACTTTACCCCTTGTTATAATGCTTGGCCACTCTTGACGATAGTACTTGCCAATTTGATTAAAATTTGTTTCTCGACTTCCTCAAGCAAATCAAGATTGGCCTTAAGCCCTTCCTCATTGTAGATCTCTTTGAATTGGCTAACTTAGAGACTTGGAGATCCAATTTCAAGCTGGGACTAAGGCATCGATTACCATAAGCCAATCTGAAAGCTGAATCCCCCGTTGTAGTCCTCGGAGTAGTTCGGTAAGCCCATAACATGCTAAGTAGCTCTTCTGGCCATCTTCCCTTGGCCCGTTCAATCTGCGCTTGATCCCATTCAATGACGTTACATTGGTCACTTCAACTTGTCCGTTTGGTTGAGGATGAGCTCTTGAAGTCTTTACTATCTTTGGATCCCAGTTCTTTCAAAAATGCTTCAAATTTCGATCCCTGGCCCGGCGTCCATTGTCAGATATTACCACCTTAGGAATCCGAAAATGAAATACTCTTGATTCTTTCAAAATTTCAAGCATTCTGTTCCGTTATTAACCTAAGTGGCTTTGCTTCTACCCATTTGGTCATATAGTCGATGGCAACTATAACAAAACTGACTTGACCTTTTGCTTTCGGTAGTGGGCCCAGTATATCAACCCCCCAGACAGCGAAGGGTATAGGAGACAAGATCGAGTATAGCTCTTCTGGTGGCTGATGTGGGATCGGACTGTTGAGTTGACACTTCTCGCACTTCTTGACATATTCAGTCGCTTCCTTGAAGATGGTAGGCCAGTAATACCCTTGTCGAAGTACTTTATAGGCTAATGACTTAGCCACCATATGGTCATCACAGATGCCTTCATGTACTTCTCGGAAGCGTATTGACTTGAGATGGAGTCGGGCATTTCAATAGTGGAGATGAAAAGCCCTTGAATAGATCCCCATCAATCGAGAACAAAATTAAGCGCTCTTATACTTGATTTTCTTGGCTAGCATCCGATCCAGAAGGTAAACACCATCTGCGGATACTCTATATATGGAGTCGACCGGTGATTGGTTGAGTCGATGCACATCACTGGATTCATGATGGACACTAGGATGTTGCAAAATTTCTAAATAAACCAAGCCCATCAAAGGCGTTAACATCCGTAGTGGCTAATTTGGAGAGTGCATCGACAATTGAATTGTTATTACGCTCGACCCCCTGAAAAACTTCATAGGATTGGAAATGTTGAAGTTGTTCCTTGATTACGCTAGATATTTGATCATTTTGGGCCTCGAGCTTCGTATTCCCAGAAAAGTTGCTTAACGACTAAGCGAGAATCATTGAAGATGATTATTCTTTGCACTTGAAGACTCTTTGCGATCGTAACCTGCAATACCGCTTCATACTCGAACCGTTGTTTGTCGCTTTGAATTGAAATCGATGACTTCTTGCACCTTGAATCCCTCGGGACTCGTCGAAATAATCCACTGCTCCTTAGCGTCCGTGGTAGAAGACCCATCTGCATCTGGCGTCCACGAACTACTTCTTTGAAGAAGCGCAAGCTACTTTCTGTCCAGATCCTTGACACGCCACAACTTCATCGACTTGAAAAACGAGCATTCAACCACAAAATCAGCCCAAGCTTGCCCTTTGATGGTGGTTCGGGGATGATATTCAATGAAAAATTGGGACAACTCCATCGTCCGTGCGCATTAATCTCCCGATACCTCGGGTTTGCCCATAATCTTCTTGAAAGGTTGATCTGTGTATACTATTACCAATCTACCACGGAAGTATTGCCTAAGCTTTCGACTAGCGGTTATTAAAGCAAAAAGCAAACTTTTCAATGTTGGTACCTTGTTTGACATCCCAAAGGACATGACTTACATAATAAGCGGGTCTTTGCTTACCCCGACTTCACGCACCAAAAGCGCTCCTCTCATGACGAACTAATTAGCTAAGTATAAATATAGAGGCTCGGAGAGGCGGGCTTCACCAACAAAGGTCTTAGAAGATAAGTAGGACTTGATGCTCTGGAAGGCGTCCTCACACTCAAAGTCCATTGAAGCGTCTTTGCATTCTTGACCCTTTCAATGTATCGAAGAGAGCGGTAAACATCTTTACGCCGAGCTTGGACATGAACCTCCTTAAAGTTGCAATCCTTCCGATCGGACGTTGAACATCTTTAAATGGTGAGGAGTCTTCATGTTCGGGATCGCTTGAATCTTCTCTGGATTGGCTTGAATTCCTCTCGGTGACAAGATAACCCGAAAATTTGCCGCCCCTAGGCCAGAAGGTGCACTTGAGTGGGGTTCAATCTTAAATTGTGATGACGAATTATGCGAAAGCATTCTTCTAAATCATCCGGATGTTTATGCACCAACATGCTCTTGAACAATCATGTCGTCCACGTACACCTCCACATTCACCTTGGTGATATCTGAAGACATGGTTCATCATCCTACGGTATGTGGCTCGGCATTGATGGTAGAAAGTCATTTTCTTATAGGCATATCTTAGAGCGATGCGTAATGAGCGCCGTCTTGGTATATCCTCTTTGCACATGGAAATTTGATGATATCCGGAGAATCGTCCATGAAACTTAATAAAGCATACCCCGAAAGTGGCATCGATGAGTTGGTCGATGTGGGGCGTGAGTAGAAATCCTTTGGACAAGCTTTATTTAGATCGGTGTAATCGATCTTGGACTTCGCCATTTACCATTACATACGGACCCGACACCACATTTGCCATCCATTGTGGGTAATCGATCTCGAAGATGAAGTCGGTACCAACAATTTAGTAATCTCTTCATCAATGATTGACGGCGTTCGGTGCAAAGATCCTCCTCTTACATCGGATTTGGTTTCTTTGGCGGGTCCACCTCAATGGATGCTCGGCGATATCCTGCTTACTCGGGCATATCCACGAGGTTCCCGTGCGAAAATGTCGACATAGCATTGCGGGGAGCTCCATGAGGTTCGTCCAGGGAGAGGTTCCGGCGGACCCGAACCTATTTTCACTTGACTTGTTTGCTTTGCGGGATGAGCTCTATCTCCTCCGTTTCTTGGTTTGGCATGACCAGCGGTTGGAACTACTCTCTCTGTGAAAGGTTCGATCTCTATCGCCATGATGCCTTACATTTGATACTCCCACTCCGAAGTGATCACGGCGTTCTATAACACCTTACGGCGGATCGAAATCCTTTTCACCTCGCCAACCCCATGGTAGTAGGAAATTTGATTTTGAAATGAGGAATTGAGGTCACGACTTGCAAAAGCAATTAAAGTAGGCCTTCCCAAAATAGCATTATAAGCGAGAATCTACATGCACAACATAAAATTTGCAAATAATTTCTACTGTTGGGGGCAGTTAGAAGATGATTGGTAGTTCAATGGTTCCGACCACCTTGGCCAGGGTCGTTACTAAAACCATATAAAGGAGCCTCTGTCTATCTCCATCTTTTCGCCCGTCTAGGTGCATCCTCTACGATAAGCGTGGGCATCTGAGAATATCTCTGAAGACCCATTATCTACCATCATTAAACTTCATATCCACCGAACCCACTTGCGCGATCGGCACCAATGATCCCTCGTGCGGTTCGATGACTTAGAAGGGTAATCTTCATCGATAAAGGAGATTACCGTACTTGAATAAGATCTGTCGGTCTTGGGAGGTACCCTGTGACATGGCCGAATCCAAGTAACCGGCCTTCTTTCCAGCGAGTTTGCGAAAGTACCCCGATGATGACATCTATCACATGCCTTGCGGTATTATTAGGGGCTGGCAACGCTTCTTTGAAGCTGGTTGAAATTTTTTGAGCAGACCCTCTGTCCTGCTTTGTTGATTAGTTACAGCGACCACATCTTGAATTAAAGCCCCACCTTGTACCTTTCTTTCAATAAAGTCCTTGAAACTAACACGATCGTTAAATATCGTGACACGAAGCTTGATGGTAATCCACAATACTTACGAGAATTCCCTTTTAGGGCTTAATGTTATCTCGAGGTGGCTCGAAGATAGGTTGATCCTTAATCGATCCAAGATAACATGACCACATGCGTGTTGAGTCTTTGTGTACGTCTATTCACTCTACGGGGTTTGGAAGCGAGACGACGTCCTCCACCTGTCTCCAATTGTTATATTTCTTGACCCGCCCGTGGCGATCTTTATTCCCTTCATTCTTTTTTTGGTCTCTATCGGTTACATCGTCTGTCTCCTTAAGCCAGAATGCGAAGAAGGGCGTTTGAAATTATCCATGGCTTCCTCTACCACGATATAGCCTTGACTTTGTCGAAGGCTTCAGTGAGACTCTTGGTGATGAAACATTAACTTCTTCACCAACTTCTACGATTTGACGAGATCTAACCCATTACGAAATAGTCCAATGGCTTGTAGATCGTTCGAATTCATCATCACTTGGCCGGCGCTTCCTTCAGGCAACTTCACATATTGGCCCAAAGACTCATTCGAATCTTTATCGAACTGAGCAACGAACGGTTGGTTTTCCCCTTCTTTTGTTGCTCCGGCGAGCGTGAAACTTCTTGCACATGTTGCCCAAGATGAAATTGAATCAGAGGCAAAGTCCCCATCCACTGCTTAGGGCATCCTTTACGGCGTTGTAACAAAAAGTATGACACTTAGCGACATCGCTAAAGTCATAATAATCCATCGATCGATTGAGCGCTTTGGCCCGTGGTCGTAAAGGATCCCCGATCCATCATAACTTTCGATATGGGGCAACTTCTTGGTAGGGTTGACTTTTCTTTAAGAATCTCCGCGGAAAAAGGGATGCCTTCTTTCCGAAGTATCCTTCGTTTTTGTACTTGACGAGTTGCTTTTAGAAGTTCTTTTAACTCTTTAACGGATACTCCACACCTTGGTTGAGATGATGCTTCTTTTTCGGTGACTCCTTCCTCCTCTGAGTGGACCGGTTTCTTCTGATAGAGCCTTGACTCTAGAAGGACTTTTACGATGTGAGTGTCCACGGTGGTGTACCCTCGATGAGACTCTCGGGAGTCGATCTCTAGATATACTTCGTCTACGAACTTTCGGGCACTATGGCGAGAATGTGCAGACAAACAAGGGCTTTCTTTGTGGTCTCGGGAGTGTGATCTGGGATCGACCTCTTCGTTCTTTTCAGACCACTGCTCCTTAGAATCGGCGGGGTGATGTGCCCTCTTCGATCTTTGAGGAGTAGGGCTTGGGATCTTCTTCTTTCTCGAGTTGGCCCCAGACTCTCGTCACGAATGAACAGGCTCTTTCCCACTCGGTGTCCTTGCTCTTGGATTGATCATAACCGAGCTCTTCGTCCCTCAACTCGCGCCATCCGGGCCATCTGCTTTCGGCTATATCCTGTCATTTGCTTCACGAGTACTTCCATAGCTCTATCTCACTTCATCTGCCATCTTAGCGATCGTGAAGCTTTTTCGTCTTAGTCGTCTCGGTTATCGAGTTCTAAGCGAGGTGCCTTCTACTCGTTTAGACCATGGCGGGCGCTTTCTCGTCGGGAAGACTAGCCTACGTTTAGCCTTGCTCATGCCTTGGTAGAAAATCTTCATGTGATCGTTTGAATGTTTGTCTTTGGCATGAACACTTATTATCGGTCCTAAACGATCCTTGTGAGACACTCGTGGTGCCGATTCACTTTGGCGACCATCGGTACGCCCTTCGAATGTAGGCGTTCTCTCTTTACCATGAATATTGGCGTAGAACAAACACCGTCATGATTGAAAAATACTCGGGACACTAGAACTCGGCCCTCCTTCTAGCGCCAATGTTAGCGCGAAGATCTTTCTCCACGTCCCAATCACCAAGCGCGTCCAGATATCACCTGCAGTTCAACAATCGACACCAAAAGCTTGGCGGCTTTGGCCGGCCGGTGGGGATAGCTCGGCGTGAGAGTCGATGTCGGCGATCACAAGGTCAACAATGGAGAAAAATAATGTCTAATATACGAGAGAATAATAATATGAATGTGTGTAATATTTTGATACTTACCCTCTTTTGTGATCCTAGCCCCATACATACTCGATCCGGGTTTACCGTACCACCCATCATCTCCTCGACACCTTTTCCCCACTCCGGTCATTTCGGTAGAAAGTATGTAGCCTACTCTCTCTCTACCTCTCTTTTTTTGCCATCATCATCCACGTAGTCCCATCCTCATTAATGCCATGCGAGAAAGGTGGCGATGACAGCCCAAATAATAATCGACTATCGTTTGGCATAATGATTACTTGATCCAATTCGAAGTTGGGTTAAGTGACAATTTGTATAATGGGCGATTCGATATATAATATAATATGTTTTAAAGAAATATTGGTTGTTAAATACTAAGCCCCTTTCATCCTAATAATGGAAATGAATCCAAATACTGATAACACATTTATTGATCAAATTTTATAACTTGCAGGACCCAGATGAAATAATCAATGGGCGCAAGCTGGCATAAAACGCAACTTGTTTTTATATAGACTGTCCATTTTAAACTGCTGTGGTATCAAGATCCCGATTTATCATTTTCTACCCAAAATATATCTTTTGACAGTCCTAAAATAATTTGAATTTAGGCCTATGTGACTCAAGATGATACACTTATGACAACACTAACCGTACGAGAAGCCGTGTACTACTCTGCTCAGCTCCAACTTCCTGATTCAATGTCAAGATCCGAGAAAAAAGAGAGAGCCGAGACGACAATAAGAGACATGGGACTACAAGATGCCATGGACACAAGAATTGGAGGGTGGAGTGTGAAAGGCCTTAGCGGGGGCCAAAAGAGAAGAGTTAGCATTTGTATTGAAATCTTGACACGCCCAAAACTTCTATTCCTGGATGAGCCTACCAGCGGATTGGACAGTGCAGCTTCTTATCATGTCATGAGTCGTATCATAAGACTTGCTCAACAAGATAGAAGGACTGTTATAGCGTCTATTCATCAACCTAATGGCGAAGTCTTTGAGCTTTTCCATAATCTGTGTCTTTTATCCTCTGGTAGACAAGTTTATTTTGGTCCTACTTTTGCAGCAAATGATGTATTTATTGTAGTTTAAAAGCTCTATTAATATTCAAATTAAACTTAGATTTAACGTAGATGTTTTATGTCCTAAACATTCCTAGTTTTTTCTGATTAGAATGTTTGATTTTATGTAGTTTTTCATGTCCAATGGCTTCCCTTGTCCAGCTATGAGGAACCCCTCTGATCACTTCCTCAAAACTGTCAACAAAGATTTTGACTTTGTGAGTAGTAATTTTCTCATTATTAGCTAGTTAATTGGAAGTTGGGTGAGATTAGGCTTTTGGGTCAATAAATCTCTCGAGGATCATAACGTTTTTGTCTATGATCTATTGATATTATCAATTTTATCTTTACGAGTTCATTATCTTCCTTTTAGATTCAAGACTTTTATATTGGTCGTGTCAGTACCATAACTAACCATTTAGGATTGTGTTAGACTATATTTAGGTGTGTGAATTTTTTTTAATGTTTTATTATATTTATATATACTTGCTAGCTATCTTATCAACAAACATAAGTATTCAAACTTTGAGAAGCCATACTTGCGGCTAATGTTAATCAGGATATTGAGCAAGGACATGGTGGAAAGATAAGTGTTACAGAAGCCATTGATGTTCTTGTCAAGTCATATAAATCATCAGAGTCATGCCAGCAAGTTTAAGACAGGATGTCTGAGATATGCCAAAAGGTACACGTACAATAAGATTCATCAAGATTATTAATTATGCTTAATCTGTGATTTGAGTTATTAAACTTAAAAAGATATATTCTTAAACTTATTTAGTTAAAGATGCTATTTTCTTCTGCAAAATTACGGGACATTGGAGCAGAAGGGAAGCCAAGCAAGCTTCATTACTCAATGCCATGTTCTTACAAGAAGATCCTTCATCAACATGTATCGCGATCTTGGTTATTACTGGCTTCGATTAGTAATTTATATCGCATTGTCCTTGTGTATAGGTACCATATTCCATGATATTGGCAACGATTATGGCTCAATTCAGGTGAATTTTTTTTATAAAAAAATAAATAAATCTTAGTCATTTTATATGTTTAAACCAGTAATACTTCAAATAATAACCTCTTGTCCATCATAATTTATTTACTTTTAAACTTTCAGGCTAGAGGTTCAATGCTCATGTTTATTGCGGGATTCTTGACTTTTATGGCCATTGGTGGATTCCCTTCTTTTGTAGAGGATATGAAGGTATGTACTTGTTATTTCATTAGTCTACATTCACTAATTACTGATATTTTTATAGCTGATTTTAATCCTAATTTACTAGATTTTTACGCGAGAAAGATTGAATGGACACTATGGTGTAGCTGCATTTGTTGTGGGGAACACAATTTCATCCATGCCTTACTTGCTATTGATCAGCCTAATTCCTGGTGTGATTGCTTATTACCTGGTCAGCTTACAAGAGGGTGCTGATCGTTTTGCCTACTTTTCACTACTATTGTTCGCCTGCATGCTTCTGGTAGAAAGCCTAATGATGATGGTGGCGAGCATTGTGCCAGATTTCCTTATGGGAATCATAACTGGTGCTGGAATTCAAGGCATAATGATGTTGAACGAGGCTTTTTCCGATTGCCAAATGATCTCCCTAAGCCAGTTTGGAAATACCCAGTGAACTACATTTCATTTCATAGATATGGATTTGAAGGATTTTTCAAGAATGAGTATTTGGGACTAACATTTCCTAATGAAAAGGCAGGAGGGCCTCCAACAATTACTGGTGATAAGATTGTGAGGAATATTTGGGAAATAGATACGAGTTACTCTAAATGGATAGATTTGAGTGTTTTGTTGGGGATGGTGGTTTTATATAGACTTATGTTCTTTGGAATCATAAAGTTTTCGGAGAAAGTTAAGCCAATGATCAGAGCTTTTATGAGTAATTCTCGTATGAACGCTGAAGATGATCCTTCTTCGATATCCACTGCAACTGAATTAGGATGTAGTGTTAGGCGTGTTCGGGCTTTTTCGGTTCTAGATTGTAATTGTTACACGGTGGATTTAACTTTTCATGATTAGATCATGATCAATTAATTAGACATATTAATCTGTATCTGTATCTGTATTTGTATCTGTATGTGTATCTGTATCAAAAAAAAAAAAAAAAAACAGAAGAAGCTAATGCAGCTGGAGATATATAGATAGCAGCATGGCAAAGAGCATGGTGGTAAGTTGTAGAGGTGCAAACAACTGTGTAAGTCTTTTTTTGACGGACTTGTGTGTGGTGGCTCTGTTGTTGGTAGTTTCTTTATTTATATTATGGGTGTTTTTTAGCCACTTTCTGCTTCTACTTGATATTAATTGTCTCAAGGAGGTTAAATGTTTGCTGCCTGCTTTTTCTTTTTCCCTCATTATGAATTGACAGTGTTAATACATGATAAATTTTGTAACTAAACAAAATGAGGGGAGACCAAAAATTGTTATAGTGAGAGGGGAGCTCAAAAACTGAGAGGAGAGAAATTTGTTAAAAATTTAGAATAAATTTTAAAACAAGGATAGATGAGGGAATAAAATAAATAATTGTTTTATTTAAGCCACATCCCTTAAAGTTTCACTTTTTTTTTGTTTTGGTCCTAAAGTTTAAAAATCCACAATCAACTTCTCATACCTTCAAAAATTTAATTATTTATTCTTGTGATTTGGCGAAAACCGTTTTATTCTCTCTCCTGTTCTTCCTTTTTTCCATCTCTAAGCCTACGCATGTAATGATGATTGACGGCAATTCTTCACGGCAATTCAATGATTAAAGCTCATACTTTTGCAATGTTCCTTCACAGTAATTCAACGGTTAAAGATCATACCTCTGCAATGTTTCTTCACGCTAATTCAGTTATTTTTTCAGTATTCACGGCAATTCACTGAATATTGTATATAGTTATACAATATTTGTCTAACCATTTATAGTACAATTAAAAATACATATTGTTTTATCTCGTCCTCTGACAAATTTTTCTTTCTTGCCTTTTGACATGTCTCTATCCCTTTGATTTTATTCTTTGCCTGCCTTTTTTCCTACTATCATGGATTCCGATCCGACTGAAGCTTGCCGAAACCTCACGCTCGAAAGAGAGGATGACGGGGGTTTGGTTTTGGAGGGTGAGAATGAAGCTGTGGACGATTCTGACCACATTTTCTGCTTGGTGGGCAGATTTCTTACGAAAAAGCCTGTGAACTTTGGGGCTATGAAAGATACTCTCATTTCGATATGGCAACCAGTGAAGGGTATTGATGTAAAGGAGTTTGAAGATGGCCGTTATTTGTTTCGATTTTTTCATAAGCGAGATCTGAATCGTGTTATTTCTGATGGTCCGTGGTCTTTTACTAACCATATTTTACTGCTGAGACGTTTGCTTCCAGGTGAGCAACCTTCTCAAGTTCCCCTGAATATGGTCGAACTTTGGACTCAAGTTTATGATCTTCCTATTGTCTTTATGTCGGAGAAGGTTGGGATTGTTATTGGCAATTACATAGGCAAGTTTGTTGCCTCAGATGCTCGCAACTTCGATGGCCAAATTAAAACTTTCATCCGAGTGAGGGTGGCCATGGATGTGAACAAGCATGTTGCCCGAAAGATGAAGCTGAAGAGGAGTGGTGGAGATTGGATTTGGGTTACTTTTAAATATGAAAGGCTTCCTACATTCTGTTTCTATTGTGGAGTTATGGGACACTCTGATAAGTTTTGTGCGTTGTGGTTCGATAATCCTGTTCCTCCGTCTCAATTTGTGTATGGTAAATGGCTTTGGGCTCAACCGCGTCGTCAAGGTAGTCGATTGGCCGATCAGTGGATCAGGACTTCTGCTCAGGCGAGCCCTCCCTCGGTGTCTGGTGTGGTGGACGATGAATCGGCGATGGACGTGGGAACTCCGCGTTTTCAGGGATCACATTTGGTAACTTCATGCATGGCAAGGAAACCTCCACTTCCTTGAATCAAGCAGACGTGATTCCTCCCACTCTGAAACTTCCCCCGGTATCTATGGAATTGTCTTCTAACCTTCCTCCCATGCATGGGATTGATACTCCGATTATTGAGGGGAACGATTCAGGGGGTATTATTCTAACGGAGCAGAAACGGCGCCGAACATTGAATAGTAATAATTATGCAGATGGCTTGGATGGGTCTTCTGGTCTGGCAAATTCGGTGAGTAATATTTTGGTTAATCCGACACCAAAAAACGGATTGAAGGTGGGTGCTGTTATTCAGGCCCACCGAGACCCTTAGTTGGAATTGTCGCGGGTTGGGCAACTAGCGTACAATTCAGGTCCTTGCGAAGTTAGTCCGCCATTTAAAGCCTACTTTTGTATTTCTTATTGAAACAATGTTGCCTCGAGATCGTTTGGATGCAATCAAACTAAAATTGGGTTACGAAGGTGTTTTTGTTGTGAGTAGTGTTGGTCATGGAGGGGAAATTGTCCTATTGTGGAAAGATAAAAATGTTACCAGTTTACTTTCTTACTCGGATCATCATATTGACGTTGTTGTTAACATTCCTAACATGTTGCAATGGCGCCTCACTGGGTTCTACGGTCATGCCGTTAGAAATAATCGTATTTTATCTTGGAATCTCCTCCGACAGCTTAGTAGTCACTCTACTCTCCCGTGGTGTTGTATCGGAGACTTTAATGATCTTTTATCTTCAAGTGAGAAGCGTGGGAGTATTGACCACCCTCAGTGGCTCTTTGACGGGTTCCGGAGGGCTGTTGATCATAGTGGGCTGTTGGATATTGGTATGGAGGGGCATCCTTTCACTTGGGAGCGTCGTAGGGGTTTTCCGGATTGGATTGAGGAACGTCTTGATCGCACGCTTGTTTCTTCTACTTGGCTTTCTGCTTTTCCCCATGCGAAGCTGCGGAATATAGAGGCTTCTATGTCGGATCACTCAGCTATTATGCTTGATTTTTTGCTGTCTAGCCAAGTATACAAAACTCGCAAATTTAGGTTTGAAAACTTTTGGCTTAGAGAGCCCCAATGCCGGACTATTATCTCGGACAGCTGGTCTAGGAGCTCGGGGAGTCCTATTCAAACTCAAATTCATCAGTGTGGGGTTGATTTAATGAGGTAGGGGTCTGGTCTTGCCTCTCGTTTTCTTAAGGATATTGTTGATTGTAAAAGGTAGATAAAAGGCCTTAGGTCTCTTACTGACCAAGATTCTATTGCCCAGTACTCTAATTGTCGCTCAAGGTTCAATCTATTATTGGCTCAACAAGAGGATTTTTGGAAACAACGGTCTAAGCAACTGTGGCTCAATTCTGGGAACTCAAACTCCTGATTTTTTCATATTTCTGCTTCTGCCCGTCGGAAGAACAATACGGTTTTGGAGCTCAAAGATGATAGTGGTCGCTGGTTACGTTGGGATAATGGGTTGTCGAACCTGCTCCTCTCTTATTTTCAGGGGATTTTCACGTCTCAAAGAGGGCAAACTCAGGCTGTAACGGAGTGCATTACTTCTTATATTTCTGATCAGCAGAACAATTTTCTTATTGCTCCCTTTTTGAAGGACAATGTTAAGGAGGCTCTGTTTTCTATACATCCTGATAAAGCGCCGAGGCCGGATGGTATGAACCTCGCGTTCTATCAACGTTCTTGGGATATTGTGGGCGATTCTGCGACTGCCGCTTGTCTCTCTTTCCTTCAGCAAGGGGCATTTCCAGAGGGCTTCAATGAAACTAATATTGTGCTAATTCCTAATAAGTCAAAGCCTGTGTTGGTTACTGATCTTAGGCCAATTTCTCTATGCAATGTTATTTACAAGATAGTTGCAAAAATGCTTGCGAATCGCCTCAAATATGTGATTGATTCTATTATCTCAGAGTAGCAAAGTGCGTTCATTCCGGGAAGGCTGATTACTGACAACATTATAATCGCTTATGAGGTACTTCACTATCTAAAGAGGAAAAGGCAAGGGAAGTCAGGATTCTCTACGCTGAAGATTGATATGAACAAAGCCTATGATAGACTTGAATGGGACTATTTGCACCAAATCATGGTTCGTATGGGTTTTCCTTCGGTTTGGATTCGGTGGATTATGTTGTGTGTTTCTACTGTGAAATATTCTATAGTTCATAATGGATGTGATTTGGAACCAATCATTCTTTCGAGAGGCTTACGACAAGGTTGCCCTCTCTCACCGTATTTATTTATCATCTGTGCCGAAGGTTTTTCTGCCTTGCTTCATCATTATGAGCGTCGTGGGCTAATCCACGGCTGTAAAGTCTCTCAAGGTGCTCCAGTTGTGTCCCACCTATTTTTTGCCGACGACAGTTATTTGTTTTTCAGGGCGACTACCTCAGAATGTCAGCATATAAAGGAATGCATCCAGTTATATGAATCTGCCTCGGGTCAGCAAATAAACTTTCAGAAATCCTCTATTCTTTTCAGTGTTAATACGCCTATGACTATTCAAAATGTGGTTAGTGGCATTCTTCAGGTTAGGGTTACCTCTGATCATGGGAAGTACCTTAGCTTACCATCTTATATGGGGAAGAATAAGAAGCAGGCACTATCTTTTGTCAAGGAGCGTATGTGGAGTCGTCTGTCCGGCTGAAAGACAAAGTTATTCTCCAAAGCTGGTAAAGAAGTTCTTATAAAGAGTGTGGCTCAGGCTCTTCCTACTTTTGTTATGGGTGTCTTCTTATTGCCGAAGGACCTTTGCTCGGAGTTAGAAAGTTCAATGGCTCGCTTTTGGTGGGAGTTGGGCTCTAATCAGTCCAAAGGAATTCATTGGGTTAGTTGGAAGAAATTATGCGCTCGGAAGGAGCATGGGGGCTTAGGTTTCAAGAGTCTCTATGACTTCAACTTGGCCATGCTTTGTAAGAGCGGGCGGCGTTTGGTGACTCGTCCATCTTCACTGGTTGCGAGGATTTTTAAGGCCAGATATTCCCCTTCTTCTTCTTTCTTCTGTGCTTAGAAAGGCAATAATCCCAGCTTCATCTGGTCTAGTATCATGGCTGCCAAACCTCTCTTAAAGCAAGGTGCTAGATGGTGTGTTGGCAATGGGAAAAGCATTAATATTTGGACGGAGCCTTGGCTGCCTGACGATGATAATCCTTGGTTGTCTTCTTCCCTTGTTCCAGGGACGAAGCATGTTTCTGTGAACAATCTCATGCTCCCTGATGCGCTTTCTTGGGACACTAATTTAGTAAGGGATTTATTTGATGCTCGTGACTCTTCGTTGATTTCTAATATTTCATTGAAGCGATGGGTGTCGGGGAGGATCGCTTTATATTGGAGATTCGAAAGAAGGGGGTTGTATTCGGTGAAGAGCGCTTATGACTTCTTGACCTCTGACCTGAGCACTCTTCACCCTCGTCATGATGCTCCAACTTGGAAGAAACTCTGGGCGGTTCGTATCCCTCCGAAAGTGAAACATATTCTATGGCATTTTGTGTAATGGCAGTCTACCCACCAAAGATAACCTTTTGAAGAAAAGATTCATTGTGGATGGTACTTGTCCCGTGTGTAACTCTGCAGCAGAATCCAGTCATCATGTGTTTACCTCCTGCCCTTTTGCGAAAGAATGTTGGAGGCTGTCTACTGTGCGTTTTATTCCCCTAGGTAACCAAGACTTCTTTGAGTGGTTTTCTAGTTTGTTGGTTAGTGGTTCACAAGAGGAGATTAAGCTAGCTTGTATGATAATTTGGTGTATTTGGCGGAATCGAAATGAGGTGTTATGGAATAATCGGGTCCAAAAGCCAGCTAGCCTACTAAACCTTGCGAGTTCTTATCTTTTCCAATGGACTGTCGCTCAAGGAAAGTTTGTAAATGGCAATACTTCCATATCTGAAGATGGGCATATTTGTTGGTCTAGGCCAGGAACAGGTTGGATCAAATGTAATGTAGATGGTGCTTGGTTTTTTAATCGAGAGAGGCAAAGCTTGGTTATGGTTGGGTGAATAGAGACTGCGTTGGTTCTTTGGTTGCTGCTGGGTGTGGCTCTTTTGCGGGTCATTTAGATCCTGAAATGGCGGAAGCAATCAGCTGCAGAGAGGCTCTTAGCTGGTTAAAGACTCATCAAGCAGCGAAAGTGATCCTTGAATCAGATGCTTTCAATCTTGTTCAGGCTATTCGGGGATCTGATTCTTTTCCGAGTCCTTTAGGTTTGGTTATTGATGATTGTAAGCAACTCTTCCTTGATATTGAGGATTGTCGTATTTGTTTTATTAGGCGGTTAGCGAACGGTGTCGCACATTCCTTAGCTCGTGCATCGGGTTCTATGTCTGGTAGCCAAGTTTGGATAGGTTCTCCACCTCCCTTTGTTTGTAATGCTTTGATGTTGGATAATCAATACTAGTACTCCATTCTTTGTCAAAAAAAAAAGTGTTTACTCTAAAAAGCAATAATTAATTTCTAAAATTGGAGTATAAATGTAAGACCCCGAATTTTATGAAATAAAATTATTCAATTTTTCTATTTAGTAAATGGTTAAATTGATAAAAAAATTAAGGGTGATATATGTAAAATTTTCAAAATACGCAAGTGGTTATAAAATACTCATTTCTATTGGGGAATATTCGTTTGGTCGTGGAATATTCTTCTTTATCGAGAATATTCATACGATGGCCAGTAGAGATCACTTGGGGCCCATATAATGAATAAGCTGCTTGATGAAGAAAACGGCAAGTTTGAGTTTTTATAAATAATGGTGTAATCGTTACCATTAACACTGTTGGAATACCCGGTGGTAAAAATACAGTAATATGCGTGGTTGCATGCGTGAAGCACTGTATTGCATGATATTTTTGAATTATTGATTCTACGTATGAAGGCACTACTCAATAATTGTTACGATGAATTAATGTTCAATATTTTATTTTATTGATTCAATAATTACTGCGTTGATATTTTATATTATTGTTGTTTCAATAATTGTCACGACACAGTATTTCCAATTATCAGATCAATAATTCATATTATTTGAATAATATTATTAGATAGCATTATTGGCAATGTCTAGAAAGTTATGTCAAGGAGAGGTTTGGTCACCTAATTGCACGCCAGTAAGGAGAAATCCTTATCGGAAAAGCCCTCTCTTTCCTGGGAACCACCTGGTTGTCATAATTGTAATTCTGTAATATTATTTGAGAATAATTAATTATTGATTTATATGATAAGAAAATATTTATTTGATGCGGATATAAATGATGGATTTATTTATGTGGTTATAAATGAAGGAATTAATGTTGAGGTGTTTTATCAGTATTTTATCGGATTGGAGGTATTAAAAGATCAAATCGGTGTTCTTAAAGCTCTATTGCGTGAGTTATAATTTTTAATCCGACCGTTGGATCGTTGTGATTTTTGGATATGTTATACATATATAAGTTGAGTCTATGTCCACAAATTTTGAACCGTTAAAAATGAACGTATGATTTGTTATGAATTTTAAGAGGTGACTGGTTCAGAAATTAGGTTTATAAATGATTTTGGAAGAAAATTCTAGAATTGAGTGGGCCCCACCTATGGTTGGTGAAGAAATGTGCTAAAATTCTAATTCAAATGTGGTGGGTGGCAATAGTAGCAGGTAAAGTCATCAGGTAGCATGTAAGACCCCGAAATTTTTTTAAATAAAAAGGAATTTCCTCTATTTATTATTTTGAAATAGTAAGGGTTGATTTGATTAATGTGGATAGTTATGGGTAAAATACGCAAATATTTCGAATAAGCAAGTGGTTATAAAATATTAATTATTGTCGGAGAATATTCGTTTGGTCGTGGAATATTCATGATCGTCGAGGAATATTAAATGCTGACGGTAGCGAGTCTTTTATGGGCCCCATAACTTGAAAGCGATTGAATGAAGAAAACGACAAGTATAAGTTGTTTAAATTACGACGCGTAGTTGTTCACAGATTATCTTTGTTGGAATACCCGGTGGTTAAAACACACTAATACGCGTTATTGAACAAAGAAAGACACCAGTATTGCACCAATTATTGATTCTTACGTAAGAAGCCACTACTTAATAATGGTTACAGAATTCTTTATTCAAAGATTTTATTGATTCAATAATTCTTTGCATTGATATTTTATATTCTTTGTTGTTTCAATAATTGTCATTACACGATTTTTTCATTATCAAAGCAATAATTCATATTATCCTAATAATATTATTAGATAATATTATTGGCAATGTCTACAAAGTTACATACAGGAGAGGTTTGGTCCTAATCATTGCTGTGCAAGAAGGAGAAATTCTTATTGGAAAGCTCCTCTTTCTTTAGAGCGGCTACAGTTGCAGTCTTGTGATTCTGTAATATTATTTGTGAATAATTAATTATTGATTTATATGATGAGGAAAATATTGATTTTATGTGGATATAGATGGAGAAAATTTTTAATGTGACAATTGTTGAAAATTAATATTTTATCTTTTTCTGATAAAATAATTCATTTAAATATATTATTTTAATAATATATTAATCTATGATATTTTTATAATGAATGTGGGATATATGAGTATATGAGGAGGAAGAGTATTTTTGTGGCATTAAATGTTTAACACATATTTTGTGTGTTGGTGGACACAATTATTGACCGAAATTTGATTATAGCCTGTAAAATCTCCCGTTTGTGGATTTCGGTCAATTTCTGTTTGGAATTTGGAAAAACTTTCTTCTGCAAAGTTGTAGAGAATTGAATTTCCTATAAAAAGTCGCAAGATTCGAATTTTCTAATAAAAGGGCTATTTATTATGAATTATTGAAGTTTCGGAGTTCCGAAATAATTAATTTTTGGGAGTTTTAATTAATTATTTTGAGAAAAACGTTTTTGGTGAGTTTGTGAACCTCATTTAACATGTGTGGCTGGTGTTTTTGACCAAAAGGTGGCCTAAGGAAAATTTGTATAATTATATTATTATTATATTCAATTTTCTGCTTTGGTGTTCTAAGCATTTTCCTATAAATAGGGTGCTTAGGTTAGAATTGAAAATCACACCGTAAATCAAGTTTTCTCTCTATATTATCGAGCGTATTCTTGTAAGTATTTTGAGTATACTTTGAGTGTTGCTATACTGGTGCAAGTTCAAGTCATATAAAGCATATATCCTGTTTCAACTAAAGTCTTCATTTTTTCGAGGTAAGGGATGTTATTTTATTTGAAAATGATATTATTTCTTCAATATCATTATCTTAGAAATATTGGTTGAAAATTTTATCAAAATTGGAACTTTTTTATGTTCTAAGTTACTATTCATGAGTTACTATTCACGAAGTTACTATTCATGAGTTACTATTCACGAAGTTATTATTCATGAGTTACTATTCACGAGTTACTATTCACGAGTACTATTCATGAAGCGTGAAGATGTTTTTTTTGTGAAATTTCTATCTTTTGGTGTTTGAGTTACTTATTCACGATACGGCCTATTCACGAAATCTGACTATTCAATTTAAAAAATGAAATTTCTTCTTTTCGTCTAAAATATCTATTATGGATACTAGCTTTGATTGTATCCATGTTTTGATCATTCTTGAATTTTACTTCATGTGATTATTTATGAAGTATTTTTGAACTCGGATTGTTTAAAAGTACGAATCCATAATACTTGTTCTTTTGTTTCATTTGGATTCGCTTTTCTTTGAAATATTTTTCATCATCTTCATCCTAAATGATGATATTACCGAATATCTTTGGCCCAGTAGTGCAAAGATGAATGATTTCTTGATGAATATCTTTGGCCCATAGTGTGCAAAGATGAACAGTGTTGAGATGAAACATGATCGATCGATGAATATCTTTGGCCTTTGAAAGTGCAAAGATGAATATTTGATTCGGATATATATTGATTGATGTTACAGGATAAAATATCGACGATGAACTTTTAAATTCATATATAGAAGATAGTAGTTTGCATTCTCTACTTAACTCTTCTAATGAATTGTTGTTTCACCGCAGCTTATTGATTTAAAACTGGTTGCCTCATTGATTCTATTAGATTTTTCCTCATTGAAGACTAACGATAATTTGTTGTATATTATCTTAGTCATAATATTCTTTACTTGGGCTAGTTGAGCTCACCCTTTTTCTTGTTGTTCCATTTTTCTTCTCGTGGAGGCGAGAATGTAGCGAAAGTACTAATGGGGTATGGAATGAAGGTTCTAGAGAGAGTTGTTTAGTAGTCCTCACCATTTTGTAAAATAATGTATCAATAATTATGATGGGGATTTATTTGCGTGTGGATATTGTCTAGATGGCAATATATGTATTTAAACTCAAAGTTTATATGTTGTAATAATAAAGTTGTAGTTATTTACGCACCATGTATTTGGCGACTCATAATGGGTTAGATGGAATGGACCTATTTTGGGGCATCACACGATGTAATCGTCGAGCCGTAAGTAAAGAGCCCCAGCCTCTATCCGGTGACTTCTGTTGATGAGGGATGCACCGAAGCCAGACTCTCTGTAGGGGACGCCTGCCTACGTGGTGGCAAGCTAATAGGTACCTCGTGAGGTCTTCGACACAAGTTGGTGTCCAAAGTCACGGTTAATTGTATCGAGCTTAGGATATGATCTCCCATGAGATCGGGGAATAGAACTTGGAGGGGAGAGACGAGTAAATCCTTCGCTAGTGTGTCCTACCTAAGCTTATTTGTTGGTTGGTCATAATATAGGGGTATTATGTGATTTTGTTAATTTATTTAATTAACCCTTGTTTTATTATAGTTTTTAAGAATGGCTGCTGAGAACGTTAACAATGGAGTGAATGAGATCGTGGAGACACCTCTAATCGCCAACCAGGATAATGTGATGTTTGGCGAAGAAGGAATTAGAGATATCCATGTGGTGAGTGAAGAATTGATAGTTGCACCCGAGATAATCGCAGAGGTAACAGCTGAGAGTGAGGAAGAAGAGGAAGAAGAGGTACCTGAAGAGAGTTTATTAGAGGTATTTTATGATCAAAATATAGAATTGCAAAATCGTATTCATGAGTTAGAAGAGCAGGCTGAAGAATTGCAGGCAGTCGTGGAGCAAAAGGATGCAATGATTCAAGCTTGTGTTACCCGATATGTGATGCTTGAACAGAAGCACTCTTTGGCAGAGTATAAGATGATAAAGTCGGAATCGAAATGTGAAAGAAGAAATAATCGAACGAGTGAGAATGAGTGATGCGTGGGTAAAAGCCGCATCGATCGCGCTGATATTATGGAAAGAGATGTCCAATCTAAAAAAAGATTTAACGATGACGGGAAGACGCGTAAAGAAGACGAAGACCATCAACAAATTCTAGGGGAAGAGAACGATCGCCAGCTAGATGCTACAGATGCGAGAGGAGGGACATATAAGGTCAAACCTGCTCAAAAGCCTTCCAAGGTATGTTTTAGTTGTGGAAAAGATGGTCACATAGCTCGATTTTGTCCTATAATGAAATCAAGTCCAATTGACGTTGGCACCAGAAAGCGGATACAGAAAAAGTCAAAGTCAACGACATCTTTGGTAGAAGCGTTTTCATGACTTCTCAAAAAGCGAGGAACCCGAACGGTTAAGACAGGTTAGTTAATTATAAATTCTTGCGAAGTTTATACCTTACTGAATACACCTGTTCTACCCATTCTTTTATCTCTCTTTTCTTTGCGCTCAACGCTTTGAACTTGACTACGGAGAAATTAGACTTTGACCTATTTATGGAGACTCTGTTAGAGAAACTTTCATTATATCCGTTGTTTAGAAATCTTGCTTGATTCAGTTGGCACTATCACATTACTCCGTTAACCTTATTTCTATAGAGATATTTGCTTTTGATGTGATTTTAAGGTTAACTACTCATCATGCCGAAATTGATTACTTTCGTAAGGTTGTTAATTTTCATATTCCTAAGCAACTCGTTATTCAATTCAAGCAATCAAACCATTGTAGTCAAACATTTTCATATCAAGCCATGAAGTCATTCGCTTATTACGGATGTCAAGTTTTCTTAGTCCATGTTATGGATTTGAATAAAGACACGCCGATTTGAATAATATTCTTGTTGTTATTGATTTTTTTCGGACGTATTTCTGAAGAATTTCTTGTTCACTCCCAAAGACCGATATTAAATTTTGTATCGACTTTGAACCCTAAGACAAAACTCATTTCTAAAATCTCATATCGAATGGCTCCTATTGAACTTGAGAGTTAAAATTCAACTATAGAATTTGGTACCGAGCCTTTATCCGGTGACTTCATTTGTGGAATGCACCGGCCGGACTTCCCGTAGGGGACACCATATTCGTGCGATAGTAAAACCGACAGGTGTCATTGTAACGTGCTATCCAAGGTTGGGATATGAGTCACAGTTGAGAACAACCTAAGTCGGTAATCAAAATACGTAGCTTTCTAGGCTTAGTTGGTTATTATCGGAGATTCGTTGAAGGATATTCTTAAATCGCTATTCCATTAACGCAGCTGACTCGTAGAGATACAAAATTCGAATGGAGCAAGGAATGTGGGAAGAGCTTCAAAGAACTCAAGAGGAGACTCATTTCAGCACATGTTCTGACCATGCCATCCTGGAAAAGCGAACGTGGTAGCTGACGTGTTGAGTAGAAGATCGTATACAAGCATCTGAGTACGATATTGTCAAAGACTCATTTCAGATAATTTACAAATAATAGAGATAGAGATGAAAACTCTAGGTACCCACTTACGGATGATATCTGAGTATAATCAACTTTAATCGATAAAGTTAAAGTTTATTCAAGCTACACAATCGGAAATGATGAATTTGAAGAAGGAGGTGCGAAGTTGTTATTTCAAAAGCGAGAATCGGTGAGGTGAGGAAAGCTCAAACCTTCGATTTATTAATCCATTTGAAATTCTCGATCGAATAGGAACCGTAGCCTATAGACTTTTTACCGCCAAGTACGACGGCGCGGTTCATAACGCTTTTCACGTATCGATGTTACGTAAATATGTGGACGACCGAACCACGCTCATTGAAAGTTAGAACCGGACGAGATAATCGAAGACTTAACGTCGAGGAGGTAATTACCGTCAAGATCTTGGATAGGAAAGAACATGTCCTATGTCGAGGTTTATATCACAAGTTAAAGTTTTTGTGGAGAAACCATGCTATCGAGGAAATGACCTAGGAGTTGGAAACGAAAATGAAAGCGAGGTATTCTCATCTTTTCAAACACTGTACCAGTACGTCACGTCCAATTTCGAGGACGAAATTTCATAAGGAGGGAGGTTGTAAGACCAAAATTTTTTAAATAAAAGGAATTTCCTCTATTTATTATTTTGAAATAGTAAGGGTTGATTTGATTAATGTGGATAGCTATGGGTAAAATACGCAAATATTTCGAATAAGGAAGTGGTTATAAAATATTCATTATTGTCGGGGAATATTCGTACGACGGCGAAGTCTTTTGTGGGCTCCATAACGGAAAGTAATTGGATGAAGAAAACGACAAGTATAAGTTGTTTAAATTACGATGTAGTTGTTACCGTTAATACTGTTGGAATACCCGGTGGTTAAAACACACTAATCTGCGTTGTTGAACAAAGAAAGATACCAGATTGCACCAATTATTGATTCTTATGTAAGAAGGCACTACTTAATAATGGTTACGATAATTACTTGCTCAAAGATTTTATTGATTCAATAATTGCTGCATTGATATTTTATATTCTTCATTGTTTGATAATTGTCATTACACGGTATTTTCATTATCAAAGCAATAATTCATATTATCCTAATAATATTATTAGATAATATTATTGGCAATGTCTACAAAGTTACATCTAAGGAGAGGTTTGGTCACCTAATCATGCCATGAGAAGGAGAAATTCTTATTGAAAGCTCCTCTTTCTTGAGGAACTACCGGTTATGCATCTTGTGATTACGTAATATTATTTGTGAATAATTAATTATTGATTTATATGATGAGGAAAATATTGATTTTATGTGGATATAGATGGAGAAAATTTTAATGTGACAATTGTTGAAAATTAATATTTTATCATTTTCTCGATAAAATAATTCATTTAAATATATTATTTTAATAATATATTAATTAGTGATATTTTATAATGAATGTGGGATATATGAGTATATGAGGAGGAAGAGTATTTTTGTGGCATTAAATGTTTAACACATATTTTGTGTGTTGGTGGACACAATTATTGAATAGAAATTTGATTATAAACTGTAAAATCTCCCGTTTGTGGATTTCTTTCAATTTCTTTTTGAATTTGGAAAAACTTTCTTCTACGCAAAGTTGTAGAGAATTGAATTTCCTATAAAAAGTCGCAAGATTCGAATTTTCTAATAAAAGGGCTATTTATTATGAATTATTGAAGTTTGAGTTCAAATAATTAATTTTGGGAGTTTTAATTAATTATTTTGAGAAAACATTTTGGTGAGTTTGTGAACCTCATTTAACATGTGTGGCTGGTGTTTTTGACCAAAAGGTGGCCTAAGGAAAATTTGTATAATTATATTATTATTATATTCAATTTTACGCTTTGGTGTTCTAAGCGTTTTCCTATAAATAGGGTCTTGGGTTAGAATTGAAAATCACACCGAAAATCAAGTTTTCTCTCTATATATTATCGAAATGTATTCTTGTAAGTATTTTGAGTATACTTTGAGTGTTGCTATACTGATGTGCAAGTTCAAGTCATAGCATATATCCTGGTGTTTCAACTAAAATCTTGTCTTCGAGGTAAGGGATGTTATTTTATTTGAAAATGATATTATTTCTTCAATATCATTATCTTAAAATATTGGTTGAAATTTTTATCAAAATTGGAAATTTTTCATGTCGGGGTTACTATTCATGAGTTCTTATTCACGAGTTACTATTCATGAGTTCTTATTCACGAAGATTCTTATTCATGAGTTACTATTCACGAAGTTCTTATTCACGAGTACTATTCATGAAGCGTGAAGATGTTTTTTTGTGAAATTTCTATCTTTTGGTGTCTGAGTTACTATTCACGTATCTGGACTATTCACGTATACGACAATTATTCACGAATACGGCAAGACTATTCACTAGAAAAATGAAATTTCTTCTTTTCGTCTAAAATATCTATTATGGATACTAGCTTTGATTGTATCCATGTTTTGATCATTCTTGAATTTTACTTGATATGATTATTTATGAAGTATTTTTGAACTTCGGATTGTTTAAAATACGAATCCATAATACTTGTTCTTTTGTTTCAATCGGATTCGCTTTCTTTGAAATATTTTTCATCATCCTCGGTCCTAAATGATGATATTATTGAATATCTTTGGCACAGTAGTGTGGCGCCCCCAAAATTAGGTATACATCACCCATCTTGGGTCGCCACTTATATGGTATGTAATTTAAATACAACTTACTTAACATAACGTCATCGTGTACAATACGACATAAATGTGAGTTTAAATACAAATATCGCTTACTAGATATTATACAAACTCAAAAAGGAGTCCTCATTACAATTATTATCACACTATTTCACGAATAGTGAGGACTACTAATGCTATCTTCAGGACCATC